>JAFBJU010000173.1:2132379-2318940 GCA_016785305.1 Colistium nudipinnis
TTAGCATCCTTAGCATCCAGACAGTGAGACAGCAAATGGTATGGTATCTCCCCCAGCACACCAACCATCATACACAAACCTGTCCATCAAGTAATCGGTTGCCATGGAAACAACCTAGTTCCAAACTAGCGCAAGGCAGGGTGCAGCAATATAATGGAGGACCAGACAGAGCCCTGCCTGCTTGGATATGTGTTGCTTTAAAGCGACCACTCTCATCCTTGTAACCAACAGCTTCCAGTATCTTACTATGATACCCAGGATATACACAATTGGGAAAAAAGGCTAATGCGCGCTCAAATAAAAGACAACAGGCAACTCTCAGAGTCATTCTCGTGGCTGAGCCACATGGCACCTCACCGTTTCTCTGGAAACTATTTTGTAGGTTTAGAGAGGTTTTAAAGGGCTCAAGATGACTTATCTTATCAAGAACATGTAATCATTAGGGCATGCATTACATGCAGCTTACATCAGCCCGATAACAGGCACATTATGAGCAGTGGCAGAAAAAAAAGTGTGAAGCCTATACAGGAGTAACAGTGAGGGGAAATGAAATAGAGGAAACCACTTCTGAGGCCCAGGAGACTCAGAGAGAGCACGTATTTAAAGTGTCAAAAGGTGAAGTGATGCCGTATGCCGTGGCTGTACAATAGTGGGGCTGCCATCTCTCAGGAAGTGGCGGATAAAGCGTGAAGAAATCTCAGGAAAACCTGCCAACACTGCTGGTAAAAATGGCAGGCGAGTCGTATAGGAATTGTTAGAAACCCCAGTTTTACCTGAACTCCTCATCCCTACCCAGAATGCCGTTCCACCCGCGACCACACCTCCAAACCTATATAAGACCCCTTTTCAGACATGTCCTCCTCGTTTCCCTCCAAACCAGCCATGGACAAAGAACCTCATGCCTTCGGGTAACAATGTTCTTCTATTTTCTGTTTAAAGACTGGCTGTTCATTTATGTTTATTAAGATCGACCCCAAATTGGATGAGAACCTAGATTATCCAAGTTGATGCATTATTGATACGAGTATGGAAACATTGAAGTTAATAATCTTGGTTAGCCCTAACCTTAACCCAAACCTGGACGTATGTAACCTGTATTTTCTGGAAATATATTATAGGAAACATCATCAACTTGATTGTGGCCACAGCAAACTTCGTGGTCACCGCTACTCCCACCAACTGCAATAAACGGTTGAAAGGCAGATTGATTCCAGTGTTTAAATGTGCACACCCCCATATATATATAAGATATAAGATATATATATGATATTCACTGGACCATCACCACGACAAACGTCATAGTTTCTTCAGTAATCGATTGACTGTAATAAAAATCGACTTAAAAGAAATCTGTAAGTCAGTCTCCAATTAACCTCACCCCGATGTGCATGTGTTGGGACTGTGCAGAGCGCCAACTGATCTGCATTCATTTATCATTTTGATAACTGATAATCATTTATCTAATTAAATGAGACAAAAACTTTTCTATCATAGAGGACTCAATGCTTTACTGTGTTTTGGAGGACTCGGAATGGGCAATTGATAATGTGGCGTATTGTCACCCACATCATTTCAGTGGCGAAATGAAACGTAAGATGAGTGTTTCACGATGGTAATCATGTGTTTATTGCCATGTTACCATGACAGCAAATAACCGATACACTCCTTTGGGTGTTGTCTGACAGTAAGTTGACACATACTGTATGTGTGCTTTTTTTGGGGGGTTGATCTCTGATTATCTCTGCACTTTGAGGGCTTATTTTCCATATATAACCGTTCACCTCAGTTATCAGGAGTGTGACTCAAAAGTGCTCGTTCTCCCAGTCTTAGATGATTGAACTGAAATGTTCTCAAGTCCTATTTTCTATCCGGAAACCGTTAATGTGAACTGTCGTTTCTAGATGTAGATGATAAACCCTATAAGGTTTTTACATTATAAGATCTATAATTGAGATTTTATACGAAGGATCTCCTCTACCAAGACTTTGATCAAATGTTGTTTTTCCAAAAGAAAGTACATTAGATTTATCATTCTTCTATACTGCCCTTTCCTGTGATGAGTTACACTTTTTATTTGTGTTATTTGTTTTGTTCATTGTTCAGCCGTTGTTCACTTGGGGAGTCAGCCTTTTGCATCAGTGTCGTTAGCCTTCGTTACTCATTTATGAGCACAAATGTTTGCCACAACAAGGATGGCTTTATAAAGTAATAAATGGTGATCAGATTGGGGATAATATATGCGACTTCACCGGTTGAATTAATGTGGCGGACAGTAGATGGTTGGTTAACAAAAGACTGTTGTTTACTACAGGCACACACTGATAATACTCTATGATAATAAGAGATAATAAACTATTTTTCAAACAGTTGATGTGGAGCAAAGGGTTTTAATGTGGAGCAATGGTGCTTATTGCAGATTCTCCAGAGGTTTTTGCTACACGTCAAGGTCATGTGTCAGTATGAACAGTCTTTGCACATAATGATGACAGATTTCTCCTTCAATTTACCCTCTGGGCTCCACGAGTTCATCCAATAATTGTTGAGCACTGGAGGAAACTTGCAAGTGCAAGTGTAGCCACTACCATAACAAATCCGCCATCCAATGGGCTTAATGCACATGCAATATTTAGGTGGAACAAAAGTAGATGTGGGAATGGAACAAGTAAAAAGCGGAGGAGAGCGTCAGGCAGCTGACAGCACTTTTCTTTAAACTTATAAACTTATATTTTGTATTTTCTTACATATTTAATAAGGAGCAAGGGCATTAACTCAGTAATCTGTCTAGGTGGTGAGTGCACTTTGTGGATCTGGTACTTTGAACACAAGTTATACAACAGGAACTGTTAACAAATATGTGGTCAAACATGGATCACATTGGAGTCAAGGCATTGCATGTTTTTTTTTTAGGTTTAAGCTCTTGTCCATGTCATTCATAATTTATAGTAATTCAGTGTGGTATCTATTATCTTGTGTTTCTTATGATCTCCTCGTGAGACTGGCAGGCTTTACTTTCAATTATCTCCATATCTATCCGTTATAATGAGGCTTGGGGAAGTTATAGTCGTTCCTGCAGACTCACTGTAAACTGCTCGGCCATTCTATGATTTACGACCAACAGCCCTATTGCAAATAAAGTTGTATGTTGTCTTGTACGTTTCCCCTCTGCTGCCCTAGTTCAATAATGTATAAATAATATTATATTAAAAACAAATAAAAAAGATGAAGGAATTATAAAATGCAGTTTATGGTAGGTGAATTACAATCATTAACAATACACACATATCCATTGAGTGGTGAGCGGAGTATACGGTGAAAATGAGTGATAGTAAAAAAAAAAAATATTTATGTATGTGAGCATCACTTTACAAGGAGTATCAAGTTGATGATACCAATGTTTTTTAATTAACTCCCTGTGTAGGTCTGTAAACATGACCGGTCATAAACGTATTATTTTTATCATTCTCATTTTCCCCATGTTTGCAACTCCAGAGAGAGTAGCACATCAGCCCCATCATACGGTCTGTTGCCACCGGATTTAATTTCACAGTCTGCCTTGGGTAAAGTTACCCGTGCCGTCAGTTTACTGTGTGGCTGCTGTTTTCCTATCACTCTGTAGTGTGTAGGGTTAGAATGTGAACCTAATAAAACGCTCTCCTCATTCAGTCTGTCAACGCCTCATCAAACACCTCCATCAGCGATTTGATGATGTGAATGAGCCCATTAAGTCTGCATTGCTCTCGTGATCTGTTGACTCACATGATTCCCAAATCGGTTGAGATACTGCGATCGAGGGAAACAGATGGCACAAAATGACCGGCATACTGTGGGCTCAAACACCCCAGCGCATCAGCGTATCACCATGGCAACCGTCACGCTCTTGCGAATTTCGAATGGTGACAATTAGTTGAGCGGAACAACAAAGTGGCCTAGATCAGAAAAATGGCCAGATGTTCAGATATGCTTTTTTCTGTGGCGGAAGAATAGCTTTGACTGCGATCTGACTCATTATTATGCAGGTCTCGACGATGAGGGTTCAGTGGCAGTGTTTTGATTTTAAAGCAGAGACAAAGAAGCCCACAGCACCTATGCCCAGGAAACAAACCGGCAGCGGTGCCTTTCCTGGAAATGACAATCATTTGACTGCAGGTTGCCATTAATTAAGCATGAGAATTGTCATTTTACACTCAACTTTTTGACCATTTTAAGAGTGTGGTCTGGTGTGTGCTGCATGCTGCCATGCTTGTCATCAGGAACCAAAGGCTGTAAAATAAATAAGATGAAAGACGTGACTGCTCCCCAAAAGTGAAACCAGACATCTGGATCACCCCCCCTGCTGCGGCATGGACACAAAGGTCTACGTGCACGTTTAGCAAATTCATTTCATAAATGTAATGTCAGTAGTAATAAGTAGTTCTCATTATACTGATTTATGTTCAAGTATTGCTCGCTCAAGACGGCAGCACCCATATCCTGGATATTTTGGCTTCAATTGTGTACATTGTGAGGACAGGACATGCATTGTCCACATTCATTCTATGGTTTAAATGCGCAACGTACCCAAAAAGTGTGAAGTTGAAGAATGGAAAAGAAAACAGGAAGTCTGGGACAAAATACCTTATGAGGTCAACTGTTGTAATCAATAAAGATCTGACATCGTTTTTGAAGTTCTTGACTGAAGTTGACTCAGTGATAAAATGCCATTTCAGAGTTGGATCTGTTCGTTTACCTTTCATACAGTTGACGATGCAGTGTGGCATCGGGCAGAAAATACATTTCCACCTGTCACGATAGCTCACCTTTCGCTGTTTATAAATAAAGCTGCGGGAGGTGCATGAAATGGCTGCCTGGGCATTTGTACGACTGCATAATCCAAGGACAGTGAGAGTCCACGAGACTTTTCACACAAGTAGCCCCACAGGAAGACAGACATGACCTGTGTAGTGTGTCAAAACACATCTACTGACCAAACGCTTTCACAGCACATTAGTTCAGGAAAACAAGAGTATCCTGATTGCGGTGGCTGCCTGCTCAGCTCACCTCAGCGCTGAACAGCAACAACAGCGTGTGTTACAATCCAGCAAAAATAAAGTATAAGAATCTACTTACGCTGCAATTGCAAGTGGCAATATGTGACATCTCACAAGCTGCTAGCAAATAATATTGCATCAGTTTGTTGCAAAGCTGATTTTGCAGCTGGGCAACGTGCACTTTAACGCAGGCAACCTGATCACAAGCGCTTGTTCCTATTATAATGTGAAAGCGGTCACACCAGGTTTTAGGCACCTCCCTCTCTTTCTGTGAAATTCATCTTTTGGTTATGCCATTACACAGGCTGCAGTGTAATGAACTGGTGTTGACTGACACCTGGACACTGATCATAATAAGCACCTGAGCCAAGCATTCAACATTGAGCTGCCGGGCTGCTCGGGGGCCGCTGGGGTGAATGTCAGCCACCTATCGCTACAAAGGTCTTAACATATTGCTATGGGCCAGAAGCAGACTTCCAGCAGTCCACTCACCCTCTCCACTTTTCGGCCACAGACTCTGAGCACGCAAATGACTTTGTGTGAGTCATCTGCCTCAAATCGCCCTGTTATTTAGCTTGAGTTGGAATGGAGCAGCATGTGTGTGCACTGTTGGCAGTGACCCTGGTTGCATCCTTTTCAGGCAACATTTGAAGTATATGTGCAAAATCCCCGATCCATATGCATGTTTATCCTGTGTGTGCGCGCGTGTATGCATGTCTGTGCGTGTCCCATGGGATTATTAGAGTTTCAGTGGTTAAAGAAGACGTTTCTCCTGTAAACACCATCCACTGCAGTTGGCTTTGTGGTTCACAGACTGCTTGTTAGATCTCTTAGTGTTGTGATTTATTATTCATTGGCACATTTGGCTGTGCAACAGTAATTGCAGCGTGCAGCAGCAGTGCCTGCATCTGAAGGAGCACAAATGAATAAATAAATCGAGATAGTGGACCTATTTGAAAAGGTGACATTTACTGATGAGGCAATTAAGAGGAGAGAGCAGCGCACATACACACGGCCGCATTACACATGGCTAATCCCAGCACAGCGCAAAACATCCTGAGGACACCCCAACAACCCCAACCCTAAACTAAATCGAACATACAGTTACAATTACTGTCACAGTTGAGTGGGAATGCCCTCCCAAGAAGAACATTGGCAGGGGCAAGTAAATAGTAATCTAGCATTATTTTGTAGGAATGATAGATTCTCAAGGAATTATGGTTGGAAAGGAGAGAGTCTGCTGATGTCATAGAGCAACACAATTCACAAATGGGGAGGAGGAAGGGCAAAAGGATGAGTCAAACAACAACATTACAGACAATTTCTTACAGTAAGTCAATGTTATTTCTTCTTTTAAGCATGACCACATACATGTATGTGCCAATTCTTATTCGATCACCATGTACAAGTAACAAATATATCTTCTCAGGGAGGACCAAGCCAAGGCAGGACCGAGCCCAAGTGTGTACCCAATTGCTCGGTCTTGATATCACGTCCAGACAAGCCTCTGTTCCACTGGCACATGTGACTCAAAGCATTTTTGTTCAACATTTGTTTCATCAGCCTTTGCCTTTTTTTTTTATATATATATATATAGTTATTCAAACAGGATTTTTATAACACAGACAATTTTTGCCACTAGATGATGGAAAATGGTATTTTCTAACCTTTCAAAGTACACTGTCCCACCGTTGGAACACTTGGGCTTTGACAGTGCTACTTTAGTTATTGGGTATATTTCGGTTTTGTAGACTTAATGTAAGAGTATTTAATGTAAGTTTGTACTTGTAATTACATCTGTCAAGACTTGACCTATCGGCTTCTTTTGGTTATGAGTTAACACATTGCACACAGCATTGTTTAAAAATGAGAAGAGCAACTGTTCAATCATTTTCTGTTTTTGTGCAGACTTTTTTTCAAGCGAATGAGAGGTTCAGAAGATACACTATTGCTGTAGCTTTATGTTTACTAAACAGATAAGAGAAAGGTATTCAGTCCTCTCATTTAACTTTAGGAAAAAAAAAAGAAAAAAAAATGTCCTCTTCACCAGTCTGATCTGTTGGGTAAAGTATGCATCCACTTTTATATTGAAGCTTGCACTGGATGTCTTTCCCTCCATCCCTTCTCCCCACTCTTGTCAGGAAGGAGTCCAATCCTATACTCTCCATATTTTTCCTCCCTTGCCTCCTTCCTCCTCCTCCTCCTCCTCCTCCTCAATCCTTCCCACCAGGCCCAACCAGCCACCTTGGTGCCTCGCAGTGAAAAAGCCAGCCCTCCCTGGCTCCGCCCCTCATGTTCAGATGTGGATGGGAGAGGAAGAAGAAAATAAAAGGCCAGCAACAATGTGACAGACAACACAAGCCTGCCGCTCCGACCAGCGCACGAGTGTGGAGCCCGACACCGCTGCACGCAGGCTGCTGTGCAACCGGGAGCGAAAATGGGCCGCCGGTCCTCAGCAGCAGCAGCATCATCATCATCATCATCCTCCTCCTCCTCATCACCCTCAGCCACGGAGGAGCCGCACGGATTTTAGGTAAGGCTTTGTTTCCCGCAGGATCCCCATACAGATCTGCATGTTCCGCTCCACGGCGCTGCACGGAGCAGCATCAGGGCAGGACGTGCACGCACCGCGTCGTGGCCAATTCAATATGTGTGAGATTTTAATTGTTATTTATTGTTGTTATCACATCAGAGCCGCTGATAGATAATGTAGCGCGAAACATCTCTATTGTCCCCCCCCCTCGACTTAACCGGATCACCGTGATCATCAGCGGCAGCTGGCTGAGACAACGCGCGGCTCTCACTGGGGGTTTGCACCGATACTACAACCAAAACAAAAACGTAAACACATGGGTTAAACGTAGGTTTACCCGAGCATTGTTGACACACGGAGCAGAGTTCACGTTGTGCGGGCGCTGCGCTGGAGCCTGCCATTGAGTGGTGTGTAGAAAAACGAGGTTTGCCCACGGCGAGTGGAGTTCATTCACAGCTCGCTGAGAGAGGGGACAGGCCTGCACGCTGCCCCACAACTTGAGGAGAAGATGCAGAGGTGTATTGTTCCACTGGCTCTGTTATTGTCGAGCGGCTTCGTGCGCATGCTGCAGCTTGAGAGGCCAAGAACGAAATCTTTTAAAAATAAAATCTCCACTGAAAATGTCTCCAACCGGCTCATGATCGAAGACGCCCCGTAAATGCCTGCATCCTAATGTTACTTTGACATCTGAAGGAAATTTGCACCGAGGATCTTTACAATGTTGCCATTCTATTGTTGTCGGTCTGCGCATTGAAATGTTTGCTAATTTTGCAACTTTAATGCCCGCTGATAGACATTGGGTGTTTTTTTTTTGTTTGCAGCCGTACCAGTGGAAACAGTCAGTTACTTCCTCGGCTTTAAATTATACACAAAGGCGTTCAGTTCCTAATCACCCAGACACCACACAGTGGAGAACAGTAAAAGCAGAGTAAAACACACAGGGTGTTAAGGGTAATTAGGGTGTGGGTGTGAGTGGGGGGTTTAGGAGTGTGATGTCTTTTGAAGTGCTGCGCCGTGTCTCATATCAGCAGAAAGAAAGTGGAAGTTTGTCTGTGAGCCGTTGGGGTTTATCTCAATGTCACCGAAACACATGGTCTCACCAGCCCAAAGAGAAGTGGCCGAGGTTGAGAGGACACGGAATCTCATTAGAGTGTAAAAACATGCACACATGCGTTGACAATCAAACGCAGTCCTCTTCTTTGTATTGTCTTCCCTGTGCTGCATAAGCAGCGTGGCGAAGAAAAAAAGGAAAGCCTCTCTCTTGGTTAACATGACATTGCATCAGAAAAAGTGTCTTTTTGTTTGGGTGTGCAGCAGCTGAATAATTAGGGTCTTATTTGGTTTTCAAAGCTTTTGAGAGGTTGTTGTGAGGAGGGAAGTTGAATTGAGTGAATAGTGCTTGGGATCACTGGATTTTGGATGACAATATGCACATTATCTAAAAACTTTCAACTTGAATCCATGTCAGGATATTTGATTTCATAGTGAGTGTGGAGTAGATGTTGCTTCGCACTTTCAGAATGCATTATAGATGTGCTAATGGCTGATAAGTGTACATACAAACCACCAGCATGTGTAGGGGCTGTTGCTCTACATTATTGCTTTTACACATAAATAGCCAATAGCCGCTACACGGTGGCGAGTACCTCTTTATCTCAGCAGCTGGATATTTATTGTCTAAAATGGCGCACCCTCTCGCAGCATGTGCAGACATAGCACAGGTGTGTACAGGAGCTCAAGTCTTTGTTCACCCTAACAATATTCCACTCTTATTCTGCCACGATGAAGCATGGTACAAGGCCTGGAGAGAGAGCTGTTCCTCACAAGGACCCTATTTTTGTGTGGGTTTTTTTTCCACCTAACCAATCAATAGGAACCACAGTAATTTGAGATGCTTCGCAGGAGAGTTCGTCACATTTTGATTGGCAGGTCCTCACTCTTTATATACTCCCTCAGAGTCAAGGGTGTCTCCAAAATAGGAACAAATTAGGTTGTTAATATCTGCACACTTTTGTGTTCACACTCCCTAAAAAGGTTATTATAAGGAACCGTCATGATGCTATATTCGAACCACTATATCCAAAAAAATGATGACGCACTGAATATTGCCCGACGTATTAGTAGGATTCTATCACAACATATTTTCCAAAATTGAACAAAGGAACTCTTCAAGAGCATTGTTTTAATGCATCTCAATATGTTGAGATGATTTTGTATGGCTCTGTAATTACCACTGTGGAATTGATGTACACAGTGGTAGATGAGGACATGCAACAAAACCAATACAAAAAAAAAAGAACCCAGCTAGATTGGTTAAATGAATGGGACATTCCAAATAAAACAGTGTGAGAAATAATGTGTGAGAAATATTATTTCCACTTTGTTGCTATTCTGTTCCCCGTGCAAACAACCGCATCAGTCAGTGGGTTGAAAGGGACATGCGGAGGTTGATTTTTTTTTTAAAAGCCTCAGTATAGCAGCGAGGAAATGCTGCTGTTCTAAAAACACTAACTGGTGAAATGTAGCGATGACCCCAGAGTAGGGTGAAGCTCAGAGATTGACTGCTCTCGCTGACCTCGGAGCAGGGGGAGTCTGAGAGGGGAAGCGATTTATGTGGTGGAGAGTGTCCTGGGGAGACGTTCTGTCAGAGGTCAAAACAAATCCCATTAATTAATTATTGATATAATATATTCATTGCACACATTATGTATTCACATTAGTTAAACTGATACTGAGCGAAAACAGAAATATGAAAATGTGCGGGTGATCTCTGAAGTATCACAAATCATTGTGATAGCGTGCTAGCCTTTAGGAGACGAGTCCCTATTATTTACTCCGTGTTGCACTGCGGTCCATTAGGAAAAAATGATAGTTGTACTGTGTGCCGTGCACATGTGTTAAAATGACACCAAATCTGAAACAGAACCTGGCGTTGCAGCACTGAGGGAAACATGATAATAGATTCTAGAACAGAAATGGAAGGAGTTATTCCTCAAGGATGCATTTCTATTAGCAATAAAGGGAAACAGGCGTTGTGTCTCTAAAACACAGAAGCAATGCTCGATCTGTTCATAGGGGACCCAGTAAAGCACCTTTTCTTTCAAAAGTCCCCCCGGGGCATTTTACCATAATGTGATGTGGTTTTGTAAGAATCAGGTAAAGAATTAGAAATGAAGAAATGTCTTTTTTGCCATCAATTAATGTTGATTTATAAGGGGGGTTCAGTGTCATATATTTTTGGCCATCTGGTGGTGCTAGAAAGATGTGAGCGTGGCAATGGCATAATGTATACCGTATAATGTAGGTTAATTTGCCAAAACTCGATTTACCCATATAGCTGTGAAGACATGTTTCGGCTCACCTTGTAAATCTGAGGCTACATTTACACCACTAAGTTTTAGTTTTATAATGCATTCCTTTTCCCATCTTCACGTCTTGTGTCCAGTGTGTGCCAGTAGGGCCTCTCATGAAGGCCTTCTGGTTGGTTGGCTGATGGAAGGTGACCGGCATTCAGAAATGATGGTGGCGTAGGGGCGGTGTGGGGTTGAGCAGTGATCACGCGCTGGAATCACAGCCAAGTGCCAACATTTCAAATTTTGACAGCGCGCTGGCGATTTGCTGGAGGTGAGCTTGTCGGATTGTGATTGGATCAAACCGGGAATGGGCCCGGTGAACCTTAGGGCTAGCAGCAAGGAAACGCTGCTGTACTAAAAAACACTAACTGGTGAAATGTAGCGATGACCCCAGAGTAGGGTGAAGCTCAGAAATTGACTGAAACTAAAACAGAGGTTGAAGTTTTAGTTTTATACCTCAGTCCTTATCCGATGTCCACGCCTTGCGTCCAGTGTTTTTTAAGCCGCTGAAACAAAGAACACTGGAGATGCTGCAGGCCCTGTTTTAGTTTGAAATCTCCAGAGCTACAATTTATTCCAGACGGGCAGGAAACGGAGACCTTTGTTGATGACTTGCATCCAGTCCACAACTCAAACACCAGCATTGATTGCACGTTAAAGCTTCATGTCAGAAAAGGTTCCACCTCAATGCAGACATATTTGTGGATATTCTCTGCAACAAAGCAAACAACTGCAGCATTGACAATCTGCCTCCTGGTTACACCAGCATGCACAAGCAGAAGGTACAAGAAGTATAGTCATGCAATGTGCTTTTTCAGGTGTTGTTGGAATGGATGGGATTACATCTTGTGTGTAGCAATAATGCTTATCTGGAAAAAGAAATAGATGTTTAGTATTCAACCTTTTCTATTGCTGTTTTCAGTCTTCCTCATTCCGGAAATATCCGGCTCTTGCGCTTACATGATTCACCGTGTTCACTGGGTCATTTCTAACCGTGTGTAGTGGGGTTTTTCACTGAAAACAGCTGCCTGCCAGTCCAGAAGCAATGCATTGACAGTGATGAAATTACATTTTCATCGCAGACAGTAAAAAACACTAACTATCCACTTTAATACAATCATAGCTCTGAATCCCACATCTGCCCATTTAACGGCAAGGTAAAGTTCTGCTGTTAATATTTAAAACTTCCTTTTTATCAATCCTCACACGCTCTTTTACTGTCGGCACACTGCTGGAGGTAGAGTTTCGTTTATATCTGTCCCAGACAGTATATGCGGAGGGACAGTATGGGTAGGGCACTCTGGGAAAGGTAGAGGTGTAATTTCAGATGCTCACTGACCGACCAGACCAGCAGTTATCTGAGCTCAGCCTTCAAAAGCAGGAGCCCCGGAGTCATCAAGACCAGCTGTGCCGCTCACTCCTGCTGCTGGAGTGTGTGTGTGTGTGTGTGTGAGAATACTCGGAGGACAGGAGTCTCCATGAGAAACACATGGACGTCCATGGTAATTAGCTGGCTTCACAAGATTGTAAACTTCCTGAGTCGAGACGTTGCATAGGCACTGCTTTGTGTGTGTGTGTGAGATGCTATGGTGCTCAACCCCCAGTGTCTACTTAAATAGGGACATGGGGTGTTTGAGCAGCTTATTGGGAAATAACTTTCATAGTTTCTCTAGTCTCCAATAGTCTGGTAATCTCAGTCTGTGTTTAGAAGGAAGTGTCCAGAGTTCAGACTGATTATAGGGAGGTTAAGCTGCCTGGAAATGGATGCAGAGCTGTAGATTCGTGAGCCTATTGGGCTTCATGTATTCCTGGGTTGTCAAACATAATTTTCTTTTGCACATGCAACGGCAGCCAGTGTGTAAAATGTGAATATGAATGAATCCTATCATCATCTTCTTCATTTTTTTAAAGCAGCCGTGCAGTGTCTGCTCAGAATGTGTCGGTCAATGGGCTCTGTTTGCTCGGTTAATCCAGCGTGCAGCTTTCTCGAGCGTCGCCACAGAAACTCAAGTCGACACTGCACTCCTTCTGGAAAGCACAAGCCAAGTTTGACGTTGATTGAATGAGCTTTACAATGTGAATCTTTGTGATCTTTTTTTCCTCTCTGCTGGGGGGAGGGGGGGCTCCTTACAATAAACTCATAAAAATTCAGTGTAGGCAACTTACATTACCAAGGAAACCTTTCGGGGCTGCAGTGTGTGCCCTCAATTGGTTTGGTTTCCTAGTGCTGCACTTGGCTTCTCCAATCCCAATCCCTGGGTGGAAGCATAGAAAGTGCCTTTGTAGTTGGGGTTTGCCTAAATGAAACCCCTGGCACACCCGCCACATTATAAATACTATAGAATAGGCGCATAGTGTATTTACACTGTTTTCTTCGCTTCAAGTGAAATGTAAATGAGCAATGCTAAAAGTAAAAAAAAAAAAAAGAAAGTCTGAAGTGGATCAGATAAGCAATTCAACTAGGAGAGACGCATATACGTTTTATTGTTAACAGCAGCAGAAGACTTTGATGATGAGACCCATTTTGTGACTGTTTCAATCGAATTATTATTATCATGTTATCTGATCAAAGCCAAATGTTGATTAGTGCTGAGTTCTAAGTGAAGGAGACTTCCTCCCCGTAGCCTAGATTCTGGTGGCAGTGATGCGGAATGCAGTTGGGGCATCTCATGAAGGGCTTCTGGTTGGGTGGCTGATGGAAGGTGACCGGCATTCCGAAATAATGGGGCTGCACGGGCGGAGATGGGCTGAGCAGTGATCACGCTGCTGGAACCGGATCGGCTGGAGCCAAATGCCAACATTACAAACTTTGACAGCGTGCTGGCGATTGGCTGGAAGTGAGCTTGTCGCATTGTGATTGGATCAAATCGGGAATAGGCCCGGTGAACCTCTAGGGAGAGCAGGAGTTGTGCTTTTGACTTAAAGGCGTTCCTGTGTGGGAATCCAGACCCACAGCTTCATTTGATTTCCCTTAACTGTAATGGATAAAAAAAAAAACTATAAGATCGGTATCTGGTGCTCAATGTTGATATTATGGATTATGCCTAATTTCTTCTGCACTTTTAGTTTCGTCGTCATGGAGGGGCATGAAATTCCAATCGGGACTAGTCAAACGGCCTCATGGTAAAAGTGTCTCAACCACTTCGAGACGGGGATTGGACAGTAAGAGGAGAGGACTTTCTCTACTCTCGCTTGTCACGTCAAAAAGCCCGACCACTGTGGGCGTCTGCGCTCCCAGATGTATTTATGGGCCATAATATGAGGTGCAGCGCTTCATTTCCTTCACAGGACCTTGCTTTTGGCAGGCTATATTGGAGAGGGCTCCTTGCACCGTGAAAGCCTGTCATCAAGAACTGCTTCCCCGTGTGATTTATCAGAAGGCAACGTGCTTAGGTCAGGAGGATTCAGCTCCACCGGCTCCTCTGCTCTCATCTCACGTTCTTTCTTCTTGAAATGGAGGTTACCTTTGAAACTAAACGTTGGTGTCATGCCTTTTCTTTTGCGCAGCGCTTGAGGAGCTTTTAGTTTTTCCAAGTCGGCTCTCTGTTCATGCACAGTGAACAGCCAGTGGTAGTCTGATGGCTGATGGCTGATGACTTTCTCTTCTCCACTTGTTCGCTCCGAATGAGTCAGCAGCTTGTTTTCTCTCAAGTGCCGTGTCCGTAGTGCTGGTTTTAAATGAAACATGTCATCAGCTTTGGTAATTACAAGGCACAGGGACCCTTCACATGGTGCTCTAATACAAAGAGAGGGCCTAATTGGTAGTGTGTGTGCGTGCGTGCTTGTGTGTGTGTGTCTTTCCAGGTGTCTGTTCAGTATCTCTGCAGAATGATAAAGCATTTTGTGCATGTTTGGGCACATAGAATGTTGGAACGTGTCTCTTTGCATTTGGGATCAGGTGTGAATTTTATGTCGCCGATGGACTGTGACAGGTGTGTGTGTGTGTGAGATATACTTTTTCCCTCCCTGCACCTTTTTGGCCATTATTGGATGTGGTCGTTCTGTAGTGAAAGATAAATGAATGTCTTAAGCACGCCTTGGCAAAAATATTCATTTTTGTTCCGGTGATACAATCGGCGCTGTAAAGGAGGATAGCAGGGCACAGGGCAGATCTAATCTGCCTCAGATCAGTCTTTAACAGAGTTAGGACTTTCTGGTCTGAACTTGGCGCACCTGGCATTACAGCAGCGTGAAACCATTCCTCTGAGTCCGATCCGGGTACCACATGGAGGGAATCGGGATTCAAGATGCCTTGCTTGTTTTTCTTTGATCCTCTCACAAAATGGAGAGCGTGGTTTGATCTTTCTGGTTTGTTTTTTTGTGCCGCAGGCAGAAAGAAAAACACATTTTGCTGACAAGGCAGAGTTTGAAGTAGTTAATTAATGATGTTAATTGGTGGTTAAAGGTGCTTTGGTTTGCTTTGTCATGGGTCAAATGAGTTGTCTTATGTGAAAAGAATGAATCGTAGTGAGCAAAAAATATTTTTTGCTTTAAAGCCTTGATAATACACATTTCTAACATTCTCAGTTCACTTAATGTGGATCTCTCTATATTTCAGTATTTAAATTTTTTTTAACAATACAAACTATGTATACTAAGATCATTTAGAAATATGTGCAGTGTAACATTACAAGTCTTATCAAACAGAGCATTTTATTTTGCAGCATAATATCAATTGATTTATTTGTTCTGTTAATATATATACATATATATATATATATATATATATAACAATGGCCATTCAGCACATTCATATGTTATCTTTTGGTCTAAACGGCATTTACGGAAGAAAAACAAAACCAACGAATATTGTCTAACCTGACGTGCCAGATGGTTTGTAGCACAGGCCCATCTGGGAAGGCCGCTTGGAACCGTTTGAAAAGGCAGGCACCCTCAAAAAATTACTTGGCAGGTGATTGGATGAGCCATCTGTCCTTCACCTACCGTCCAACATGACTGTTGAAGCCACTCGTGAGAAGAGTGATTTTTTTTTTCAGTCAGCACCCCCTGTGCTTGTCTTTGATCTTCTTTCAACAAGATAGTTCCACTAGCTCTGATAGAACATGTTAACATTTTTATGAGTAGCCATTGTATTGGCTTCTCACACCCACTTAGGTGTTGTGAGGCCTTGAAATCCAACAGTACGGTCCTGAATGTTTTATTAATAGCCATGGTTAACAAATATTAAATGTGTGTCTGCCAGCTCAGGGTGGTTAAGAAGAGTGCTAACTTGACTCATTCAGTGTTTAATGAAAACAAGTTTTTTGATGTCAAACATTGACATTGATTGTTGCTGATGATGTTATGGCAGATAGACGTTAATCAGTGCGCAGATTCCACTGATTGCGCTGCAATAAGTCATACATGTCAAAAGATATTCATCTGCTGAACCATGAGCAATGATGACTGATTGGCTTCCAAATGAAATGCATTGATGTTTGCTTATCTCGCTCACGGGATGATGTAATAATTGGCTATAATAATTTTGTTGGATTTTGTTTGTATTATTATTATTATTATTATTATTATTATTATTATTATTATTATTATTATTATTATTATTATTATTATTATTATTATTATTATTATTATTGTCTTCCTTTCGAAGGGGAGGAGAGAGTCAACGAGATGAGAGACAGAGCCCCAAAGAGGTGAAAATGATCAGTATAGGATAGACCGACTAAGTAATGTTTAACAGTGTCATATATTAATTTTGCTCTGAAGTAGCAGGTGAAAATGTAAAAGATAGTGCCCTGGGCTAAGATCCCAATGTTTCAACATTGTTTGGTAACGATGCCTCTGGTTACGCATAAGGCATGGCCACAGCTGCAGGTATTTCCTCCCTCACAGGACACAGATTAGTCTGCATGCACCACTGCTCTGGCCACATGCACATTGCTTGGAGCCTTGTAAGACAACATGTCTGATTTGCAAGAATTCCAGCTGCACATATTCACAGAGGCCTTTAATATTAAAGCAGAGAAAGTGGCTGCTGATCGATTCCTTGTCAGAGGATTCAGCTTGTTCATTACGATTTTGTGTAAAATGACATATCAAATGACACAATCATAATAATGTACTAATTTGTACTCTTTATTGTTTCGCTTATTTTACGGGAATGTGTTGAAAGTCGTGCAATCACACTGGTGGAGGGTAACATGCTGGCTTGATGCACATTCAAGTCCCTGCAAGTTCCTGTAGTCAGGCGAAGGCAGGAATGCCGGGCTTTTTTCAAGTGGCCTGCTGTGTCTCCACTTAGCCGCCTTACTTGCGAGGAGAAGGAACAGAAATGTAGCGTTCGTCTCATAATATTTGTGGCTAAATAGGTGCGCTTTAGTTTAGGTTTCCGTGGCTGCTCTGTACTTAGCCGTGCATGCAGTCATGCGACTGCATGCTCTCGTGTGTGTGTGTGTGTGTGATTGACAGCCGGTTGGATGGCTGGAATGAGCTGAATCGCCTGCAGTGTGTTCTCGGCTCCACATGCTAGGTGCCAGTGGTGAAGAGGCGGCTGATTTACTGCTGGTAGTAAGTCACATTTCCACACAAAGACTGGCAGGCAAACAGTAGTACAGTACAGTTACACGCACGTACACGCATGTGTTCTCGCTCACCAGTGGATGTAATATTGATGCTGTTTTTTGAGTGGGTATGGGCATATCATTAAAATGACTGACTCTACAAGAAACGCACATTGAGACAAACGCAGTTGGCGAAGCGACGTCTGCACTTACCCCTGCATGCACAGCACCACGGCTGAATGTAGGTCACGGAATAAGACAGATGTGGGGGAAGGAGAGAAGGTGAGCACTGGAAGTGGAAGTGACTGGAATAGGAACCCTTTCATTATGTCATTTTATTGGAGCAGTGGCAGAATTAGGATGGAATATATAGATTCTTCTGCCTTTGTACGCGCTCTGTGAAGCCCCGCGCCAATGACCATTGAATTATTGAGGCCGCTGTGCTCCTGGTAACCCTGAATGCAGCACATTTGTTTTATGGACTTAATGGTATTTTTGATTTTTTTCTGATCTGCATAGTGAGCTGTGAGCAGTTTAGCAAGGGGGGGTATGACCCAGACTGTGTCGCCAGGAATGTTCAGATTTATCATTAATGCTTCACATGTATGTTATCCAAAGATGCTAACTTGGGAGGGGGGGGGCTTAACTCCATCATCAGCCCTTTTGTCATGTCTCATTGTGTCACACTATGTCTCATCCGACCCTGAAACCATGCCACTAAATTTGTAGCGCTGGCAGATGATAAATCGAGATCAGTGAATGAAATGGTTGTACTTGACTCTGCTTTATGTGGGCTTAGGTAGCCACCATCCATTCTACTGGCCATTCTTTACAGCAGCATGTTGGAGTGTTCAGAATCAGAATTCCCTTTATTGCCAAGTAATAATAACATTACAAGGAATTTTCTTTGGTGCGTTGGTGCAGGAAGAAAAAAAGGGGTATGCGTAAAACATTCAAAAGAATTAAATATTAAATAACAGTATATAAAAGTAATAAGTGTATAGCAAATGATTGCGGTAGGTTGAGTGAAACAGTGCTAAGTGAATAACAACAGAACTAGGAGAATGACAGCTAGACTGATCAAATAGGAAGTAGATTCAATTCAAGATTCAAGCATTTATTGTCAAATGTACATTGTACATTGAAATTCTTAAAATGTTGTCCACTCTCAACGCCACAATAACAATAATAAAAAATATAAAATAAAAAGTTGAAATGACAATCAAATAAATAAATGCTGTATGAAAAGAAAAATACTAAAATACACAGGAAAAGTACACATTAAATAACAGTATAGAAAAGTAATAAGTGTATAACCAATGATTCTGATAGGCTAAATGAAACAGTGCTACCCTATTACAATAGGATGTGATGCAAAGCAGTGAACCCTCTCGGGAAGCTCGGACACTGGGTTTTATAATTACGCACGGCGATGTCTGATGTCCTTTACACTGTAATAACCTCCTCGCCTCCTGAGGCTGGAGCAGCGGGTTTCTTAAGTGAGGAAAGAGAGGCACCGTCGCTCTGTGCATATGCCTCATCTTTATGCTCCGACGTCTCACTTCAGTTAATGTCCTCCTTTCCTCCTGTGCTGTCTGCAATGACACCAGCAACTATCTTTACCTTATGTTAGAAAGTACAGCAGTATATGATCTTCAGTGAAATATTATCCATTCTCCTGGATGTTCAGTATAAGGTATACATTCTTATTTATTTATTCAGTTAGAAAAATGGTTCAGTATGGTGTTCAATATATCAATACCTGTATATAGGTACCGTAATTACATTTCTTTGGAAATGGAATAGAATTTCTATGATCAGACATGTTTTCACCTGAGAGGGATCCTCCAGAAAAGTCTGTGACTTTCTAAAAGTCAAAACTTGTTATGAATAGAGTGGTGTTGATAAAAATCAGTTCTTACTGTGTGAGCACTGTCTTCGTTAAAATGGTGACATGAATTGCTGCTAAGGTGCTTCACACGTTTACGCCTTGCAGCCTCGAGATTAATTAACAATCTCTTCAGTGCAAACAGGTGCTAAGCCCTTCTGTTACAATCATTTCTATAAACCGGGTAAAAAAAAAAAATGAATTTACTCGTCAAAGGAAATTTGTTCGATTTCAGGACAGTAGCCAATAAATGAATTCAATTAAATGCCAAACAAATGCCAGAGTCCATATACGGCAATGGAATGGAGGAAAGCCAGCCTACTTTGTTTATTCTTTGTCATTTACATTCACATGCTGTGTATAAATTCCATATTAATGCTGGTAAACCCATACATGTAGGTGTAATTCTGCTTGTACTGTACCATGCAGTATATAGAGAAACCTCAGTCCGCCTATATGAGATTTCTTTTTTTTCCCAGAAACCTCTTTATCTTGGTGCCTCAGCAGGGTGTACTAAAGGGGGCTCAACCATTTTCAGTGGGATGCTGTGTGGCTGTATCCCAATAAAGGCTTTCCAAGCACTTTCCTGGGCGTGAAATAGTGGCTCGGGTTCAGTGCTGTCACCTCTGGCAATGCCTGTATGAGACACACTGAAAATATTACAGCAGGGAGCAGCAGGGCATGCTGGCACTCGAGAAATGTGGTTACTTCAAAATAATAATATATATATACCCTCTATGTTTTCCTCCTTAATGGCTTTGTTGTTTGGCTTTTGCCCTGAACAGTGACATATTCATCACGTTTTGTGGTTTCAGGAAGGAATTGAAATAGATACTCATTAGTCTGTACATTGTTCTATGCTCACTGATGAAAGCAGAATTAGCCTGTACTGACTATAGATACGATGAAAGAAGTAACGGGCAAAGTAAGAGTCAGAGAGATAATGAAGATCATTTGAGGCCACACTAATTCTTTATAGTTCACAAATTCATACAAATGTATCAAATGTACCCCATTTACAGACAAAAGCCCTTACAAATAACTCCAAACTTTTTTTCTGCTTTGTGCCGGAGATAATATGGTCATATAGAGATTGTCCCTTGCCATTTGCCGGCTTAACTTAAAGAACTGTTCATGTGATACCGTTTTTTTTCTGACGTGGCATCAATACGCTTCTGTAGTTTTCTCTGAAATACTTCCCTTTTTTGTGGGCTGCTTCTCTTTTTCAGTTTCCATTAAGGTAAATTTGCATCTTTAGTTCTTCTTTTTCAGTAGCTCAGTGATTGTCATCCATGGTGCTCATGTTCCTGGTCATTTTGATAAGGCATTACTCAAGTGTGCAGCTGAATTACATGTTACCCGATTTTAATGCTATGATATCACCAGTCTGATTTCCTGAATTGACTGAAATGATGTCCAGCCAAACATTTCAGGTTTTATTGTGCGTCATCATTATGTTATGGAATATTAGTTTGGGCTCACAAACATGCACAGACTTTCTTACCAGGTTTACTTTTTCTTTTCTGCCTCAGGATATAAATCCTCCACACCAGATTCTATGCCCAGAACAACAATACAACAAAAAACTAATATATATAGAATGTATAATCGCGGTCATTTCGCAGTAGCAACAAATCAAATGTACAGTACATATTCTACAGAATATCCTTTGTTCACCAGAATCTATCCAACTTAATTTTAAAAGAGTGAACTGAAGGAGCCCACACCACATCCCCCGGGAGCTTGTTTCATGTTTTTACAGCACGTGTGAAGACATTTTTTTCTGTGGCGAGAAACACCTCACAGAATAATTTTAATGCGTTTGGACTCTTATGCATTGCCTGTCCTAGGTTCTGAAATATTTTGTTTGCATTGCAACATAATGCACTGTACCTGGTACATTGTACAGCCACATGCATAGTTTGACAGGATGCTCTATTCCCCCCCCCCAAACCTCCACCGAAGGCTGTAAGAGTAGAGCTGAATGACAACCAACATTTTTTTGCATTGGTGTGTGGAATAATCCAGTTTATTTAGCTCATCAGTCCTTATCATTATATTTATTTCAATAAAACAACGATGCAGCCGATCTTAATTAAAAATAAATGGCCCAGATAGAACAGGCAAATCATTATCAAGCTTTAAACAAGAAATGAACGCAGCAGTTGTCTTATTTTATAGTTATATAACTCAAATTAACTAGTTGATTAATTGATAAATAACTCTCAAAAGCTTCCTTTTAAAAGAATGTCTAAAATGAAATTACCATTTTTTTTGTTTGAAATTATCATGTTAGCGATCACCTATAATATATTCACTTTCTCCCACCCAGTCATTTAGTTGTCTGGCAGGCACGACGTTGCAACGCGTTCTTTTTTAGTACGTTTTCATTGTGTAGGAATCACAAGACTGGCTCTGTCCTCCACCCCCGCCTCTCCATCTGTGCCACACATTTATGTTGTTTCACTGCAGTTACTGAAGCACACATCCTGATTGCTGCCAGGTGAGGCAAACTGACGGCAGACACTGAGAACAAACACACACACACATACATGCATGTATGCCATGCCCGAGGGCACACATGCACATAGGCGCACACACACAAAACACACACACAGACACAACGCAAAGGAAAAACCAGCAAGAAAACACACAACTACCCAATGGCAAAGTGTGTGGTGTGTGTGTGTGTGTGTGTGTGTGTGTGTGCGTGCGTGCGTGCGTGCGTGCGTGCGTGCGTGCGTGCGTGCGTGCGTGCGTGCGCGCGCGCGCGTGCGTGCGCGTGCGCGTGTGTGTGTGTGTGTGCGCGCGCATGCTGTTGTTATTTCCAGGTGTTAAATGGCATATTTTCCACAAAGTAACGTTTGACCTCAGTGTGCTAGACATGTTGAAACTTCTACACGGGGGATTACTGTCTGACACTCATCCCACCTCACTGTAGCCTCAAGGCCAGAACATGCCGCAAGTTTACTGAAAGTAATCAGATGTTGTGTGTTTGTGCAGATGTGAGCTTCCACCCAGCATTTTCATTCTCCTATACTGCCTCCGCTCCCTCTGGCCCAGCCACCCCCTGCTGTTTGCCTCCCACTTGACCAGGGTCAGTGGATGAGCTTTGGCCTCCTGCGCTGCCCTAGAGCGAGAGGCCTAGATGTTTTTGGTATATCGAGAGGGGGGTTGGGGGTCGGAGCCGTCTGTGATCACTTTTGCTGCACTCTGCAGGACCGCACAGCTACAGACACAGGAAGCTGTAATTAGGACTAGAGGAAGCTTAGCTGCCGGGATTTTTTTTTTCTTCTTTTACTTTTCTCTGCCACAGTCTCAAGAGAAATACTTTCACATTAAGAGACTAAGGCTTATAATTACATGTGGATGGGAGGATTGTAACTTAATGTCAGGTCTAAGTTCTTGGTTTAGTCCCCCCGATTGCTGTGTATTTCAGTCCGTGAGCTGTGAATTCTAATATGCAGCAAAAATGAGTCAGCCTGATGATGTTATTCACTTTTACTGTGAGCCTTAACGATTGTGGCACAACAAGAAAGTAAAACTGTCATGTTGACACCTGTGATGAGATGATCTGATGACAGTGGTGACAGCTGACGGATCCAAAGAAAGTTATGAGAAGCAGGACAGTAATTATGTGTATATGTTTGGCCTTCAAGCATGTGTTGGGCTTAAATGTGCTGCCTTAAACACAAATTGGAGGCAATGGATACTCACAGTTTAGCAGCGGTAACTTGGGAATATTTGGCATTTTTCTTTCTTGTTAATTATTGTTAAAAGGATCATAAAATTTTCATCCATTCAATCAAATAATTTATAAATCAGTAGAGCTTTATTTGTACCCCCTTTTCAACATGGCTAAGTAGTAAATAAATTGAAACACATTATAAAGTACTATAACAGTACTAGAACAGATGAGTGCATATTAAGGGATAAGGTGACAACTATAATTTCTCACAACTACTTGCTGCGGGTATATCGGCTCCCAACCACATTATTAAGTGTTTCTCTTCGCAGCTTTTTTTTATTATTATTAATTCTCGTGTTTTTTAAATATACTGTACATGAAGGAAGCTGCACATTTGATTCAAGTTATTAAATGGCCCTAGTTACAACCCCTCCATCTTCTGTTATGAGTGGACAGCAGCCAAGTTCTACCCTGCAGATGTGTTTTCCTGTGGTGTGTCTACGTGAGTTGTGGGTTTTCATGCAAGCCAATGCACGCACACAGCTTCATTTGCGCTTTTGTCCATCTGCATTCTTGACCCCACTAATCTGCAGCCCTCCTCTCCCCAGGGTCCTGTTATATCCTGGTGAACGCATGGACATGAGGAAATAGAAGCATCAGTTGAGGTGAGTGTATCACACCTCAGCCACAATAGTCCATCTTTTGCTCTTCATCCCACTGAGCGGTTGCATTCAGAGCTTTCTTTTGTCTCGCAGGCCCTCCAGCTGACTTGTGGGCTAAGTCCTGGCTGCGAGGAGGTGTTGCTGGTGGGCCAGCTGAGCAGGCGTGTATGTGAGTGAGAGGTCATGAAGTCCAGCATGAGGCAGTGGCGGAGACTCGTGCTGGTGGGAATGCTCGCCTGGGTTCTCCTCTTCCTCGGCCTCCTCTCTTACTTCCTGGATGCTCGTGGGGATGAGCCCCTGACTTCTGCTGGCTCTTTACTTTCCCAGCACCCCGACACACGTCGCCTGGCTTCCATACAGGCCTCCCATCAACAGCACGGCATCGTGGGCTCCCTTCCCGAACTGGCTTCGACCACAGCCTACCCCAGAGACGAGACCCAACCGGAGCCTTCTGCCATCTCTCTGACCCCAGAGTCAAGCCCGGAGGCTAGTTACAGTGCTCCATATGCAGTCTACGGAAGCCAGGAGGCCAGCCGCCAGGATTACCTGGACCCCCAGAGCCTGGCTGCCTGGTCCTCCTTCGGCACGGAGAATGTGGGTTCTAACTCAGACCCTGTAGGCCAGAGTCGTGAGAGAACATCTCAGACCACAGAGAACCATGTCAGCAGCTCAAACCGCCGTGGTGGTGGGGAGGAGGAAGAAGAAGAAGAAGATGATGAGAGGGAAAATGAAGTCGAAGAGCTAGGCAACAGAATGAGGGCTAAGGCCCACAGAAGAGCTGGTGGAGACTCCTCTGATCTGGAGGAATATTACTTCTCCAAGTCGGCCTCGGTGGTGCAGCGGCTGTGGCGGGGCCACGTGTCCGCCGGCATGCTGAGTCCCCGGCTGCAGCGCGCCATGAAAGATTATGTGAGTGCCAACAAACACCATGTTGCCTACAAGGGGCATCGCAGGGCCACCCAGGGTGCCAATGAGCTGTTGTGTCAAATGAAGGCCCAGGCTGGGCTGAGGACGGTGGACGGCTCGGAGCAGCCCTTCTCCTCGCTCGGCTGGGCCCGCCTCGTGCCCTCCCTGCCGCTGGAACAACTGTACAAGCAGCAGGAGCGGAGCAGCTTCAAGTCATGTGCGGTGGTCACGTCGGCTGGTGCCATCCTGCGCTCGGGACTGGGCAAAGAGATCGGTGAGTAGAGATTTTCAAAATGTGAAAACAATAGCCTGGCCTCTTGTAGAATGGAAAACGGGGGCTTGGAGGAAAGACATTTTCATGTATACATACAATACAAAATACACAGTCCCACAGCAGATAAAAAAATGCATGATGATGGTCTTTGAATTAAATAAGATAATAGTTGAAAGGATACACCTAGGACATGGACTTCATTAAAAATGAAAAGCCCTTCTACAGTACCTACACTACCTCTTGAGGTGGAACTGTTCCCTCACATTATACCAACTGTGGGGCTTAAAAATGCACTTTTACCTGAATGTGGTTCTGAAAAAAACGCCATGTGGTTAGGGAATGCATAAGTCTGCTGATGCATTATCATCACCAGGAGCATGAAATGGCACGTCTCCTAACAATCTGCCGGTTAAATGATGAGATACCAGCCTGCAATTACTCAAGAACTTGAGCAGCGCTGTTAGTCAGATGTTGACATTTCTTGAAATAGAGGTATGATTGTATAAAACATTCTTAAATGTTAACCAGGACATCTATTAAAGAAAGGTTATATCTGAGAGCAAACCTTTTATGTGCCATTTTGTGTGGGCGCCAGGCACCGTCGAATGGCAAACGCGGAGCCCTTCCATCTGTTTCAAATTAAAAAACTTTAAGCAGGTCAGGTGGCGCAGAGTTTCATTTCACTGAAGTCGTTTATTCTAAATGTTGAATTCCACTAGAGGCAGTTTAACCTCATAAAGGCACCTGGTTAGTATAAGTATAATAAAATGTGTATGATCCATGTCAAATCAAATCTAAGTGAACCAGACCACCGTACTCTAACCAAACCATGTATGTCAATATCATGCATTTGGATTGTCATGCAGGGAAGGTGGAGTTTCCCTTAGTGTATACATTAGGACCAAAAGTCCACATGTGACGACGGTTTTAAGTTTTCTCGTTATGCACACCTTTCAGCCTCACGAGTGCAGGACGAACTAACATGACGTAACATTCTTGTGTTGTCTTGTGTTGTTGCCAACAAGGATGCAGTATTTTTTACCGCTCTCTGCTTTTTGGTCTGTTTGTTAGCGGGCTTAAACAACAACATAAAACTAAAGCTCACTTTCTGTATCGCATCACAAATATTGGAAAGTGTCACACAGGGAATAAGACTGCTGGTTGAGTTGGGGTCGTACACTAAGTGTAAGTGTAACACGCCCCAAAGGCAGAAAACTCGTTACAATCTAAGGCATTACATTTATAATGCTTCCTTTACACGGTGATAAGGCCACAGAGGTGAACAGATTCCCCAATTCAGATGAAACAGTCAGGGTCTGTCGGACTAAATTCTGCAAGAAGGCTGTTATCAATAGAATGTTCATAAAAAATATCACATACTTAGGTTTAACTACCCTCAGCAGTGATTTGATCACAGCTATGTTAGGCCTATCAGTCATTACCTGCTCTTTTTTATGGCTCAACCGTGTCACATAGTGTTCATGGTTTTAAAACAATGTAGGTTTGTAATGCCTTCATCTATATATGTTGTGCCGGGTAACGTATAAAAGCTGAATAAGAAGAAATGAACCGCTCTTGTCGGTGGTAGAAAACGGTGTCTGAGTTTAAGGCTATTGGAAATACGTACCAGGGTAAAAGCAAATTGTATTGAAATCAGTAAATAGCGAAATGTTTGCTCATGTCATTGCTTAACATGTTTTCTTGATGGAATGGGATTTGAGCACAGTGGCTTTATGGATTCAAAAATGGAACTGATGTCTAATCTGCGCCTCCAGCAGTGTGCATTTCATTGCCTTTATTTTTGCTTTGTGACGTTTGCTGATTAACTTGTCAAGCGGATTGTAAGCAGGGTTGAGCGTGTTCCGAGTAGGCTATATGTCTTTTGCATTCGAATGTGTCTGCTCCTGGTTTATTCTCTGGATTGTGGGGAGAGTGGGAACTCAGGGACAGATGGCTCACTAGAAGAAAGTACAAACCCCTCTGGTAACCAATCGGGCTTTTTCACATATAGCTCCCTTGCATTTGGTAATGAATTCAGCTGCTCCGACCAAGCACTATAACTAATAAGGAGTGCTCCAGTATTTCTGTATTTCTTTAAAATGGAAAAAAAACAGGTTCCCAGTTTTTTTAATTTCCCTTAAAAGCGAGGTGTAGAAGCATTTCCCAGAAAATCAGATTCAGGCGAGTGACTCATACCTGCATCAGAACTTGACCCCTATGGTCACGGTCGGGGAAAAAACAATTATATTAAGTGATACATATTCGTCAAAGTACGAGTGCACCAAAACGACTGTGTTCCAATAATGAGAGTGTGACTTGGTCACAACTGAACTAACCTGTGTGGAAGTGTGTGTGGAAAAAATCAGCACTGTAATTTTTTTCGTCACTTTGTGAAGGTCAGACATATTTTATAAACACGGATCAGCCACAGCATTGAATGTTACCTGTTTTTTTAATGTTGAGGCAGGTTTTGGAAAAAAAACATTATCCACCATAGGGAGTGTGACTTATAAACTTTTTTTGTAGTTATAATTCTTTCCCATGGCTTTATGGCTCAACAAGGCCAAATATACACTGATGTACACGGTGACATTTGACTGAGTCGAAAAAAAGAGGCAGACCTTTGGTTAAAACTCTGCAGGTGCCTTTTAATCTCTGATATGTCAGTATCCCCCATCTTTGTTTTTTCTTTCTGCCCAGTAACATGATCCATATGCACGTGCTCATAAAAAAAGCAGGAGATTGGGCCATTTGTCCTCATTATTGTGCTACTAAGTACATGGAAAGAGATTTTTTTTGGAGAGGAAACTCGATTAACAAAATAACAGTAGCATTGTTATCATTCATTCATCTCACTGTGTCAGGAAAGCTTGACTTTGTTACATTAGCACTCAGGCTTATCTTAAACAGGAAATCAAACTATATTGATCTCTCTCTGTCTGCTTGGGCTCACATGGCTGTCCTTCCCAACGTGCTGCCCAGAATCGAAAGTCACACGGTGCAGCCGCGAGAGGTGACGACTCACCTAAATGTGTGGATGTGAGGATCATAACCCTCTCCTTTGCCACTCGCCAGCTGCATGACATTTAGATTACAGGGTTTCTCAGCAGCTGCAACAGAGGTTTTTGGTAAAGTCTTTATTTCTGGACGTTTGATGGTGTGTTGCTGCCATCATGTGGTGAAGAGAATTAACTGCATTCCCAGGGCAACATGGGACTGAGCATGTGCATGATTTAAAATAAAACATGTGGCATGGCGGAAAAACATCAACATTTTTTAAAACATTTATTATTATTAACATTATTATTATTATTATTATTATTATTATTATTATTATTATTATTATTATTATTATTGTTGTTGTTGTTGTTGTTGTTGTTGTTGTTGTTGTTGTTGTGCGTGCGTGCGTGCGTGCGTGTGCGTGTATGTGTGTGCGTGTGGCCTATGAATGTTGTTTGTTTTCTTGCAAATATTTGCTCATCTATATGAGATTTCTAATGTGCAGTAGATTTGGTGCCCTCCAGTGGAATTACCATAAAGTAACTTTGGTTCTGACTTGGGATAACAAAATAAGAGCCTGGTTAACACATTGAAAATCACCTGCTTGTTTCCATTTGTAAACTTTTTTACTTTTTAAAGTCTGTCAGAAGAAAAAAAAACGCTTGAGGGGACCCGATAATTGACATTAAAAAGCTGATCAGCTTACAAAATTGTCAGTTTTCTTGAAATTGTTTAATTGATCAATCAACAAATGTCTCACCTTTTTGGCAGGGATAATAATAAATAAAATGCACAGTAGTTTCCTTTCCAAGATTTAAACGTTCCTCACAGGGATAATAAATACAAGCAATAGTCAGGTGATCAAAGACATTAACCCTTGTGCGGTCTTAACTTTCTGTCTCGTTCCCTTGTCCTATGGGTCAAAAATGACCCGAGTCCACAAAACCTCACATTTTCGTTGACTTTTTATTCCGAAACAACCTGTAATGAATCGAACACTTTATAAATGTCTTAGTTTTACCCTTTTCACATTGCAAAAAGACAAAAATTTAATCAATAGACACCATTAGTTTTTCTTTTACAGAACACATTTTCAATGGTTTCCTTTACTTAAGTAGAGTTATATTATTATCATTTCATTATCTAGCTTAAGATAGTATTTGTGTAGCCTAAGAAAGTAAAAGAAATGTGAAAACATAATGTTAATCTATTTTTTGTAGGGGAAACAATAACGGAAGTGAATTTCTTATATAATTTCTTATATAATGTACAATAATAATTTAACTGCAAAATAGTTCTTTTCTAACATTTTTTTGAACCATTACTCCCACCCAAAAGTAGCCTAACCAAAAACAAAAGGTATGAATAAAATAAATGCTCTCTGCATCCCAGAGAATTGATGTAGCCTCACCTCGGGACCTGTAAACACCCGCTAAGATGAGCATGCTATATAGACATGCAGATCAATTTCAACTATTCTTTGCCAATTTTCCCCATATTTATGGGAACCCTCAAAATCATTCATCTCCATAAAAATATTGAATGTTGAGGCGATGTCCTGCGCATGGGCAACTGCATGTTTTGTG
This sequence comes from Colistium nudipinnis, assembly GCA_016785305.1. Classification (NCBI taxonomy): domain Eukaryota; kingdom Metazoa; phylum Chordata; class Actinopteri; order Pleuronectiformes; family Rhombosoleidae; genus Colistium; species Colistium nudipinnis. The sequence continues at coordinate 2,161,815 of JAFBJU010000173.1, forward strand.
GGCCCTGGGGTCATCCTTATAACATTTTTGTTGCCACTCAGCTGTGGTTGTCAGATGTTGATGAGGATCTTGATATTTTGCTGCTCTTAGACAAGAAAATGTCTTTCCCTCGGTTTTGGTTATTTTTTCAACATATGGAGATGCTGTATCATGCTCTGGGTTGCATTCTTAGCCATCCTACATTTCGGACACATCCTCCTCTTCTAAATCTTGTTTTTCTTGGTACTCCTGGAAAAAAACTGCTCTCAGGCCTGTTTGACACTCAATTCTCGATTCAGTAAAGAGAGAACTAGGGGAACTGTAGTTTGCAGCACCTTTATAGCCTGTAACTGCAGTCCCCATTAGTAAATAATGCCTTCAAGAAATATAAATGTTTTGATCTGAGATCAATTAGTGGCATGACTAATCTTTCTGTTGTATGTGTTTATGTGTCTTTCTGTCTAAATCTTCGTATTTTTTTGGTTTTAGTAGTGTTTTTTAACTGATTCTAACTCTGTCGGGTCAAAAATTACCCCAATACAATCTTTGTCCACTGTTTGTGTACAGCTCCAATGAAAATATAAACAAAAACTATTTTTCACTTTTTCAAATTTTGGGCTCACTTCAGGAAAAGTCATCACATTTCAAGTTGAAAAAAGGCTGTTTAGGGTTTTTTTTTCTACTGCTTAATATCGCTACAGGCCATTTTTGACCCCAAAACAACACAAGGGGAAAGGTGTAATTAAAATATGCCCTGCACTCTCTGTGACTGAGAACCTTCTTTGCATAGAAAAAAAAAGCCCCATAGGCAATTCGGATTCAAGACTTTATTTGAGTATGCTGCCAATGAATTTTCACATCTCAAAGAAAAAAGAAAATGTAATAATTTCATAAATGATAAGTAAGTCATTTCAAATTGTAAAGTGAATGGAAAATGTAAAACCAAACGTATAGCATGCATTAATCAGAAACTGTAAAACGTGCTCATCAGGTAACGAGTAAAATATGAAATCATATTAGCATCAACAGGGGAGCAGTGCTCATGCAGGTTTAATCTCCTTGACCCTGGTGGATAGACCCTTTGCATGACATGAATAATGAATAATGCTTGTTATAGTGAGTTTCTCTTCTGTCTGATGGGAGAAAAGCAGTGTTTGCTTTAAGCCATTAATCATTACAACTTGCAGTTTTTTAAACATGCTGATGTGTCTGTATTGCATGTCCTCACACAACCAGCAGGGAATTAATAACTCCCAGTGCTTGTCATAAATACTAAAAGAAGGGACGAGTGCACGCTTGACTTGAGACCATTTACATTTCAGAGTATATCCTTGGGCACGTTGTGCCTGGCGGCTTTGTGCTGAGTCGAAAAGCACGATATAGAATCGCTCTGTGACAACTGTAATGTAAAGGAGGAAAAGGTGCGTTTTTACAATGTCTTGGGCAAATGGGCTTTTCTGCTGATGAACTTCAAGGTGCAATGCAATTAAAGCCATAGGCTGCTGAGAAGACGGTGATATCAACATTCAGTTTTCTAGTTTGTGGGGTTTGGGCTTATTTCGAATTTACTGTGGGCATGATTGCAGTGGCAAGAGAACATTACAGCTGTGACATCATTCAAAAATAAAAGTGTGGAGTTTTTATTTTCAATTAAATGGGATCAATTTAGACCCGGCCCAAGCTTAAAATCATTTTAGTTAGTTTTAAGGTAGTTTGTACTTTTAACTTTATAAATTGGTGTAATTGGTCTTTTTGATTTGAAGCACTTACATTGATTTCTATACCTCAAGGGCTTCTTTTGAAAAACAATATAAGAAAACAAAAAGAAGGATTTTCTTTTTATTAAATTGCTCACCAGCCCACTACCTGAGCAAGTGAAGCATCAATTCATTTTGAAAGGTCAGACAGAACAAATGACTAACTAGATGATAAAATCTACTATTTCTCATAAACTGGCTCCGGTTAGCATGTAGAATGTAATAATATTTCATGATCACAATGTGTTTTTTAATTAAATAAACCAGTGCATATCAAATTAACATTTTATTAACCGCAATAAATACTGCATTTCACTCTGACTAATAGTAATAATAATAATAATAATAATAATAAAGTAGAGTTACCACAAGGTTTAAAAATGTGAAACACTTGAAAACTACTAATCAGTGACAGCATATACTCTGTGTAAAACTCAAACAGAGCAAACATCAACAAAAAAATATTTATTTATAAGATATATCACATATTAAAGCACTCAATTATTGGCTTTATTATATCCTGACAGACCTAACTCTGCTCAAATCGTGTTTGAAAACCTCTTAGTCTACTCGTCCTATGAGGAAAAGATGTGTTTACAGGGATTCACAGGAACAGGAGGGCACAGTCAATGTCAGCTCTGTGAGCACACGTTTTGGGGCTGTTTTGCAGGAAGTAGTGTTGTGCTGAATGCTAATTGGCGTTGTAAGTGTTGACTGGCGGCATTGATAGAGAAAGGATCAAAAGCTGTAGCGTCATCCATTATGGTGTCACATCATTGCGGCGAGGGGGTCTATGGAAGAGACAGAAATTTTGAGTTAGGTATTATTACTAAGGCCATGGTGAGGAACAATACGTCAACAACACCAACAAAACGTGGACTTAAAATACACAGTAACTCTTAACATAAAAAAATGTTATTGGCAGCCCATTTGTTTTCTGAGCTTACTGCCATAGTAATTTCATTCATGTCTGCGCCTGCCAGGCATCATCGTCAGTGTGATCATTAACAGCCGTGCAATCACTACTTTGTCATTGTAGCTCTTTTTGTGTCTAGAAAAATGTTTGTGTATATTTTTGCACTTTTGTGTGATTATGTATTTTTGTCCATGAGCTGGAAGTCGTTGACATGCATTGTTCAGTCAGCCACAGTTTACCTCTGTATATTTGAAGAAATATTTGTCGCCTCCAAAAGACAGTGGAGACACGTAACTCGAAAAAAGTTAAAATACAACTTCAACTGAAGTACACACTATGCACCAAAACTTTAGTGCCTGGTTCAAACGACTCCATGCGAAGGACTTGGGGGTAAAATATATATTTCTAATCCTCTGAGGCTCAGGTATATGGCATTGCACAATACACATTTCCAATTTTGAGTACGTCCTCATAATGGCATGTATAATTCAAGGTCAGCTCATTATCTGCTTAAGGCAACGCTGTCTGTTGTTTGTCTTTCAGACACTCACGATGCAGTTTTACGCTTCAATGCGGCACCTACAGAGGGATATGAGAGAGATGTAGGGAACAAAACCACTATCCGCATCATCAACTCACAGGTGAGTGTGGGTCTTACCTTGTGTGCTGCATAATAATGAATCATTAATCGAAGCCGAGAGCTGCAGCGCTCCCTGTAACCTCAAGATTAGACAGATCTTATGTGGCCCGTCATGAAAATATCAATGATTTCAATTCATAATTTTTCGAGATACGCACATTTTGAGTATTTTATTTCTTTCTTTCTTTTTTCCAATTCTCACCTGATATAATCCAACAGATTCTGGCCAATCCTAGGCATCGATTCAACATAAGCTCTATCTACAAGAATGTGACTCTGGTGGCCTGGGACCCTGCACCATACACTGTCAACCTACACAAGGTATTTTTTTTTTTAATTCTCCCCTTTATCAATTGAGCCACTCAGCCGATATGCTTTTTTTGAAACCAAAGTGATCGCGAGTGCGTGGAAAATGTTGACAACTCTATATAAATGTGTTTCGGCTATACAATGAATGAGGAGGTCTGTTGCCCCACCATAGGGATTAAAGTAATTGTTTTAACCACACAAACATATAATCAATGCTTTTCACTATTGTCTGCTCTTATCTATCTCTGTCCCTTCCGTCTGACTTTCACCTGCCCTTGAAATGGCTCTGATTCATGTTTCCACATGTTTTCAAAAGCAGGTTTTTCTTGCGATCAGCTCTTGGGTCATTTTTTCAACTTTTTACTTACATTTGTTATTCAGGGAATGATTTGCTGGCACAATCGATAAGATTCTAGATTTATACAAGCGTCGAACCATCAGGTTAATGACCTAAAACCTGCATTTTGCCATTAAAATGGATTTGCAAGCTGTGAGTAGCCGGCTCTCAATGACTTGAAATGATCTGGATGGTTAATTGGAATATTAAAACATTTCTTTGTCTGTTCTTGTTACCATCACTCTAATTCAGTGTTGAGATTTATTCCTCCATACTGCAAGCTTGTTATCTCATTCACTAACATTAATTTCACATCATGCAATGTTGGCAGATGGAGGTTAAACCCTTGTGGGCCATATGTGAAACAAATAGTTGGATTGGAACGATTACAACAAAAAGGATGATTTGCGGGTGTAACGCTTGAGCAAACATATCTTTCGGTTCATTACCTGTGCCAAGGAGGTTGTGTTCTTGGTTCTATCTGTTACTATACTGTTAAATACTCAAAAACCACTTAACCAATTTCCATAATGTGTGGGGTATGACCTAAGGAAGGATTTCCACATTAGGCTCTGATAATGTCGGTGGATATAGGATTATTATTATTTTTTTTTTACTGTGATGCGACCAAATAGTTTCATTCGATTCGACGTTATGTGAAGCGACCCAAAACGGAACAAAGCCACCATGACACCATGTGTTTGGGTGTGTGTGTGTGTGTGTGTATGCGCGTGGGCATGTGTATTTGAGTTATACAACTGCCTCCGTCAGGGAAAAGGGTAGGGAGAGCTACAATCAAACATGTCTGTGAACAGATCTGGCATATTACTTGTTAAACTGTTCAACTGATAGAACTCCACTCAGCATTACATTAAATTGGCTATTGTATAAAACCAAAATAAAACATTCTATCCCACAAATATATTTCCTCTAAACTTAAGACCTCTCTCTTCCAGGGTTTTTGAGACATAAAAAAATCCTTAGCTATAAGTACTCATTTAAGCATGTTTGATCATATGGTGAATTTATTTTATGAACCTTCTCCTTTGCACACAGTTGGTCGTCGGTCCACTTGTGCAAAGTTTTTCAAGGTACTTGGTAGGCTCCCCCAAGCGCCCTTTTTTTCACCCCTGTGGATCAAGGGTCTTTCTGTCTCTTCTGTCCCCTCACGTTTTCCGAGACTTCATGATGAGTTGAGATCGGGAATCTGTGGAGGGCCATACCGTCCGGCAGTATGCGTGGGGGTTATTTTATGTTGTATAATGGATTTGGGAGTGATCAAATGTCTTCCTGATGCCACCACACAATAAATACGATTTATTCATGAAGTGCTCAAAATCTTTTACACAGTACATGGTGGAGGTCAAGCCTTCATATAAAGAAAGTGAAGAGTACAATGAAGATTACTCGAACAATAATCTGTATAGATTCCAGACTGCAGTTTCTCTTTCTTCTTCTTCGTCTATTTTTTTCATTTTATTCGTTAATCCTATGCTCTCTCTTTCTTTGAAGTGGTACGCCAGTCCCGACTACAACCTGTTTGGTCCATATGTGAAGCATCGCAAGCTCCATCCTGGCCAGGCGTTCTACATTCTTCACCCCAGCTATGTGTGGCAACTCTGGGATGTGATTCAGGGCAATACTCAGGAGAACATCCAGCCCAATCCCCCTTCATCTGGCTTCATAGGTCAGTAAACACGCACGCACGAGCATGCAGGCCTGCATAAATACAGTATGCATGCAGTGTTCATATGTTGTCTTGTAGTTGCCTCTGGGGTCTTATCTGTTCACATTCTGCTCTTGGAGCAGATATTGGCACATACACACACATGCAATGTGATGATACATTTGTTATCTTCCGTATTTACAGTGACATCATCAGCACTGAAGCATAGCTTTGCAATGCACTCCATATGGGACTACTGTAAGCCAATCGTAAGAACTCTCCAGCATATCAATATCTACTTTGATTTTCAGACATTGCAAATCCTTTTTTCCTTCAGAAAGTAATATAACATAAAACATCAAATTATGGCAGGAGTCTCCAAGAGGCAGATGGTTATCATTAATGGGTCACTCTCTCAGAACAGAAATTCTCGCTATTTTAAACATTGTTATTATGCAGCGAAGAGATAATATAGTGTGCAAAATTCACTATCCAAGCTTGCTACATTACAATATAACAGCAATGCATCTCTAAATCATAAATATCTGTTGGTTCAGCTACATTGAATGACACCTAAGCAGTAAACGTGACTTCTCTTGACTCCCGACTAATGGTCTCCAACGTTCAGATTATGTGTGATAAGCCTGCAGGGTATGAGAAATGTTTGATGTGCAATAACACTGTTCAGAGTTGGAGAAAACGATGCAAATAATACATAATTTAATATTATAGTAAGTGTGCATGTACATTTCATACGTCTTCCTTGGTTATCGTGCAAACTAACCACACATTCACCACAAAATTGACACCAGCTAACCTCGTCGTAGCTGACTTCGAGCCGGGTCTTTATCTGATTGGCATGAATGCATGGCCCACACAACCAAGGGCACCATCTGATAAGTCAAATATCCGCATGTTGAGTGAATAAATGCTGTGTGGTTTTTATTCCTAATGTGTCTGGAGGGCTCATGTTGTGCTAGCAATGGGTGTTCTCACACACTACAACCTATCTGGTACTGTATTGATCTTATTCTTACCATTATTATTTATTATGTTCATACTATAATATTTTAAAATGCATTCAGTATTGCAGTGTGCAGGTGAGGGGAATAGGAGACTCTGCTACATTCATTTGGAAAAATTCATTGGTTCAAAGCAGTTTTGGCAAACCGGCCTCCTTACAGGTTACAAAAGGGAAATAAGTGCTATCATGCCAATTAGTTCCTCAACTGGGGTGACTTAGCAAGATGTTACATTTCTGAAATGAAGCCACACGACCCCAGTGAGGGCGGAGGCACAGCACATCAAGGTTTTTCTTCTCACCTCAGAACGCAATTAGAAATCCATCTTGATCTGCCAAAACAGTCATGCATTCAAATTTTCGGTCACATTTAAATGTCTGTCCCGTCACATGTATGTAAGTCTGCCGATAATGGAGATAATATTGTTTATCTTAAAAAAAAAACCTGAATGGATTGGACAGTTTTTTCCTAACACTGTTAGGAGAGGCATGTTTTCAAATATCCCATTAATTTCTTGTCATTTTCCACATCTACTTTTTATCTCTTTTTCAGCATCACTGAGAGATGTGGCAGATGTTAAACATTATTAAAAGGTCAGCAACTCAGGCACATCAAAGCTTCTTTTATCTATTTCACTTCACATGCATCTTAAATTGCAAATTGTGGGACAATAAAGGATTATCTTATCTTATCTTATTTTTGATTATTTACGTTTGCATAGCTCTAATCACATGATGATTTGGCTTGTGCCAGAAATACTTTTTTCCCCCCAACCTTAATCTTAATAGTGGTTAGCATCATCTCACCAGTGCCATGATGGAAACTCAACTTTGGCCTCCAGTCTCTGGGCCGCAATTCTTCTTAGCCCCTTAGGTAGCATGCAAACGGGACCAGTCACTGCTTGAGGGGGTAGAGGTCTTTAATGGAATATTTGTGCGTCAGTAACTTACTCTCCACAATATCTGATAAATGCTTAAACATAATGTACAAAAAACAAAATAAAAAAAATCGTGGTACACAAAGTAACCATTTCAAAAGACAAAAATAACTTGAATTGACAAAACAAACAAATAGAAACAAACCATAGTACTGATACGTATGTGTAAAAGTTCAAAGACAAATGTAGATCTTTATTCAAGAGCTTTAAGTATTCTGGTATTTTTACAGTCAGAGCAGTACCGAGGTCAGAGGTAGAGGAAGAAAAGACAACATATACATCAATTCACGAAAACACAGAGTTCAGCACACATCTATTATCCACTAACGTTGGCATTTACAGCATCACAATGACAAACTGATTTAACAGCAAGAGAGAATAGGGAGAAGGGTTTTGGTTTTATGGCGAAAATGGATCGTAAAAAAAATAAATAAGACAACATAAATATAATGATAACATAAAATAAACATATCTTGAAATGATTCTATGTTGCAAATCAGATCATCATCACATCAGATTAATTAAAACCCTTTATTGTGGTGAATGTGCACCTGGGTTTTTTAAGAACCATAGCATTTTAAACCCATATATTTGTAGAGATGATTTTCATGCCATTGGTGTATACACAAAATGTCCTTTATAGTTAACAAGTAATTTCATTAAAGTGATTAAAAAAATCATCAATGTGTATAAAAACTCCAACATAAAAAGGTTCTGTGCTGTACAACACGAGCTCACACCGAATAAATGTTTTAGTCTGAATGTGTGCGTTGTTGTTCACATTGCTAGCTGGGTTACTTGTGCTTCATGATGACAGTGTATTTTCTCAGGTTGTGTAAATAAGATTCAGACTCAGGTCGTGACCTCCGGGGCGGACGCTTGTTTGGTGGCCGGCGTGCTGCCGCACTGGTGGTTCAGTGTGCTTATGGAGATCTGGGCAGTGCAGGCCACTGTATTGCTGCGGACCCGGCGGTTCAGCTGGATCACCGTAGTCCTGGAGGGTACCGAGATGTTGCCGTCTGACGAGTGTTTGCAGCGAAACAGAATCAGGAAGCACCTGTAGAACTGTTGGGGGAGAGGGAAAGAAAGGCGAGGTTAACGACCATTTGGCCACTTGGAATGGAGCGGCATGGATTGGATGGTGCCAGAGAGACGTGAGGTACAGGTCTGTTCCGGGTTTTATTAGGCAGAAATCAGGCTGTAGTGCACTTTCATGTCCTCAGAGTCAATTGGTATTGATGTTGGGAGAGAGAGAATGACACCCTAATGGCCTGTTGCACTGGCAGACTCCAAGTGTTGGAGGTCACGGGTCATTGAGCACAACTGGAAAGGTCTGAGTGGCCATTGAAATGCAAGTGCACGCTCTAGTTTTTAGGTGCATTTTTTTCATATTGTGAGGGAATGAGTCAAGATGACCACTATTTTTTAAGCAATAAATGTGTACAGCTTTCAAAGCGAGGCCTTTTTTGCTCACTAATACATATTACAGTTCAGAATATGTTATGTCCAATAGATCCATCCATCCGTTCTCTGTACAGCTTATCATAAAACCCATTAGGGAGCAGACCTCACACAGAAAGATCCCCGCTCGAATCTGATTATTCTAAAGTTTGTTTTTAGAGGGTAAAAAGTAGGTGTTCCAATTCATCAATCTCATTTGGAAACAGTACATGAGCAAGTGGCGTACAACGCATTTGTGACTCTTTTGCACAATCCGTTGGCAGTATTTTGCTCGATTGTTTGTGGTGAGTGTTGTCACAGTGGAAGAGGAAGAGGGTTGTGCACGGAATAACAATCGCCAGAGAGAAAAGGATAAACAGAAATCAAAAGCAGAGTTCAAAGAACGGCAACCAAGGGGAAGTGAACATATGTTGGGAATCTGGTTTTGCTACCTATCAGAGAGTCTAAACGATACCATGCAGCACCTGCTGAGGCTGCAGAATACGCTTCATACATTATGCATTTACTTCTGGAGAATTTTCCTTTTAATCCTTCCTTTAAGTTTTTTTTTTCTGTGAACACGTCTGCACTTTATTTTCAGCACGACTGAACCTCACCGTTGCATCACATTTGTACCCGAGGACTGCCCGGTCTAAATACAGTCCATGACTTTGGACAATGTGCAAACCCAGTGGAGATTTGGTGATAAATGCTTTATCCAAAGATGCATATTTCTTTAACAATTCCCTTTTTCATTGCTGCTCCAGTACAGCTGCCCAGAGATATTGGGCAGGCTCCAGGGGTGTTGTAGATCAAATGAGCTTTCTGCGTCTTTTTTTTTCTGCAAAAGGAAATTATGTATTTCTATTTGTGAGTTTGTATTCAATCACCAACTTTACATAGTGCAAGAACAGAAGATGTTCAAGGGTCTGAGTGGGAATGATGGAGGCACCGTTTCCCCTTATTATAAATCAGTGTGCCATCAAAAGGATTTTAAAACAGTATGCAGCTTCAAAGTGTTGCTTTGAATGTCATTACTTGACCTATCTCTGTGTCTGTTCACATTGCAGGCATCCTCCTGATGATGGCGCTCTGCGAGCAGGTGCATGTGTACGAGTACATTCCTTCCATGAGACAGACAGACCTGTGCCACTACCACGAGCGTTATTATGATGCTGCCTGTACACTGGGTGCCTACCATCCGCTCTTATATGAGAAGAACCTGATCCAGAGGATTAACACGGGCCCCGAGAGTGACCTACGGAGGAAGGGAAAGGTCACTCTCCCAGGCTTTAGCACCGTCAACTGTGACGTCTGAGATACGAAACCTGGCCCTCATGGTGTGTACACATAAACACACACTCTGGCCCTTGCTGGCTGACTAAGGGAGAGGTGCAATAAAGCCACTGGAGACAAGGAGGCTGAAGCGTACAATATTCAAATTAGACCCATGAAGAACATAAGCCATATCCCTCCAGGGAAGGATCAGCGTGGAGACTTCTGAAAGACGGTTCACTAGAACCAGGGACTTCCAAGAAGAGTCTTCGCGGTGGATATGAAAAAAATGTTTCTCTCCGCTTTAGCTGTGCCACGTTAGCTGCGGAGCTGACTAGGGTAGCTACAGATCGCTGTTTTTAGGTAGGCAAGTGAATTTTCAATAACTGGGTGTGTTTCAATTGTGTAAAATATGTGTTTTTCAATAGTATGGGTGGTTTTCCACTTGGAGGAAATGCCACTGTTTATCGGGGTGGATGTTGTTTTTCTATTTGTCTTTTCTTACCGGCGCAAAGGTCTGTGAAAAAGCAAACCAAGTCCCATACGTCGGAATGTCACTCACATTTGAACGCGTGCAGAAGAATGTGAAGTGTCTCCAAACAGACAGTCACGATGTCACGTTCAAAGTCACATTACGGCACATTTTATTGCTCTGTAGCACGCAGACTTTCTGTTGGACATTCTTTATAAGATCGCCACACCAAATCAGAAGTGGCATTGTGTGGGTTGCCCTGAGGGGGCTCAGTCCACACTACTGATATTGTGACGCTGAATACTAAATCCCTCTCCCGTGCATGCTAACTCACCCTCTTGTTCACAGGATTCGGACCATTATTCTTTCGGTATCAAAAAGTGCATCTACCCGTTCAAATCTTCTAGGAGGGAATGCGCCACCTGTCCTTTTTGAATTCATTTAACCTGTAGGAGAATTTATAATTACCGAAGGGTTCGTTGAGACAAATTAAATTGGGCCAAAATGGAGCTACACAACAAACCGGGGCCCAGAACAGCCGCAACCCTCTGCCTAGTGGTCGCCTGAACACTCTCCTTGGGTTGCCTTGCGGCTGTTCGGCTACATGCAGCACTCGCTGTGGAAGGACGGCAGTGACAGGGAGGTTGGTTGCCCTGAGATGTGTGGAGCAGTTTATATTGCTGCTGTATCAGGGGATTCTCAGCACTGCCTCAGTGAGCAAGTAGGTCCTGTTTTCCATTGTCCACTCTTTATTGAATGTAATTTTTTTACCACTGTGTGGCCAAACCCTTCCTGGAACTCATTACTGCAGTACGGTCTCCGAGTGTGGCTCATTGTGGGGTTATTCCTGTGTCATGTAACAGCATGAGCTCATTTCCTACAACTGTATTGGTCTCATATTCTCTGAATCCTCTGGTATTGGAGTGTACCTGTCCACAGCACATAGAGGAGATGAATACAAAAGATGAATTGTAACCGGTAATATCACCAGATTTGCTTTGTCTCCGCCTAGGATGAGTATCTTTTTTTATGTTTATGTTTTCAGTGAATCAGTGCCCCATCTGTGACAAGCTCTACAGGTATTAGATCAATGTGGAGAAGTGGGTTGGTGGTGTTTTTTTCTGCACTCAGTCAGTCAAAAATCTTGCCTATGACAGATTTTTACTGCGATGTGTGCTATTTTACAAAATGTGCTTGTGCCATTGGTTGTGGTCTATTAAAAGATGTGAAAAGGTATCACAAAAACTGTGAATAGTCTTATGAATGTGGAAGAGAGGGCTTTATAGTAGTAGTTTGTAGATGACTCTGGGGTTGTTATCATCCAAAATCAGTATTTTGTCAGTATTGGTTAAACAAAATACTGTGCTGATACCAAAACTAACCCAAAATACTGTTTTTCAATCTGCCCATACCTGATCAAATAAGAGACGCAGGCATTTGACCAAATATTTGTTGCCAATTTTTTAATACTTTCTGGTAGGGGTGATATACTGTAGATATTATCTTATGTCATCGTTTTTTATATTGACTCACTGATTTACTGTAGTTGTGATCTCGCGATTTTGGGGAAATTCAATTGAAAAACTAAGTGTAGATGAAGTAAGCAGACACTAATGACTAATTCAGTGAATTACATACATGGCTAAAGTAATCCATCACATTGATGCATAGTCCTGCTAAACAAATATTGCCAAGAAAGCAGTTGTCATTGTTTTGCAGTATCTTCCACAATGGTCATACGATACTGATGATATAGCTGTCTCAGTAGAATTGGTACAGAAATACAGTATTTCTAAGAGTTGACATACAGTATGTATGCATTTCTGCATATACTGTATATACATGTGTATATTATTATCATACATGTATGCTTCGAGTAAATATTGTTTTCAGAGTGCAATAGAAGTAAAATGCTTGATAACCAGCCCCAGTTTCAAGTTTGAGTATATAGGCATGTCTTTTAAGAAGAAAATTACCCCAGTAAAGTCAACAGCTGCTTGAGAGTTTTTAAAAGACAATGAAGTTTTTAAAACTGAGTGAGATTTTAATTAATTCATTTAAAATCATGCAGGTGTTCATATCTTCTGTTGGTTTTCAGATAAATAATCAAAATGTTTTTGTGCTTGTGATTGTTAAACACTGAAGGTGCATAAACCCTGAACATATTGTACATGTATATTTCATATGACATTGATCACTTGCACAGAGAATGCAAGTCAAGATCAGGGCTAAGAGTCTTAAACTGTCTGTGCTGTTCCGTGCTGCAAGTCACTTGTTGAGAGGCGATAAGATTTTTTTTTGCTAAGTGGTGTTTTACAGATTTAAATGCATGCTTGTGGATATGGAAAACACATCCTGCTGGGGTGCCAGTATCACTACTGTAGTTCCTTGGAAGCCCTGGAGTTAGGGCAGTTCCTTGTGGTCATTTTGCATCCCAATCAAGTCAAGTTACCTTTTAAATAATTTCTTTGCTGGGCGAGTTGAATTTTAAACCTCTCTAAACCTCCCGTTTTATTACAAGTATATTAATATAGCACATTTAAGGGACGTTGACATGTTCACTGTAACCTGTGATGAAGCCACGAGATGAGGAAACCTGTTCAGAGAAACTGCATTACATTTTGCCCTCTCAGTCTCGGCGTCTCTGCTCTTGAAATTGTGAGGCCTATTTTTCATGTGTTGTTTTTATTCAGTATAGCGGGAATCACCACACACTGCCTCTAAGGGATTGTTCAACATTTCCGTTTTTTCTACATTTCCCTGTTGCGGCTTCCTGCAGTATTCCGTAAAATGAGGAAGAGGAAAAGAAGCATCCATTTCTGAACATAGTGAGAGTGAAAGTCGTGTTTCACTCCCAACAGCCTTAGGGTGTTCTTCTTGACTTTGATTTGTCAGTGAATTCTCTTCTAATTACACTTGAATTACTATTTAAATAGAACATTTCTATGATTTCAGCTATTGTAATTTGTCTTTTTTACTGTGTAAATAAAGCTGTTGTTCATGTCAAACTCTTCGATTATTTAAACTTATTAAAACGAGACTGAGGCTGGGCTGCAAGAAAAAAGAAATCCCAGACCTGTCACTGACTCACCTGTTTATTCATAAGTATATAAATGAGAGGGTTGATGACGGTGCTGCTCTTCGCCAGCAGTGAGGGCACCACGCTTGCCACAGGGCTGATGATGTTGGCTGGGCCGAATGTTGCCATCATGGCCACGACGCCATAAGGCATCCAGCACAACAGGTAGCAGGCGGCCGTGGTCAGAACCATAAACAGTATGTGGTACTCTCTCCTCCGTGCTGCAGTCTTTCTGACCTTCCCCACCTGTGGATGAGAGTGGGAGAGTTTTCTTTCTAAGCAGCTGATGGGTTTCCTGAAATTGAACTACAGTGCGAAATCTTGCAGGGTTTTAAAATTAAAAAAATAATCACTTCAACATCATGAGTTGCACAAGCTGTGTTAGCAGAAATAAACATGCATTGGAAAAATTGTGTGGTTCAGGGACCCCATCAATATTATAATACATTTAATTAGTACTGCTTTTAGAAAGGTGACTTGTAATTGTGATGTATTTATCTCGAACAATTAAAGACATCTTTATTTATGTACAGTAGTGTAATTGTAAAGGCACTAACCATTTATACAATAATACTGCTACCTTGTTATCTTGCTTCATTCCACAATAACAATGCCTTTGCCGCAACCATCTACTCTGCAGGTTTGGAGGTTGGATGTTTGGTTATACACACACATACTGTGAGGTGTGTGTGTGTGTGTGATTAGTGTACATGTTGTGCCCAGGATGCTGGACAATTTTTTCCTCAGTGCTTAGGCCAAACATCTTCTTTCCTATTGGTGTGCTTCCACATTGTGACAAGCCTAAGTACAAAATATTAAAAATAACAAAATTATTAACAGATTATCTGCAACAATGTTTTCACAGTACAATAATGGCACTGGTCCTCACTGACGCACATCAGTAGCAAGTCTGAGTGGTGGCATTGTGTCCAGCTTTCCTTTGTATATGCCTTCCAATTATATAGTTCATGTTTTTAATATGGGAAGTCGTGTATGCAGTGTGCTTTGGTTAGGTTGTGTTTCGGTTTCTGTCTCTCAGAAGTCATAGAGGCTGTCAATTTAACTATCATACAGATGTGTGCATGTAATGAAAAGGCACAATGACGTGTTGAAAAGATGAGGCTGTTGATACTATTAATATTTAACTCTGGCGTATCAAGGAATTAGAAAAACAACCTCCATTGCCTATGTGATTTATGAAAATGTCTGCAAACCCTCAACGATTCCATTTTTTCCGAACATTCCAAAGTCTGAGGCTGTAAATTGTCCGAAGTATGGAAATATTCATATTTGGAGTGTTATTGTCAGCAATACACAAGACTCCATTGAAAAGCAGCAGTGCATTCATGGCCAGTTCAGGTTTGGGCGTAGCACATATGCCATTAGCTGATTGCAATCAGCTGTCTCAATCATACCTTCAACCAGTGGATCACCAGTTGCTGGGATACTAGATAACAGGCTGTGTCTTCTGCTGCCTTCAAATGGAACTGGTGAGTGAGTGACTCTATGGCGTCTATATACTGATAGATGAAAATAATTAGTGGCTGTTCATGTTGCCGTTGCCTAGTACTGGCCATTGAAAATAAAGCACCCACAACAAACACAGGCTGGGCGACAATCGTGGTCATGTTTCTGTAAGTCCGTGTTCAATTTGGACACCACCTGTGCACGGCACTATGTAGTTTGCCATGTACTATTTCAATCGTTACATGTGGGTGAAGTATTTGTATTTAATATGCAGGCCACTGCGGCGGTTCAAAGCAATTGCATAATTATACTGATCATGGGATTTGGTGCAGCAAACAAGGCTGCATGACATTGCAGACATTGTTTGCTGCTCTAACTCACAACACCACCCCTTCTTGTATGTGCAGAGATGTTGGTGTTGTTGACTGATCACCTACATGTACAGTATGCACTATGTGCTGAGGTGGGATTAGTTAGATCCTTACAGAATCCTTATACCTGGCCAGATTTTTCCGAGAGCTCCGTCAAAGGATTGATTTTTTCGGACTCTGTACAGGCCCTTGCTATCCTTTGCTATTTATATTTTTTTATATGGATGATCCTGCCTTAACAAGATTAATCATATGAGACGCATATGTTTCTGTTAGGTTGATAATGTAGTAGTTGATGTGTTTCCATAGCACTGAAAATGAATTTAACTTAACACTGCACTTTTTATTCAATTCTGTATGGTTATAGTCATTACAATCGCACTGTATATTTTCACCTGCATATTATCATTTTCCCTATAACTGTAAATTAAGATTGTCACATATTATGTTCATCCATAGAGTTCTTGTCAATACTATCTATCCAGGATCACATTATTTTAAGCCTTTCTTAACATAATACTCCAATGCTATGTAAACACTGGCAGATTTTTTATTTGCTGAAATATACTGTATATATATTTGTAATGAAAAGGGCCAAGGCCAAGGAAATATTCATTCTTAAGAAATGTACAATGCTGTACTATATGTTGGTCGTGTTATGTGAAATGTTCTGAATCAAACAGGGTGTGCATATACTGAACCAGTTTCATTGTCAGGACCTGTTTCTACAGACCTTTTATATTTGCGATATTATTTATCTCACATAAAAGAAAATGTTTCTTCTACATCCACATGAATGTATTGCATCCCAAAAAAATACTTCTGACTAAGGAAGAGTTATTGTGTGATATGTCTCAATGTTTTCCTCAATCTGAATTGAAATAAGCTAAAACCCATTCAGCTAAAGTGGCCCACACAGTGGGTTCTTATTGATAGCAGGATGTCAGTCCAAATTGCAACAATCCAGCGATATCTCTTCTTCCATCTTATAAGGGCAGATATTGTTTATTATCCTTCAGTGTTTGTGTACTTCCAAATCTTATGCTCTTAAACTGAGGTCCAAAGTAACACAGGATTATGATTAGAAATAGGGGGATGTTTGAGTGCCTTATGCTTTGTCCGTGAGAGCTGTGATAATCCACTGTCCTGCTAACCCCCTCTGCTCTCTGGATTAAACAATTTAAATCTTTGGGAGTGTAAAGGATTTCAATTGTTCAAGACGAGTAAAGCCACTCAGTAAAACAAAACAAAACCTTTACACTAGCCACCACGGCTAGTGTTTTTGGAAACTTGCAATACCTCAAAGCAAAGATCCAGTTCTATAGTGTCTTTCTGTCCCTAGGTCTGGATCCACTTAAAATAAAATATGTTTGCTGCAGTAATAAGAGTAACCATCTCCTCCTCGCAGCTTTTTCCACTCTGGTTCCCTCGCAATAAACAGCGCAGACTGAGCAGGAATACCACACTTGTCTTTTTACATGTCTTATTATTTTGCATTATAAACCTGAAGATGATTTACATCTAATGTTTTCTCTTTTTTTAGCTGAGTCATCTTACACAGTCCTGAGAGTGAATGGGTGAGTCGAATTCCATTCGTTTAAATCCAAGTTGGACAGATTGCACCAGCTATGACAATGTGTAGGTGTCTGAACATCCTCCTGCTGCACTGCATTGCATTCCGATCTAACCATAGGTTACAGACCTGATATTTACCAGTTACACATTTAGCCTAGCAAAACTGTCAGTTAACCTTCCACACAGCTGTGCTGATAATATGACTGATGTCAGCATGACATCGTGTCATCTGTCAGCTTCTCTCCCATGTGTTTGGGAGATGCCTGAAAAAGATGTGGAGCAGCCCGGGATTTTAACATGATTGACAGGGAGCCATTAAGTCTCCCACATGGCATCACAGGGTTGAACCTGTGCAATCAGTTACGTTTTAGATAGAGTCCAGCTATTCATCTAGCTGCATGGACCGTTGCAGAATTTATCAGATGTGTTGCTGGCTAAGCAGTTAAACTGCACGGGTGGACCAAATCGCTTCCCGTCTCTGTGATGTGTGAGATACACACTTTTCATCCCAGGAGGAAGAAAGCGTTCCCTCCACCAAAATACAGGAGCATATAATGTTATTTCTGTGAACCGAGCAGAGGAAAGAAAAGCTGTGCCTATTTTCTGGATATTTTCACGGCCCCCAAGAGGACTAAGACATTGTTGAGAAATCCTTTCTGAGGTTGTACTTATAGGAGTAGGCCAACTGTTAGTTCAAGGTCACATGTAACACCAGTACAGAGGCTTGGGCAAATGAAAACGTTGACCTTGTTATTGCAATAACCTCATGGTCTGCAAAGTCTGCCTTTTCTGTGAGGCCATCAAGGTAGAGATTCTCTGAAAACCAATAGGGCTTTGTGCGACAGGGAATTGTGATGATTATGAGAGGACAAGGGGAGTGCTTTACGCCTGCTTCCTGTCACTCCACTCAGCACTGAAAGGCAGTGAATGTAGTGCATCAAGTCTATGCGGCTGCTGACTGAGCATCATTCAACAAAATAAACTCGGTTCCCAGTACTTAGGATTCAATGGTAGGCCATATAAATTCAACTTGTTAGGTCACCTCTCACACCCATAATGCTCAATGCATTCAAGCAGTCTGCGGTATTGCCTTCAACATCTGACAATAGCATACACACAAGCATGCACATAGTGTTGCCGTCTCTCTACCTGTTTGACTGCCCAGAGCAGCCTACCATAGCAGTAGATCATCACCAGGACAGGCAGACCAAGGCAGAAGGTGAAGAGACAGATGATGTAGCCGTGCGACTGGGCTGTCCGGAGCGTCCAGGATACAGAGCAGCTTGTACCTGCTCCCTCCACGCCATAGCTGCTCCAGCCCAGTAGTGGGGGCACTGTCCAGAACAAGGAGTACAGCCAAGAGCCCCCTACGGCCAGCAGGGGCCTTCGGTAGCTCGGCCCACGCTTGTTGTACACAGTCAGAGTGCTGTAGCGGTCGTAGGAGAGGACCACCAGGGAGATCAGCGACACGATGCCTGAAAAGGATAAGTTGTGGCGTGAGATTGGGATGGTGTGCAATTCATCAAATATTTAACAAAACATTTGTCTCGTAAACACTAATCAACTGCCTGATAAGCATCACCCCAACTGATTTATTCATTAGAAATACCATAGTCTTAAGCCATATCAAAGCATTCATTTCATAATTGGTCATTGGGTATTTCATTTTCATAAATCATTTTATATATATATATGTGTGTGTGTGTGTGTGTGTGTGTGTGTGTGTGTGTGTGTGTGTGTGTGTGTGTGTGTGTGTGTGTGTGTGTGTGTGTGTGTGTGTGTGTTTATAAGTATATGTATGTGTATATAGTCAATCCTGACAACCTCCCTGAGCGTTGTTGAAGGTCATACTCCACATGACTGGCACCTACACCCTTTGGATGAATGCATCATATCATAAACATCCATACATTAAACCTCACCACTTACATACTGAATCTCCACTTCCTGCATTGATCTACACAAACAACATGTAAAATCATGGTCAACCTGTGTAGACGTCCTGTCTTTGTCTTTGTCCATTGCTGATTTGTCATTTGACACGCATCAATTGACAAGTATGTCACTGCGCTCCAATCAGCGATAATATCATGACCACTGACAGAGTAACATTCACTATCTCATTACAATGACACTTGTCAGTGGACGGTTTGTATAGGCAGCAAGCAAACATTTTGTCCTTTAAATTGATGTGTTAAAAATATGCTAAATGGGCGGGCGTACAGATGTGACTTTGACAATGCCCAAATTTATGGCTGGTTTTGTTGTATGATCCCGGTCTGCAGTGGATCATATTAAACCAAAGAGTCCAAAGGAAGGCCAAAATGTGAACCGGCGACAGAATGTTCACAGATGCCCAAGACTCACAGATGTGGGACTCTAATTCTCAAAGAAAGCTGTCTTCACAATGTAAAAATGCTTCGGGGATGATTTGATGAACACAACAACAAGTTGTTGAAGGTGATGACTTGGCCTAAGTTCCACAGATTTCAATCCAATCGAGCATCTGTGGAATATGCTGGACAAACAAGTCTGATCCACGGAGGGGCCCGCCTCGCACAGCACAGGACTGAAAGGATCTGCGGCTGTCTTGCTGCCAGATACATTCAGCACACCTGCGGGAGCTTGTGGTGTCTGTAGCTTGACTCATCAGAGCTTCTTAAAGCACCGAAACACGAAAGACTCCCCATGTATTGAACTACATTATGAAAACTGTGCTGCCATTGAGCTGCTTTACTGGCAATGTTTGACGAAAGGCTGGTCGTCCTCAGGCAAAAAGATACGTAATTTTAACAAGTTGTGCATTTACATGACTCACATTAAATGCAAAATACATGGCTTTTAATTTTTACTTCAATTGTTAAAACCTTAGAGCATTGGGAAGATCTTGCAGTAAAATCAGCATCTGTTTATTGTGTTTGTTGTCAGATGATTGTATAGGATGAATTTGAATTCTGGAACCTATTCCAATTGTGAGGTTTTTGACTCACAGTAATTTCCTCTGCATTCTTTTTCTATGCATGATTAGAGCTATAATCCCCTCTGCAGTTACAACATATTCCTGGTTTCCACACAGTGCACACATATCAATTTAAATGGAGTGGAAAGAAGGTCTGTCTTCTGACTGTGGGGTCTACATTGTGTTTCTCCATCCTAAATTAGTCAGAACCATACTAGCTTGTTTATATCAGTAATCATACATTGTATGGAAGAATAATGCTCCCAGAAATAGCCCTGGCTGAATCCAGCCCTGTGACCCACCTGCCACTATACATATTCTTGGCTCTGGAGATCTTCCCCTTTCTCATTTTCTCACATTACTAACCCTTGCCATTTTAGCCCACCAAAAAGGAAGAGGAAGGACAACTGCCTTTTTAAATGAAGTAGTTTTTGCGATAATAAGGTGGAATTCAAAACATTCACTCTGGCACTTAAGATTAAGAAGGTTAGAGGGCAAATTCTGGGCCAGTTTGAGACCAAGCAGACTTGAAGCATGACAAACAAACTGCATGAAAGACTTATTACTTACTAACTCAGAACCTCTAATATAGATTGAATTAAGTTAAGCTCCTAAGACAGAAACTATTTGAGGGTAATATATTATGCCTTATGAAGTAATGCATGCCTTACGTAGTAAACATACAGTCTCTATAGTGTACACCATTATATAATCTTTTGGAAAATATTTTGTGAATAGAAACAAAAAAGCAAGCACCCCCTCCCCCATCAAATCCCTTTCTTCTGTTCAAACCCAGTTGTAGTGCGCCACAAGAGCGCACCCATACCCCAATATAAAACGGTCCAACATTAATTACATAAAACCAAATAAAGTTAACTCGGCAGCATGTCAACACAATATATTATATACCATACAGTGACATTTTCACTGAAAATGTAAATCAGTTCAGGAGAAAGATCCCTTAGTTCCATCCAGTTGTTTGTAGTCTACATGCAGCCAACTAAAACACTGTGTATTTGTTTCCTACTATGCTTTATTATTAATGATGGAAATCATTATACATGGTCCTGTGGAAAGTGAGCTGGTGTGATGAACCTGACCCTTGTCCTGCCCTTTTGCAAGTACTCTCCAGTGTGTTTGTCATGGCAGGAAGTACAGGGGCCTTTTTATAGAGCAAACAGTGAAGCTTTGCTTGGATGGATGGGTCTATAAAGACTTTTTTTATAAATCTGTGGGAATTAACTGGACAGTTGACAGTGCAAAGAATGGATTGAGGCCTCGTCTCACCTCAGTGAAGTTGTTTTTTCATCATGCCTTGAAAGATAAATCTGAAGAACATTCTATAGTTTATTGTTCAACTTTTAGACCAAAACCAGCCAGAATAAAAAAATGTGGTGCAGCCTAGATAATAAGAATGGAGAAAAAAATCCAATTAACTAGCTGAGAAGATTTTTTCTCATAGGACTTCTCTCTAGGGATTAGCTTGATAAAGAACTAACACAACACCCCTGGTTGCATTAAAAATTAAGATTATAGGATTTGATATATGTAACACTGTTAGAGCATTTATGAGATCCAGATGTGTTTCAGGCTCATAGTGCCAAAGCCTTCTTCAACACATCCCTCACGGCCTACAATTGAACCAGAGTGCTTGAGAAAAAGCTAAAAGCATTTCTAACTGCCTTTCTGGTTTAAAAAACAATTCTAATCCTCAATCTAATTCTAAGAGCTGGTCTCTTAAAATCTTAAGAATTATAGCATGTTGGACATCATGAGTTATTCCTAAACATGTAGCTCGAGTCAGTTTGGGACTCAGTTGATGACCACCTATTTGTGTTATCCTGAGCTCAACCTTTCTAAGATTATTATTCCAAGTCATATGTGACTTAAAGTTTTCAGCCACTTAAAAGTACATGCAACTTCCTACTACTTCCTACACGAATGAAAAGACGAACGACCACAGAAGTGGCACAGTGAAACACTTTTTTTTTGTGTATTGAAACTACTAATTAAATCTCTGAAACTATGACTTTAAACCACCAAATGATGAGTAAAAATGAATGAATATACGCATCCATTTTTATTTATATAGCCCATATTCGCAAATAACATTTTGCCTCATAGGTGGCTGATCCTTAAAGACAAACAATGCAATCTGAAAATGCTTTGCTAAGTTTACAGGTCCTTATATATTGCACAGATAGAGAGAAATGATGCAGTAAGCAGGGAGGGAGAGAGAGAGAGAGAGAAAGAGAGAGTGTTTCTAAGTGTTTCTGCAGTATCTGTGGGCAATCTATTGTAAGGATTATTACTCAATGTGGACTTCCCCAGCATTCAAATCCCCGTCATACCAACACACAGTGCTGTCGGAACATCCCTGAGTGAAAGTAAATAAACACCCACTGACTTAAGTATTTTAATGGAAAGTATTTTCTTTGGTGAGGTGAATAAACAGAAGGAATCCTAATGGCACTAATTTCATTTTTTTTTTTCAAGTGGGTGGCAGAGAGGACAGGCACAAGCAGATGTTGAAGGTTATATGAAGAAGACATAAAGCCACTTTCTGTTGAGTAAACTCAACGATAAGCAAGGCATTCACAATGGAAATAATTTATCCGGTCATAATTTCCCAATCATAATTAATACAGCCACTAGAGGTCACTTAGCAAATAAATACAACTGTAGGTTGTAATAAACTGCTTGCATAAACCACATTAACAGTCCAAAGCCCTGACTTGACTGCATTAAGATGCCACATTTATTGTTCTAGTACATAATTCAGATTTAGTTTGATCTGAGAAGTAAATCATGAAAACGCAGACACCCCTTTGCACCCCTTTTTGTGGTAAATGCACACACAAAAAAAACGTATGTTGTTTTCTTTAAAGGAGGTGTGTCAGTGACTATGAATTTGAAAGGCTCCCAGTTCTCCAGCTCATCTAGTCTGATATATCAGTTGATGTTATTGCAGATGTATCATATTGGTGTATTTGTCAGTTGATGAATTGTCTTTTTCTTCATGTGTATAAGCTAGGCTCTCATTACGAGTTTAAATATGATGGTTTGATACTATTCGTTCTTTGTACCCCCCGAACGCGATCATCTTCCAACAAAGGAGCAACAGGGTAATGTGATCAGATATCACATCATCTGTGCAAATGTAACATGTTTCGCCACAGCGGAATCATCCAGCAGATGGTCTGAGGAGGGACACAATAAATGCATCTGCGCTAATCCTCATCAATCCCCACAGTCATTCATATACCACTCGAATATGTAACTCGTGCTTTAACTGGTATTTAGGTAGAGCCAAATTTGCCTTCATTGTCTCATGTTATATAAACTGCAGGCAACGATTAAAACTAGATATAATACCATTCAAGCATGGTTATGGTATTTTCAAAAGAGAAAGTGTACTCAAATGTCCAATAGTTCTATAAACTGACATATCCATCCAACAACATAACTTTGGCAAGCATATGAGCCAATGTTGTGTGTTTGTTTGTTTAGTTTAATTTTTTGTTGCACAAGCATTGAGAGACATAGATTCTTTTAACGGACGTACCGAAGCAGGAGTTGATGAAGCCGTACCAGCTGCAGCCGCTGCGCCCTAGCAGCCACTTCCCGCGGATGCTGGAGGCGAAGCTGAGCGTGGTGCCGAACAAACACACCAGCATGTCGCTGACGCTGATGTTCAACAGCAGCATGTTCACCGGCGTCCGCAGCTTCTTGAATTTACAAAACAGCAACAGCACCACGAAGTTGTTGAGGAAGCCAAAAGTCATGATGAAGCCCAGCACCACGGACAGCACGACGAAGCCCGTCGGCGAGAGGGTGGCCCTGCCCGCCCGCTCCTGGTCACCGTCGCTCAGGTTGAAGCTGTGATTCAGCGCAGCCTGACCAGAAAACATGCTGCTGTCCATTCATCGGGGCTCGTATTCACTCTGGAACCCTCGGGGACGGCCGCATTGCTCGTTGGTAAAGTTTTATGACGAGCAAATTGCTTGGCAGGTCTGCCTCCATGCCGTTTCTCCTTCAGGACGCGCGACGTGTGCGAGTGTAACGCACATTCCTCCGCTGGCGTTGATCGTGGAGTTTCGGCGTCCTTGCTGATGTCTCGAGGAACGAGAGGGAGGCGAGAACATTGCAAAAGAGTGCCAGCGGTTACCTTTGCGCACCGAGAGTCCCTGCGTCGTCACCCGCTCTAATAGACACTTTTGTTCTTGGGAAGTGTCATCGTTCTTCCCTGTTTGCACACGTATGGACGTGAATGTTTTTGTTTACTTTATGTTGAGTTGGTGTATCAGCTCCATTTGGATTACTTGTTAATCCGCGCTCTCCAAGGATAAACAGCGTCTCGTAAAAGTGCGCCTTGCTCAGTAATCCAGCATCTTTTAAAGACCACTCTTACGTCACGAGGCATTGGAGTAGCAGAGGCTGTGTGTGTGTGTGCGCGCGCGTGTGTTTGCGCGCACATGTAATTCTAAGGTTGTGAGGACAAATTGTGTTTCTTAACCATCGTTGTGAGGACATTTTGCCTGCTCTTCTCAAATTGAGACTGCTTTTTGAGTGGGAGAAGATTTTTTAATTCTTTGAATATTGTGATCAGTTCAGGGTTACGGTTAGGCATTAAGGTTTGGTCCAGGTAATGCATAATGTGAGTGTGTTTGAGTGTGTGCGTGCGCGTGTGTTTCCTATAATTGAGCCTTCACTGTCATTTCCTTTCATTTTCCTGCATTTATTTTTTGACAGCAGGGTAATTTGATGACTTGTACATCATAGTCCTTCAGTGAGAAGGACCATCATATTCCCCAACAATACGAGCTGAAATTAATCTATAGTAACCACAAGGCTGATTGTACCTTGGCTGCACACTTTTAGAACACATTTACACTAAAACCAATATAGTCCATATTTTGTATAATGTATTGGAAAATCAGGAAGATTTTATAGAAAATCATTTATTATATAGTCATAGCACTGCATTCATCTTTACATTTACAAAGTAGTCTTACAGGAAGGAAGGTGCTCATGCTAGATTTTGTATTTAACTGCTGTAAAAAGCAAATTCAGGTTCTTCCTTCTTGGTTATTTGTTTAAACAATTTCGTTAGGGCTCCAATCTCTATCTAAAACTCTCTTTTTATTCTCTTTGACGCAACTCTACATCAATTTCTTAATGTTCTGTTCCTTTCTATGGCAGCGGACAGGGTGTTTGAGTGTGGTTATTTGTAACATTCAAAACACTTTGACCTTTGGTTGTTTTGCAAATTACCTTTCCCTCCCTCTGAACGTAAAAATGTAAACTTGCAATGAGTTGGTTAGTTTTTTGATATTTTAAACAGCTCCGAACCATACAGAACTTCCAGATTTGACCGAATAAACTGCAAAAGTGCTACACAGCCCACTTCTACTAGGATACATTTTCATTAAAATCAGGGAGCTGATCTCATCTATTCTGAAGTTTGTAATAAATCTAAGAGGTAGGGGAACTTGAACAGGTGTGCTTTGTAGACTAAACGTCAGCCTCACTTAATCGTAGGATTATGCATTTGTTTGTATTGGTCAAGTCACCATCTGATGCATTCTCAGGCATGCTGGGAGTTAGATGTTATTTACATAGCTATGCTGTCTTTGTATTTCCTTGCTATGTGCTCTCTTACAGCCCATAATACAGGAAACTGGAAAACATGTATGTGACTTACGACATACATATACATTGCTCTAACCGAAAGCTGATAAGACATATTCTGAGGCAGGAAAGTCAGAGCATGTTACATTTAACATTTTGATTTATCAGCAAACCCAACATAGTCCATTTCAGCATGCCTGTGTGTTTCTCTTCGATCATATGGGCTACATGCAATGCTGTTTTGCTTTTAAATCAATTTCGAATTTTATTTACTCTTGAAGATAATTAAAAGTCAAATCCACCCAGTGCCTACCAGCTGGTTATTAGTGCGGCTCAAGGTTTCGTTGGTCACCAGGTTAATCATCTGTTGGGTTGATGTGAGTATGTATTTTTACCCTTTATCTTTGAGTCAGGGGGATGTTTGTAGGAGTTATTTTTGTATGTTCGCCTGCATGAATTTGCACATGTTCAGAGGATATGTGAACATATTAATAATTAAAGGTCAATTACAGAACCTGCAGTCATAAGGTAGATCACAATATTAGTTTATACCACACAAATATACTAACAGTCGCTGCAAGTAATTTTACTGAACCTTGATTCTGTTTTGTAAATTATAAAGTATTCTTGATTATTATTCTTCATTTATGATGCTTTGAAACCTTTTAACCTTTTAAACATTTAAAAACATGTGTCACAATTGAAATTGTAATGAGCTATCTTTGATCATGTTTATGCTGTAATCCAATTAAAAATATGTTGCCTCACCATGTTCTAATGTAGTGTGCTGTTGACCTCCACTCTAATGGTATTGGTCTCTGCTGCAAATGCTGATGCCCCCCTGATCCTGCACTGAACTGGTTTCTAAGTGTAACAGTACCATCCTGCCAAATTTTTTAAAACATGTGTCATCACACGCTTGCTCACCTGGGGGCAAGTATTATCACTGGTACTATTGGGGCAAGGCTACAGATGACAAATAAAAGTGTTATGTCTACAGTGGCCATGATTTACCACCGTGTAAATATGTGAGAAATACGTTCATCCCACACAAACATGCCAATGCACATGCAAACACACATAAGTCTGGGGAAATTTGACATCTGCATTTTACCCATCTGTGGCACATGCAAGGACACAGAGCAGTGGACAGCTGAAGGCGTCCGGGGAGCAGATGGGGTGGTCTCTCCTTTGTTAGTGGCTTTCATCCTTCCAGACAGAGACCACCTCGATTAGGCCTCGAACCGGCAACTCTCCGGACCGATGCCTGTCTCCCTCACCACTAAGCCACCTCTCCCCGTAGGGTTGGTTACAGAAAGATAACATAATATCAGGGGCGCCTGTATGATAGCTGGCCATGTGTGTTTGTTGTGAGCCACATATGGGTCGAGGCAGAGGACAAATTTCCCCACTCTGTATGTATATGTACATGTGCATGGGGACCAATAAAGGCTCCTTAATCTTAATAGCCTTAATGACCACTTGTCGTGTATTAGTCACACACCCAATTCCCATAAAATCTACAATTCAGAAATGTACTGTTTAGTTGTTTCTCCCCATTGAAAGACAGCATCTATATCTCCGAGGTCCAAGGGAGATAAATCGTTCTATTTTAACATTAAAAGTCATAAAATCCTGAAATCCATGGTTGTTTACCATAAATAATTCTGACAGTCACATAGTTGACATTAAGTAAATACAAACACATCTTTTGGGACACCGCCTTTATTGTTTCAAGCAGTTTAGGCAATGGGAAAATCAAAAGGGGGAGTTCACTGCACCGTGGAAAGTTACATGGGGTTGAATGAATGGGCCATTGTATGGGTGTCTAAAATGATCTGGAACTTAAAAAAATAACAAAAAAGGTAATACAGAGTCGGGAAAAGATTATGTTGTTCTGTTTTTTTGTGAAACGACGAATTAATGACTGAACTTCAGGTTAAAGCGGTCTTGGTAATGTCCGCGCGCAAATAAAGAGTTTTTTTTGTTGACGCTCGTCAAACAGAAAGAGCGTCACAGAGTCGCTGCTGGAAAAGCCAGGCTGCTCAATCGAGCGATGATTAGTCGCTCCTGTGCTTCTCCTCGGCCCAACAGAGGGACTGGATCTCCGACATGTGTGCTGTGTAAAACCGAGCCGCTGCCGTGGTATCGTGAAACCTCACAGTGTTGTTTGCAGAAAACGAATTCTAGCGTGTTTTTGTTCAACATCCGCCCTGGACGGAAGAAAGGGGCAATTTCAGTCGCTTGCTTGCCGAAGTAGCTAACTGCTACAGTATTGCTAACGGCTAACCATTTGGATCGAACAGCGGCACATGAATTTATTAATGTATCGTCAACATATCACCCCAAGATTTTTTTTTTATGTAGCCGCCTTCTTATCCGGGGGATAAATGGTTCCGATAAACAAGTTTATATGTGTTTTTGAATGCTGACACTCGTAGTGTAGCCACCCGATAATGTTTGCTACCTGCGCGGTGGGTTCGCTGCTAGCCACGTAAACTGCCCCAGCTGGTGTTGACGTAGCAGGAGCAGCTAGCTCGCTTGCAGCCAGCCACATTTTTGTGTGACTTTGATGTGTCGTCACAGGCAGTTTGTGTCATTAAGTCGAACACTTGGAAGACCTAATTCCACCGGGGACATGATCATTTGGAACTCCAGATGCTGTAGCTGGACTTAAAAGTGTGGTTCCTGTATGATGAAGCGGATCACCTGGCTGATATCAGGATTAAACAGAAGAATGATGAAGCTTCTTTTCGCCCTCGCTTTGATCGCCTACATTGCCTGTGAGTACACTAATTACCCTTCGCTGTCATTCAACTGGTGTTTTGTCCACTTGTTTGTGTCTTTCAAGCTTTGAATTGTCTTAACAAATTGTATGAATTCATGTTTATCTTGGCATAGTTTACTGGCCATGCCTCAATTTCAGCAGCCTGCAATCTGTGGCTCAATCTCATCGGATATGTCCCCCAAATTGGCTTATTGACTCTGCAACTGATAGATACACTATTAGATTAGACAGATTGTAGCAACGTCTCAAATATTGCATCTCACTTGACAGAATTAAAAACCTGTTACTGGATTTTTGCCAAAAGGCACATTTGGTGTCACAGTCATCATTCTATCCCCAAAAATTGTGTCAAGCGTTTTTAAAAAAACAATTAATCAGCTTGTCTATAATACAAGTCCCGTCATGATTTAAATAATCTTTAATAACTCCATGGTTACTGTTGAAGTTAAATCAAATGTACTTGGAGGGTTATAGTTATATCTTGGGGACACCAGGACTTAAGAGACATTTATATTACACATATTTAATGTGAGATAACTTATGGATCAGTATGAAAATGAAAAAGAGATGGCCGACATTTGTTCAATGTTTTATTAGACCGACTGGTATTGTTGGATTTGTCACTGCTCTATACATTCCGTTTACGAAAGTTTTCTTTCTCTCTTCCAGCTGTCTGGGGAACATACACAAACATGAGGTACACTTTTTATTTATTTCTCCATTATCTCACTCCATCAGTTTTTTTTTATATATAAATGTGATATTTTTGGTACTAACTAAAATCACTTTGTATCCAAATCCAAAAAAGATGGCTTTGTAATACACAAGAATATACTGTAAAAATAACGTGGGCTCATTTTCATACATTTCCCAAACAGAAGGGTGAACACTGGTTACAGAAGTTTTTGCAATTTTGTTGAAATTTTGAAAATGTGTTATCATTTCACAGCATTACTGTGGTTGATTAGCCAAATTAGTACTAATATGTACATGACACCAGGAGCTATTTTATTTAGCCTTGTGATTATGTCTGCTGCCATCACCCTCACCCTCGCCTTCTCTTTCTTTATTCCTGATCATAGATCCATACAGGAACATGGAGAAATTAAGATTGAGCAGAGAATTGATGAGGTAATTTTGAGAAAGGGGGCTGTTTTCACCTTGTGGTGTTTTACAGGTCTAAGGAGCTGTACCTTGTGTTATTACCCTGTATTTCTCTTTCTCAATGACATAATGTTATGGATTACTTAAATATCCCATTGAAAAGACATGCATGTCAGCTTTAACTAAAGTTTGGATTGATAAATATCCAACATAGCCTGCAAAGATGCTAGATGCTATGATCATCCTAAAAAAGATCAAATAAGTACACGAAGAACTGCTCTTTGTTCATTGTTCATGGTTTTTATACTTTACATTTTTGCACCATTATACTCTAGATAGTAATTAAACTGCTATTAATAATCAGCTCTCACCTAAAGTTGTTCAGATACTTTTTTGTATCAGCCAATACCAAGTAGCAATCCAATACTGTGCATTAATAAAATAATCACTTCTTAGATAACTTAACAGCTGTATTCTAACTAATGGAAACTTTGTGCTGGTTAACTTTACACAACTGGGAATCTATTCTCTGCTGCTCTAAGAACAGCACTTGCCAATAGCACTACAGTGCAACCAATTTAGGGCGTTTGAGAAGAGTTATCTTTGGGTTTTATACCTGATTGTAGTTTCAACCAGATGATCCTTATGTAGACTACTCTGGCGTTTTTTAATGGTATCGGACGCTTTTCCAATGCTAGTTTTATATCGGAACATCTCTGCTCTCAGCATGAACTATGGCCTGAGTAAATATTTATTTTGTTTGGAGTCGCATGTTTTTTATGTAACCTTAATAAAATGTACCATATTTACCCCTGGCATTACGATGCGATCTTGGGTAATCGGATCACAACGTGACTCATCAATTCAAACTCAGCATTAGAATACACGTCCACGTGTCTTGAGTTAACAGTTTTGATTGGATTTCCGTGAAAGCTGATAAAGGAAAGAGCTGAGCTCTGATTGATTTGATTTGATTGATTTTCTCTGCATCGCTTGCCATTTTTCTCTCTCTCCCCCACAAACTCAAAACAATATTGACAATAGACATGTGTCATTCCATAACAAAAACACATTCGGTTTTGCAATCTGCGAGGATGTGTGTGCGTGTGTGTTGCATATTGATGAAGTAAATGAGATCCAGTCACAAGTGGACCCTAGATGTTCGTGTAGATGCATTTTAATGCCTAGTGTCATTTGAAGTACTCTGAATGACACGTTTGGATTGGATCTTCTAAGACAAATATTATTGCCAGATATTAACCAGGTCAAGGGGATATTTCAATGGACTACGAAGTGGGGTTGTGCAAAGTGGCATAATTATTATTAATCTTCTGATTAAATAATAACATTAGCTAATTCCCCAAGCATATTTGCAAGCGGCAGCCCAATGGGTCTCAGGGTTTGATATTTATTAGACACCCAAGACTGTAAACAGAAACCAAACAAAAGGCATTTGGTAACCTCAAAAACAAGTAAAA
The DNA here is from genome assembly GCA_016785305.1 of Colistium nudipinnis. Taxonomy (NCBI): domain Eukaryota; kingdom Metazoa; phylum Chordata; class Actinopteri; order Pleuronectiformes; family Rhombosoleidae; genus Colistium; species Colistium nudipinnis. The sequence continues at coordinate 2,193,017 of JAFBJU010000173.1, forward strand.
ACACAATAAGTAAAATGACAGTTTAACCATTATATTCAGTGTTATTTACAAGGGAAAATAGGCTTCCTACACAAAACAAGTGTATTATAATTAGTAATATATATATATCAATTATATTGAAAATATACTTACTTATTCTTAGTAAGTATAAATAATAGTAAATAATAATAATAGGTATAAATAATAAAAAAAAAATATATATATTTTTTTTATTATTTATACTTACTAAGAATTTGCCTTATGAGATTAACCAGTGGGTATTGAACGAAGATGAGACCTAGAGGTCCGTGAAAAGAAAATGTCAAGTACCACTAACTCACATTTCTTTGACACACCAGTGTATTATCATTGCCTTAGAGATGCAGTTTAGGAACAATTGGGGGGAAAAAAGAATTTGCATTGACATGTTCTCATTATTATGTAATGTGTCACTGACATTTCATCTCACTGTAGGCTGTGGCCCCGCTCAGAGAGAAGATTCGTGATCTAGAGCAAAGGTGTGTACATTTGTTTTTTTTCTTGCATAAATGTGTTGACATGAAATTAGCGAAACAGTGAATGGACATTTGAAAAGGGAATCACTTCAGTTTGCCCTTGCAAAACACTGACATCAAGTACATGCATCTATGCTGCTTAAAACAAGAACAAGATGGGTTCATGGTGGAGGGGAAGAGACATGAGTGGGACTTGTTTTTCCAAGAAGATGAAAGTGCTAGTTGTAATGCTACTTTATAGGCTCTATTTCCAACATCTCATTTACAACTGTTTCAATCTAACTATTAATCGTGTTATCTGACCAAAAACAAATGTTTCACAATGCAGATATATTATATTACTGTGTTATTTGACCCTTTTTGAACTAACTCATCTTTAGCCACACCTCTGTCTCTAAGTTGCATAACTGTGACCTTCTGGATTTAGCCCTTCACTATTTCCTGTTTTGTCATCATCTCTGCAACTGCTCTATCCTCCTTTCTGCATCAACCCCATTCTTTTATCATGAAAGCAATGGTTGCCTACTTCATCTCCGGGTTTCATCCCTCCACCACTACACATTCCCCATAGTCCCTCATCCGTTCTGTCTCTCCACAGTCTCCCCATCTGTTCCGACTCAAACTCCCTTCAGGCCACTTACAGTTTCATAATGAACCCACATTTTTTTGCTGCATTCTGCTATTTTTTGATATTGACACATATTTATCTTGGCCTTGGTCCAATCTTTCTTTTGAAAAGAAGAGAAGAGAGAATAGCTTTTCCTTGCTACTCCCTGTCTTGGTCTCTCTTTTCTCACACCCGTACACATCCCAAAACACACAAAGAGTTGACTGACAATGTACCCATTTGTCACTGGCTCAAAACAATGATTCCTTTGTGTTTTGCACACAGCAGCGATGTTCATAAGAAAATGTTAATAAAAAATAAAATATTATCAATATATTTCTAATATACATACTTTAGGCTTAAGTAGGTTGTGTGATGCCTGGGTTATGTACTTTATGTCTTTATGTCTGAACTGTGTGGATGTGTCCTTATATGCAGCAGACATGTCTCAGATGATTTTCCTGTTCAACAAATAATGTAATCTTGAATGTATGACACACGCTAGGACACATTCTGATGATTGCACACTGACACACTTGTTGTGCTGTTCACCTGATACTGGATCAAGCAAGACATGTTTTTGTGCCAGGTATGAACAGGGCTTGCATGCACTTTGCACCACTAATAAATTCCCAACCCCTTGGAGACACTGCAATGTCTCCAAGGTGGCAAATGCTCCTACATCTGTCTGAGGTGATCAGATCACAAGTGGACTATATGCGTCATCCCCACATGTGTCTCGAGTGACCGTGCAAATCGTATCTCGCTATTATGAAAATACACAGCTAAGTTATTTAACGACGATGATGATGATGATGATGATGATGAATGTCACCTTTTATTCCTGGAATACTATTGTCACAGTAGTACACAAGGCCCTTATGTAGATGATTGCTTCCAAGTGAGACCCATTTTCCCACTGTATGCTTCATTTTATAAATGTGCAACACGTCACAATATTACAAAACCCCTTTTCAAGAGGGGCTATATAATGTTACTGGCAAATTTCAGCTACTTGTGTAAAAGTTGTGCTTCCAGGGGCTGAAATATGTTTGACGATCTGAATTTTATTTTGCTTAGATGTTTTCTTCTTTCTTCTCCTCTCCCCCAGTTTCTCTCAGAAATATCCACCTGTAAAATTCCTGTCAGAAAAGGACCGGAAGAGAATATTGGTATGGAAAAAAAACCCAATTACAAATGTACAGTGACATTTAAGATGACAATGAAAGTGTGTCATTACCCTGAGTTGTGCAACATTTTTTTTTTACTGTATTCAAGATTTTAATTACCCATTTATACATATTACCTGGCTCCCTCAGAGTGTCAGTTCCGGGAAAGAAAGAACTTCAGATGGCTTTTGAGAAGTTGTTTTCACACAATTTAAAAGTTTAGAAAATTCTGTTTATCTTATATTTGTGAACAAAAACAATGGTTATAAACCTCTCCTTTATTGATTTATAAAGTCAATTCGAATCCATTGGAGAGTGGATAACAAATTAAGAATTTTAATGTACATCTACTGTATATTTGAATCTTTTATCTTGACTAGAGATAACAATATTGCTACAAGTGTGATTGATTTTCCAATAGATTACTGGAGGTGCTGGTTTTGTGGGTTCCCATCTGACTGACAAACTGATGATGGATGGCCATGAGGTAACCGTGGTGGACAACTTCTTCACAGGGAGGAAAAGAAATGTGGAACACTGGATTGGCCACGAAAACTTTGAGCTTATCAATCATGATGTGGTGGAACCTCTATATATAGAAGGTGAGAGACATAGTATAAGCTGGGGTTATTTAAATGTTTAATGTTCATCTTCTTTCTTCTTCTTTCCCAAATGATGTCCTGCTTTTCCAGATATACATATTAAAGAGTCAGGGGAAGGCTGACAAACAATTATTAGTTAATACTACATATATTATCTACATATTTTATGTATTATTATTTAATATGTCTATATATATATATATATATTGCATACATTTTATACATATATTATGGGCGTTGTCATTTAATAGTTTTTTTCTTTTAACTCTAGACTTTATCAGGTTATAGCCCTTTTTTTTAAATACATATTCTGTCCCCGCTTTTTGCAATATGTTGTTTAATGTCATAATGCAAATGAGCGACACAAGATAATGACACACACGTTGTGAAGGGTCAGAGCACGGATTCCATGTTTTGCCTAAGGCATATGTGATTAATTATTATTATAATTCATTTATGTTTTCCAGAAATGGGCTCCAGGAAGGACAATTAATGGCCATTCATTCGTAATCGAAATAAGAATGAGAATCATAACTCATGACAGTGAGGGCCACAATGCCCTGACAATTTACCTGGTCAGTTGGCTAAACCAGTCATCAAAAATACCCTGTTGAGTAAAATGTTTACTCTTCATGTGGATGAGTGGGTGACGGTAGAGTTGATTAAAATGCTGTATAAACTGCAATAGCACGAACTGATAATGGCAGAGTTTCAAAGAAAATAATGTCAATAATCAAAGAAACACATGTTTAGGAAATATTTTGTATGAACAAGAAATCTCCACCCACTACCAACAGTGATTCATGCGAGACATGCTCCTTTTCATTTCATGAAAATTCAACTGCAGTGTCTCTTTATTTCGTGGCTGAAATGAAGCAGTTTTGAGTCACGCATCGGGAGGTCAAGCCCACAAAGGATGTTTATTGACCATGAAAAGGAAATAGAGGAATGGAATGCTTCAGAAAAGAATGGGAAGAAGATGAAGAGTGGTAGAAAATGTAGTAAATTTGCCAGAGATGGTCGAGGATTCAGGGTGATGAGACTATTGTAGAGGACAAGCACATAGTTCACATCCCTGACCCATACTTTTTGACCTGAACACAATAGGTTATTTAACAACAGTTTTACCCAAGCTGCAGGTCAGAAATATAAATTCGCTCAATAGCAATGGTCATTGAGTATTCAAAGAGAGGAGTTTTAAATGTTGCTCTCAGCTACTTTCTACACTCAAGTATAAATGAATGAGCTGTCGCCAGAAGTGGACATGAGATCCACATTCTTCTCCTTGAGCGTGTATCTACTTTTAATTCAGCATTTCCTTTTTAAATTTAAATTTATTTTTGTCATTATGCCGCGCGTTACACTTCGAAGGCCGGTTGTCAATGAAACAAGGTCATGGTTCCGAAAGAAACTACAACATGAGATAAATCAAAGCATTAAGCTGTGCTTTTACTTTGCTGAAACAAATGTTTAATGTCAAATATTTTTTTCCTGTTTTCCTACAGTGGACCAGATTTATCACCTGGCATCTCCAGCCTCTCCTCCCAACTACATGTACAATCCCATCAAAACTCTCAAGACCAACACCATTGGCACTCTTAACATGCTGGGTGAGTGCAAGCTGCTGACTCAGTTTATTTATTAGTAGGATACGTTTAAAAAAACAAGACTCAATATTTTTGGTCCTTTGGCTCTTCTTCACTGAAGAAGATTCTTTGTTTCTTGGGTTTGTAAAAAGGGGAAACGTTGAAGTGCCATAGCATTTATCCAACCATTTTCAAACCATTAACTCATTTTTATATATGTTTAAAATTGTATTCAATGGTAGGGCTGCACGTATGGATTCACTTAGCCTCTCTTGATGTCACTCTCTTTCTGTGATCGGTTGCTTTCAAAGATAAACACGAACGTATAAACAACTGTCACATTTGTGCAGACACACTGCTTACAAAAATGTTTCTGGCGCAAGCAGAAATGACATTTGTTTGCATTTGCATATAAAGTGGGCATATAGAGATCAGATCACAAGTGTTCACAGGAAACGCATTCAGGAGGCATTTTAATGCCAGTTGCGAATACATATTTTAGATTACTTCACTTGTGTACGGAGCTTTTAGGACAGTTGTTAATACTAGGCATGAATGGGCCCTGAGAAGCACAGACATTCTTCTGATGGTAATTAGAATTAGAATTGCGCACATTGTCCCACACAAACATGCGCAAACACACAAGTCAGGGAAATTTGTTTTCCTGCTGTTGTCTGCCTTTAACCCATCTGTGGCGCATGCAAGGCCACAGAGGTGGCCTTGCTCAAGGGCATTAGAGGTGGAGTCTCTTTTGTTAGTGGGGGGGCTTGTCCATCCTTCCAGGGGGAGTCCGCCTCGTCTGGGCCTTGAGCCAACAACCCTCTGGTCCGATGCATGTCTCCCTCGCTGCTAGTCCACCTCTCCCATATCCGGATATTGAACTGCCAATCAAGGTTAAAATCTTTCATGTATACCATATTTGTGAAATGCGATTGTGCCACTGTAAAAGAAGTGTGTGTGTGTGCGTGCGTGTGTGTTTAAGTAATATGTTAAAAAAAAAAAAATCCAATACATTACTAGACAGATAAGGCCAGTTGTGTTACAAATTGCATATTTGCACTGCAGAGGTAATGATAACTGATATGGGGACCATATTCTGATATAGTATTTCCAAAACACTGTTTGAATACATGCATTTAAATGATATTCAAAGCATCGTGAAGAAAGTGCTTGGCATTGGTATAACACAGTGGCAAGATAAAGTAAGGGAAGCCTTTGTAATTCTACTTTATTTATGTAGCAATTTAAAACAATCCCTTCATACACAATGTGTTTACTAGATAGCACACACATCCTTGTGCTGGTCTTGTCCATACTGAACACATGCTTAAAACATTCAGTGTGTGCAGGAAAAATAAAAAGGTTGACAATGTAGGTTAGAGCTTTTATGATGAATAAAAACACTCAAACAATTTGAGTTTGCTGTTCACAAAAAGATCCCGGTGATTTTAGAAGGCTTGTGATCAAGAATCGTCGGGTAACATAAAAAAGGTAAAACGTCCTCCCTAATTGTGCACTCACGTATGCTGCATGTGGTTTAAGTTTGCCATAGTACATTAACGTGCACAGTACTACAGGGAAAATATTTTTGGATTGATGAAACTAGGATTGAAATGTTGAGGAAGAACTTGCAGCTCCTTTATGGCGTAAAAAGTGGCTCCACATACCAACATGAAAACACCATCCCGGAGGTGCAGTACAGGGTAGGGAACATCAGGATTAGGGGCCTCTTCGCTGGCTCACGTCCTGGATAGCTCTCCATCATTGCTGGGGGAAGGCATTCCTACGTTTATCTGGGTTTCGTTGCAGGACAATATCACGCTAGCGCTCCACCAGCTGAAGCGCAGTGGTAGTTGGGTGATGCATCGAGGAAAATGACTGAAACATCAAAGTAAATCTACAACAGATTGACTTCAAACAGAGAAAAATCGAACTTTCCCCAGTGACCCAGTCAGAGCCCAGATATTAACCCAGTAGATAAAGAGAGAGGTGTGCAGTGACTCCAAGGGAGAGGTTCACACCAGACATCCTAACCCTAAGGCCAATGTGCAACAGTTCTGGGACAAAGACTGGTCCATCGTTCCCCTGAATGATGTGCAAGTTGGTTCTGCATCCTTTGATGGTTACGGATGCCGAAGGTGATTTTGACCACTTACTAATCCCAAAGATTCACTTATTTCTTTTCGTCAGCATTATGACTATTCTAGTGTGAATGTATTGGGGGTGGAAAAAAGGAACCAAGAATAATAATCTATGTATGCAATTGTGTTGTGCAGTCAAGATATGTTTGCATTTAATTACAACTGATTCCAGCAAACCAGGTATTTCCAAAGGGTACACTTTCTTTTTCTTGCAATTGTATGTGCTTTGTTACTTCTTTCTTATCTGTGTATTTCCTGAGGTTTACGTCCAAATTACGATCCCCTTTGTTTCTTCTAAAAGAAAACTGTTCTGTTTGTTTTGTTTGGCCCCTAGGTCTTGCCAAGCGCGTAGGTGCCAGACTTCTCTTGGCTTCTACTTCGGAGGTTTATGGAGGTAAGAATATTTTGTAGTCTTCTTTACGAAACCAGATTGATCTGGTGCTGGTTCTGTCAACTTTACACTGGACATTTGCGTAGCTGCATAGTTTAAACACACATTTATCTCTATGAACAACCCAGCAGCCCTAAGGGAAATAGTGTGTACTGCTGCAGCAAACGCATCTCTGGTCATATTGTATCACATCTTGTGTGTATTTGAAAGATGTATGATTAATCACATGCTAAAGCTTTCAGAATCATGGGTGGCATTGTGTTTTCTGTGTGCACAAAATCAAAGGTGCCAGGTTATACTTAATATAAGTGACTCATTCCAGCAGCATGACAATTTCACAGCATATAATACCCTGAGTCACTCTCTGACTGACAACCATATTTAAGTATTTGTACCAAGCAATCCCACGGAGAGTGTCAGAAGTGACTAAAGAGCGCCATTTAGCCTGAACAATTGTGTCATTGAACCCACCTGGTTCTGTAATGTACCAGTGGAGGTGTTGCAGTGGCTGAAGAGGGTGCTACACGTTTGCAAGATGTGGAAGCTTGCCGCTCCAAATCAACATAGTTTTATTGTGCATGCAGAGAACGAAGTCCATTAGATCTCAAAAATGACCCTGAACTCTTTGTGTTCCAGATCCAGAGGTACATCCACAGAACGAGGAGTACTGGGGACATGTGAACCCTATTGGGCCTCGAGCATGCTACGATGAGGGAAAGCGTGTCGCAGAAACTATGTGTTATGCCTACATGAAACAGGTATTGCTCATTGCTCAATACAGCCGCTATTTGTCTATTGAATAATTTAATTTGTTTAGCCTTGGCATCAGCAAAGACACGTCCTTTAACACTGTGTTTAGTGTGGTGGGAGTTTTGTGATCGAAAATTCAGTGAATGTTTTAGTACGTTTCTCTGAACATCCAACTTGGTGATCATTTCTCCCCTGTTACGGCTTGATTGACATCAGCCTTTGATGATCAGTTGTGATTGGCTTCTCTTGGCCTTTCCTTCAGGCAGGTGATATTTATTTATCTGCCTCGTCTCCTGCTCCTCCTCATTATTTTTTTCACACTTACGCCCAGCCTTCTTGGAAATGGCAGGCTTTTAATATCCAGCTGCCAGTTGCAGAGCAACACAAATATCAAGCATTACATCTTTTGCCCAGTCATGTCACCATAATTCATTAACATTTATACAATGATGAGTGTAGGTTATGCAGTTGATCAAAAAGCATGTTGCACTTGCTTTTCAAACAGTAAGCAAACATGAATCTACTACACATCAGTGAAACTCTGATTGCCAGTGGACATGATGCTTTTGCTTACTATTGAAGTCAGATCACGATCATTTACAAAACAAGCAGTTTGTTCCTTCTCCTTATTTCAACAACTGTTTTATGCGAGTATTATAATGAATATTGTTAGGATTTTATCTTTAGTGATAATTATACTAGTGTGCTTAATGATATATTGATCTTTCTAGGCTACTCTTAGGCATGCTATGTAATGTAGGGGATTAGTTTATGATCAAATACAGCATAAACATCCTCATGCCATATTTGAATTCACCCACTGAAACAGACTTATATTTGTACACCTCATTTTTCACAAGTAATGTGATATCTTGGGCTTTTCTCAAGTGACTTAGAGTCGTTAATTTAGGAGGTGTCCCATGGACGGAACAATTTTTTACTTGCATATATCATACCTATCAAATCAGCTTGTAACAGTTACACAAATGTACTGGATTTATGGCACATGCTATTAAAATTACACACTATGTAGACTGTGAAGTGTTGAAACATACATATTTCATTGTAATATAACAATGTACACACCTTTGTTTACGTTTACAAGATGTTAAGTACATACATGCAGACATAACTTTGCTTTGTCATGTTGTCCTCATTGTGTCCTTGTGTCTCATTGTATTGAATATATTAAGCTGATTCCTGTCGATTGAAATTCATGTTCCACATTTTCAAGGGAATGGTCTGCATAAATTCAATGTTTTTATTCATGTTTTTGCACCTAAAATGGGTCCACATCCCATCTAAAGTCGTATCTATTGACGCGTGATGGTAATTTATCAAGGCCACAGATTTTGAAAAGGGTAGCAATTTCTACATCTGTGTGTGTTTCCGTGATGTAGATCATATAGGCCTCATTATATATCATATAGGCGTTCATTCTCATTTGGGGAGATGTGTAAGAAGACCCTGGTGTCATACTTACTTGTGAATATTTTGACAAGGCGTTAAGTTAATTTTTTCCCATGACACATTCTCACATAATTTAGCTTCATATGCAAAACAATCTGCAGAGAAATACTCTAGAGGAGTTGGCCATTGGTGCTTGGCAGTTTCATCTGTGTTCCCCCTGTTTTCCCTGGAAAGAAGTTAAACATCAACAAGACATGTCTTTCGTAAACTGCATAAATCATAAAATGTATGGCTGGAAAATGCTCAGTACTTACTTGTTGTAATTGAGTGAATAGTTCAGATAATTAATTTAAATTAAGTGTTGGATGCTTTTACCAGACACTAGAGATGGAAACACTTGATTTAAGTAAATGTTGTGACTGAATATTAACTGTACAGTCACTTAACTGAGTAGCCCCAGGAATTGTTTGACTTGATTATCAATGCTTTACTCTCTAACAAAAGTTGTATCACAGATTTAGCAACAGTTGAGATAGTGCAGTTTTATATTATAATAGCTGACATTGACATTTTTGTCAAGATTAACAGATGTCTGTAAAAAATTGAAGATTCATTTTTCCGCTATATTTTGTTGACTAATGGCAATACTTTGATTCAAGCTTCTAGTTTCCTATTCCTCACCGTTCACTCGTGGCCTGAGACGTCATAGGAATGAACTGATCTCCTAATTTGTTGTAACCTATTTATTGTTAAAGATAAACATTGTTCACTACTACGAGTTGGTGTCATCTCTATGTGACCAAGAACTAAAAAATGTTCTCCGGGAAAAGTTGGATTCCATAAAGATCAATCATAACTAAATTAAAGTACAATGTATTTTACAACTGAACAGTCAATTCTAAGATGCAAAAGAGGTTAATTAGAAATTCATTAAAACGAGAAATGAGGCACCACAGAGTTTTGAAAATCAAACATAAGCTGAGTTTGTGTCTTTTTTTTTTATGCTCACAGGAGGGGGTTGAGGTGAGAGTGGCCAGAATCTTCAATACGTTCGGATCCCGAATGCACATGAACGATGGACGTGTTGTCAGCAACTTCATCCTGCAGGCTCTACAGGGAGAACCTCTTACTGTATGCATTTCAAGGATTTATACTAAACATGTGCTTTCACCTGGATTATTAGGTGCATGCGGGTCTTTGTTTACATTTTGAGTATGTACATACTTTAACTCCAGTTAAGTGGTATTACTCTTGATCCAGGTGTCTTTTATTCTAATCATGTTTTTTTTCAGCTATGTGCATAGCTGAAAAAATGTGACACTGAGAAATGCAATAGATCACAGATGATCTCTTTCTGGATGTAGTTGTTTAATTTCAGTCACTTAGGTATGAGCGTTGGGCAGAAATTGAAATCAGTTTCTTCTTGTTGTTCTAGGTATATGGCAGTGGTTCTCAAACACGAGCTTTTCAGTATGTAAGGTAAGATGATAACTTGCTTTATCATGATTGTCCATATGCAGCATTACAATTTTTTTCCTAGGTTTTGTGTATATTCTTGTTCTGTTTTTATACATATATAAACATATATATGTATAAACACACACATACATACACACGTGTGTGTGTGTGTGTGTACAGTATATATATTGCAATGCATCTCAAATGTCGAACTTTCCCTCCCTCTAGCCACTCCCCCTCTACTCTACTTTCATTTAAATGACTTGCACAAAAGTCATGCATCATTGACATACGGGCGAAAGAAGATTTAACTGATGTGAATATGGTGTAGTGTGGGGAATTTTATGCATACATATAGCAAAACCTCTTATCCACTATACACTTACCTGTTGCAGGAGAAGTAACTTGAATTGTATTATGTTTTTGCAATGTGCCTCAAAAATATATCAGTCAATTGCCTATTGACAGGATTGCACTACTTTAGCGTATGTATCTGTGTGGGCAGTATGTGGTGTGAAAATGAGATGGTCTTTATTATGACTTCTCACATTGCTTAGAAACATTTACCATATTTAAAAAAGAATATATATATATATATATATACATTTTTGGTGTAAATCAAGTGCATTGGTTTTCTTTGATATTGGATTCAACTTTAAAAGGTGTATGTGCTACTCTCTGGTGCTGACTCATATTTAGTTGTGCCATGTAAATCCAAATGGACTGAAAATGAACCAAAGAAAACAAACCTATTTGCCAACTACGGAACACATCTCTACATTACATAGTCATTCACATGCAGTGCCCTCAATACAAAGCACAGCTAGAGAGAACATGCAAAAGAAGATAATCCATATTTAATCTGTCCATGTATTTAATTTCCCAGTGATCTGGTTAATGGCCTGGTTTTGCTGATGAACAGCAACATTAGCAGTCCGGTCAATCTGGTAAGTTCATCTTACTTAGGTATGCGTTTCATAACGGCTAAAACAGGCCACCAATTCAACAAAGGAAGATAACGAATGAGTGAGTGTACTTCTTTAACTTTCGCCGACACAGACGTGATGAGTGTGTTTAATATCTGTCCGTAGGGGAACCCAGAGGAACACACCATATTGGAGTTTGCCCGTCTCATCAAAAGTCTTGTTGGTAAGGTGCAAAGATTAGGTGACGGAAAATTCTCCTCGTTAGAGTTTGTTCCCGTAGAGGCACCACACAATGCATGGGTTTAATATCTTCCCCTGTCCATGTACTTATTTGAGCATTATCACACACACACTCCCAGTGAGCCGGAGTCAGATCCAGTTCCTCCCAGAGGCCCAAGACGACCCACAGAGGCGGAGACCTGACATCCGGAAAGCCAAGATGATGCTGGGCTGGGAGCCAGTGGTATGTGTCACACACCAGATGCTGAAATGCTCACAAACTGTCATTCACTGTAAACACGCTGCATGCTCACTAGCTCAAATGCTTATAAAATACCACGAAACACTTCACAGTACGAGTGAGTTGAACAGAGGGTCGGTGGTACAAATCCCAGCTCCTCCAGTGCTGGTTTGTTCTTTGGCAGCACACTAAATCTAAAGTGTGTGAATGCTGTGATTGAAAAGCTGGATGGAATGTGAATGTGGCAATGTTTACTGTAGATGCTGAGATGCTTAAACATATTTAATAGAACATTCTCTGACCGAAACTCAGCAGTTTGGTGTTTTACTGCAGGAAAGTCTTTATGCAGAAAATGTATGACTTTTCACATTCAGAGTAAGATGTGGCTTTAGTTCGACAGGAGAACATGATACATGAGCCAGTGTATTGTCGTATCTATGGAGAGTGTGTACCGGCACTTATTTCTAGTTTGAAGAGAGGTGAGACGATATAACATGAAGAAGTAATGGATGCCTCTCGCGTTGGCAGGTGCCGCTGGAGGAAGGCTTAAACAAAACCATCCAGTACTTCAGCAGAGAGCTCGAGCACCAGGCCAACAACCAGTACATCCCCAAACCCAAAGCTGCGCGCATGAAGAAAGGAAGACCCAGACACAACTGATCTGGTGTTTCCCACCACAGTCTCCACCGTCTCACGAGGATGCGAGGATTCCTTCGAGGACCTTTGCAGAGCAACTCTTGCAAGGAATAGGTACACTTTTGAGCAAAGAACTCTGGGACATGGATTCTTGTTTTTTGAGAAGAAGAGACATTGTGGCTCTCTGAAACAAAAAAAAGTGTTGCCTTGTGTTGGAGCTGCAGCTGTGTTTTGGATTGGACAAGCCATTGTCACAGCAATTTGAGAACGAAAATAAGTATTTTGACAGCCTTTTTTGTGGATTTATCTTTTGCTATTTAAATTGCGGACGCGGATGTCTGGCTGTGCTTTATGTCAATCAGTTTCATGGTGTGTTGTCTGTGGAGATCGTTTGCCGGAATTTATGTTTTTCCTTTGGATGTTTTGTCCTCTTATCAGTGGCATGCCAGCAAACGGCTGCAAGGATAGTGCACCGCAAGACATTACACATCTAGAAACTGTAACAGAATCATTGTTTATCATGACTTCATTGTGTTCTGCTTTGTGAAATGTTATTTCAGGATGTGCTTTATCAATTTCAGGTGAAGAAGCTATTTTAATAAAATATTTTAAACATTAAAATAAGGGCTGTTTGGGGGTTAAGAGGTCAGAAGCAGGTTCAGGGTTGGAATAAGGCATTTAGTTGTGATGGTTAAAAGCTATGAAATGCATTATGAATGTGTGTGTGTGTGTGTGTGTGTGTGTGTGTGTGTGTGTGCGTGCGTGCGTGCGTGCATGCGCGCGCCTGTGTGTTTGTTTCTCAGTGCAAGAGAAAAAGTAGGAGACTTTGAAGCCAAATTATTAATTTATTGACAATTGAGTCAGACAAAAGCCAAGAGTGTCTGTGTTTCTATCTAATGCGGGAACAGAGAGGAGGAGGACGGGTGACACTTGTGGATGCGGCGGCCATTTTGCATTCCGCTGGAGTTAATAGTAGTCGTAGTTGACATTAGCGCCGTGTCGGTAGGAGCTGTGGTCACGCGGGCCGACGGGGGAGTTTTCGTCGTAGTGATGCTGACGCCCTTGGTCTCTGGAGCGTGCTTGGTCCATCCAGTAGGACAGGTCAGCCTCCAGCCTCTGGTTACGGAAAAAGCAGAGCAGACGGGACTCGTTAGGAAAATATAATTGATACAGAGCAGCCGACAAGGCTCCTACTGAGACCGTCGGCAGGCACAGCTGTGGCAAACAAACATGCTTGCAGGGCAAACATTGGAAAGGCCAATGCCTTGACAGCTTTGGCCTTTTAAGGAAGCAACGCCAAATGGCCTTAGCACATGGTGCCATGCGTGGGGCTGCTGGAGAAACGCTGCTATTCTGGCTGAATGGCAAACGCTGTCTAAATTTGTGAGAGCACTTTTCCTTTGTTCCCCGCTCCCTCTTTTCATTTGCCCTTGTTATCTGCTCCTTTCTGTCCCCGGTGGATTCGAAAAGACAGTCAGTGACCTGAAAAAAAAATTACATTGCATCTGTAAGTGGGCTTACATTCGTGTGTGCGAGTGTGTGTGAGAGAGGGAATTCGTGAATTGTCATGTGCTCAGTTCCAAGCTTGTATTGATGAATGCAGTCGGATGGCAACATTTGGAGAATACATGAGGCACATTGTCACTCCTCGTTTTTTGATCAGTAGCCAAGATATATAAAGCTAACGGAATCCAGTCAAGATACGTTTTTATTGTTTTTGTTTTCTGTTTTATGCACTTATTTGCATTTTTTTTAGATGTGTTATTATCTTATTTGTCAGGTTTAAACCCCCCCCCCCCCCCCAAAAAAAAATATTTTCTCTCTCTTTCAATAAAATGGAAAAGGAATATAATATTTCTATTGATCTTGGCTGTGTGAGTGTGCTTTGAAATCAGCGTCTTGATAGTGGCCCGGCGACATGCGCTGCAACCTGACAGCTGTCATCATCCTGCTTCAGTGATGCAGATGTATACTTCAGGGCATGTCAGTAAACCCTGACGTGTTGGAAGCGCCTACAAGCGCACATCTGGCCACGTCTGTCAGTGTTGCTCAGATGTAGAGGTGCAATAAAGAGAGAGAGGTAAATAAATCATTGCCGTTACATGAAATCCCTTTATAGGCGTGCCCCTTCCAATGCAACTCAGTGAGAGTAACATAAAGTAGGATTTAGGAGTCCAGGATTATCTCATGACAGATCATTTAGAAAAGAAACTCATCTCATTTCAGCCAGGAAATACTCTGTGTTTGCAAAACTCCACTGCTCATGGTCAGAAGCTGACTGAGAATGCTTTTAAACATCAGTGCAAAAGACAAACAACCATCCCTTTATTTTGTGTTTTGACATCTTAAAGGCAATTTAATTATCCCAGTTTGTACAAAGGTTGTCTCAGTTCCTATTGTGCCGTGGAGGACTTGAGACATTTTCAGGGTTTTTCTTTTCAGTTTAGAACCTGGGGCCATGGTTGAATTATTTTTATTAGACATTAGCTTTGTCAAGGCTATAAAGGAAAAAATATGAGACATTTTTTCAGGAACCACATTCTTAAATGTGTTCTTTTGCCAAGGTAAGGTTTTGATTCCATCCAAGTACATTTTGTTAATTATTATGTGGACACTGATCCTTTGAGCAGGGGGTTTGCATTTGCGGAAAAAAAACAAAAAACATTTGTGTTTTATTTGATTTCCATAGTTTAGCGAAAAATCTGGACTCTTCCTGAAACAGACACAACCCACCTGTTCGTCAAAACCCATGTACATAAACTGCATAATCCATTGCTGAACATCTGGTCTGCTGCGATCCCAGACGTTCCTCTTGGTTCTGCTCAGCTTGGACAGGAACTCTCGGGCCTTGGAGGGAGGGACGGCCACGGAGGACTTTGACAGCGGAGTACCAGGTCCTGCCACTGGATGGAAGCACACAAGGGAAAAGTGTGACTTTTAAAATGACTGATTAGCCCGAGTTGATTCTTCCCAGGGAAGTGGGGAGTGAGGGAGTGATGTTACCTTCTCTTTTCCGTAAGATCTTGTGCAAGGTGCTGTCACAGGCTACATCTGCAAAGTGAGACAAAGGAGAACTGACAAGAGGCTCTGTGAACATTCAGACATTCGAATTATCAACGACGGTCTTCGGAGCCTTTTCTATTCTTGCATTAGTTGTTTAATTAAAACTTCAAATCTTGGAAATTACCAATTGTAATGCTGCTGATGTTCTTATTTTGTTTTCTTATTCCCTAGGATCAGTTGCTTTGCATCCATCTGAGGGAACTAAACCATCCGCATGGAGGAGTTTGTTATCGGTTTTTATTGTTGATGCAGGAGAAACCACAATTTCTGTGATAGCCGTTTGTTTGTATGTTCAATCTATTTGTTACAGCCACTTCCTCCCTGCTGCTGTCCTCTGCCACCAGAGCCATGGAGGGACAGCGCGTGGGGGAAAGCACCTATCTACAAAGCACATTAATGAGGTATCTTGCTCTTTGCCACACTCATTTGCATCCGGCCCACATTTCCAATAGTCTTTGATGGTTTGATAGGATTTTTAAAGGCTACATCAGCAGATACACCTCAGAATATGCACATAAATCCTGCCCGACTCCTGTGGTAGATCCAGTCATAGTTTGAGCACTGCACCAGGCTTAGGGATACGGAGAAAATTGGTTGCATGTGTTTTGCTCCAGTTTTTTTTCCCAACAAAGAAAGAGCAGCAAATTCCTGCAGAATCGGGACAGTCTGTCCTCAACATTTGCACTTTAGGTGATTCGGTCCTTAGCTTTTGAGCATGTTCACCAATCTTTTGCTCCCCCAACCATTGTTAGAGGCGAGTGGGCCCCTTAACACCCATGGCGGTACATTCATCCGCTTATCAGTGCATTTTATTGCATGTGTTGCGCGTGTCTTGTAATAGCAGCTCACACATTTGAAATGCCATTTATCAAAGGTAAAATCATACAATGGAAGCACAAAAGATTAGGGACAATGAAATGCCTTGACTCTCTCTGAGTCACACTTTGGTAATGTCAAACTTTCACAAATGTCTCGGCCTCTGTTGGATGGATTGCCATGACTATTTCCTACAGGGTGCCCAGATGATGTGCCTAGTTTTTGGATGACCTGCTGACGATTCCTCTTGCACCACCATTTTAGAAGTGTCCATTCATTTGATTTGTGACTAAATATCTGGAGAACTATCGGCATTAACGCATGCCGTTCTTTTTGTTCAGCAGATATCATGGTAATCCGATGCTAAACTAATATAGTTTAACATGGTAACTCATGCTCAAAGAGATTTTTCATAAAATGGCAAATTCCATACTAAAGTGAGTAATGCCCTGAAGGGTGTAAAGCATCAATAGAGTTTAACTCTTAGTAAAGCGATTTTAAATCTGTTTTAGTTAAAGTTAAGTAGTGGAAAGAAGACGGAGCTCACCTGTAAGTGCCAACAGTGTCACCATGACGGCCAGTCCCATTAACCTCAGATAGAGCTGCTCGGTTGCCATGTTGCACCCTCTCGTAGTCTCTTCAGCGCTGCTTAAAGGCAACCACTGTCTCTCAACTCTCCCCCAAGCAGGGGAAAAGTGGGCGGCAATACACATTTTCCATGTGTTCTTTGGAATGTCTCTTACCTCCCTGCCTACAGAAACGAGGCTGCAATGGGAAACGTTTGCACTCTTAAATTCATCTGCTTGCGTGCCAGGTACTTTTCCATCTCCCATACATACAGTACAAGCGTAAACTGGGCTGGATTCTTAATGCATTTAGAAGTTGTTTCTCTTATATTTATGACAGCGTTGTTGATAGGCTTTTTGGCAAAAGTACCTAAGTAGGAAGGGGAGCAGCTGCCCCTTGTGAGGAATTTCAACAGCAACTCAGTGACCAGCAGTGAAATACCCGAGGCGCTCTCTGCTTCACTCAGCTTACTGACTGTGTAAGAGTGAGAGAGTCTGAAAGGTGTAGTCTCTTGAAAGATTTAAATCACGGTACCCATCAAGCAATTTAAGATGCATTCATTTAAAATATTTATCCCAGGGAGACAAGGTGTTAATGTACATAGTTTACATGTTTCCCTTACTTTCACCATAGCTACTGTCTGGGTAAAAACAAACGTGGCTAATTTTCTTTATTCTCTGTTCACAGACAATAACCGGTTACCAACAAGGACCAGGCCCCTTCCACATGAATTACAACTCGGCACAAAGACTTTTAATTGGGCTGACGTCACATGCATCAAGTGTTTGAATATAAACCTGAACAAAACATCAACAGAAGCAGCAGTAACAGATGAGCTTTGTTTGCAGTTGGTGGTTTCCTGACTTCGGTCTATCTGGGAAAGGCATTTTGGGCCAGCTGAGTGGCAGCTCTTAAACTCTATGTACCCATGTTAAAGCCAGTGTGTTTGATAAATTAGGGGCTTTTCATTTGTAAAGGGGAAAATTGTGCTGCAGTATAAAACGTTACACATACTATATACCCAGCTTCAATGCAGGTGTTGGTTAATTGTTAATGACTCATGCGTCCTTCCAGCTGTGTGGCCTCTCACTGCAATCACAGGCAAACACTCCCACCTGGCTCAGTGAAAGGCAATGGCTTCCACACTCAGCAGATACTGCAGGACTTCCTCGTGGCTGCAGCAGGCTGAGTCCATGAAGACTACCCACAGTGAGTCTTTTCAAACTCTCGCTCTCTCCACGCACACATTTCCACTGCAGATGGAAATCCTACCACTGAGAGACAAAACAGACGTCGGTGCAGCTCTCTTTTTTTTTTCTCGTGCTCCGGGGCTGCTGGAGCTCAGGAGGTTGAAGATTAGGGGTTCGATCCACAGATGAAAGTGCCCTTGAGCAAGATACTGATCCTCCTTTTGTCCCCAATGACCTGGCGCTGATGTTTATTCACATGTATACACATAGTGCTGTCTAATAAATGGGTTGAATTGAATTTGACCTTCTCCGTTGCTTGAAAGTATAAAAACATGTTGCGCACAGAGACTCCGAGATCAGTCGGCTCACCTGTTTCTCTCGAGTGCAATTTGCAATGTGTTGGCCATTCATCAGATGTGAGCAAGAGAAGCATAACCAAGGATGAAAGACGTGGAGAGCACAATGCTTAACAAGGCAAAGCCTCAAAACCTTAATCTGACATCCTCTGACGTTGCCCATCTTAAATATACCACGCAGTGCTTTGGAGAGAACTGCAAAGCGTTGGGACATGTGAACAGGGTGACTCAGTTGCTGGTACAAAGCTGGTCCTTTTATCTGCCCACACATCTGTGAAATGTGTCCTAGCATCAGGACAGCGCTGGACAAAGATAAAGCAGAATACAATAATCCTGTCAAATGTTGCAATGTTTGTTTTTGGAATTGGAAAGCACACCATAAAATCAAAAAAATAAATTGAGTTTTGCTTTGCTCCAAGACCCAATCTCGTTCTCTCTTTTCTTTACGCTTCAAGTGGTTGTTGGGACGTGAGATGAATTGGACACTTACATTAAATGTTTTTATGTGAACCTAAAGCACATGAATAAACTCTTTTTGCGTGTACAATTAGGGTCACGGCACCACTGTCGTTCATCTGACCTGAAAAAATCATGACTCATCTAAATCTTTAACCCTGGACCCTGTGTCTCCTCTGCCCCTCTCTTTGGAACCAGAAACAGGTCCTGATGTCGTGAAGTGAGCTCCCTGAAGCCCCTGCAACCAACTGAAAATGCCAGACGACCACAAACCCCAGCATATATAGGGTAAGCTTTGTTTTTTCCCCCCTCCTCCCTCCCACCAGCTCCGCTATGTACAAAATGTAGAGAGGTGTGTCAAATGCCAGGCTGCTGATGTACAATTAGGATGAAAGAAGCTGTGTAAAAATAGAGAGCAGGACACAGTAACTGGGGGAAGACTGCACGCAAGAAGCGCCTCACCTTGTCGCTTCATCCGAGAAAAGGTACCGTATGGCTGGCCTGTATCAAAACATGACGGTGTAGTGCTGAAATGAAACATGTTGAGGAGAACAAGATGTTCTTTCCGAACTGGTCCGGTAAAGACGTCGCTGTTCATGACTTTAATGAAAGAAAACAAAATCAAATGTGTTCATACGTTATGCGCATGTTGTCTCTGCCTCTGCGTTGGTTTTCTCTGGGTACTTCCTCCCACATAGGTTGATCTGAGACTCACACCTAAAATTGGTGTGAATGTGATTGTCCCAGTGTGTCAGGCCTGTCTAGGGTGTAACTTGCCTATAACGTGATGTCAGCTCACTGGTCCTCCGTGACCCTCAAAAGATCTGCTGCGCGGACAACTTGCGGATGTGTTTTCAGCAGAAATATCCAAAGAGAGGTATTCCAACACAGTAGTCAATTTTCTCACCAGTGACGTAGAAACCCAAATTTAAGTTAAAAAAAACAACAACAAAAAACAAAATTTTCAACCATCTAAGCTACACCAGCAATTGTAATGCAAGCAGAGTGCATGAAGGAAGGTGTATGTTCCGCTACATGAAATCATTTCCTCCAGAGAAAAACATCTCACCCCAACCTTTACAGTACAATATATATATATATATATATTTTTTTTGGGAAACCTCTGAACCTGTCATCATCTTAACGGTTATTGAGATTTTGCACTGGCTATGTATGCATCATTCTTTTGGTTCACCTGCGTCACGGCTGACATGTTAAGGCCCCATAAGTAGTGAGTCAAGGATAGGTGACAGAATACATACAATATGGCATTCATGTCTAAGAATAGTTTTGCTTTTAGTGTCTGAATCCAATGTTCTCCCTCAAACATAAAAAGACATGTTGTGAGCCCATCAGACCCATCTTGGATCTCATTGGCAGAAATAACTGGTCCCCTTAACAAAGGATATCTATTAAATAGTCAAAAAAAACAGCACTTCTGATAATCAACGAATCGTTTCTAATCAATTACATTTAAGATGTAATGTGTACTCAAATGTGAAATCTGCTACTTTTTTTGATTTTACATGACATCTTAGTGGTTTCAGAATATTGGTTGAACAAAGCAAGACATGTGAAGACACTACCTCACGTTTTGGGATGGTAAGTGCGTTTGTTTACTTTTTTCTAAGGTTTTCTAGATCAAAAACTTAACTTATTAATCAATCTTTAGGCATCAATAATTAAGGGAAGATGTTCTCTTCAGCCCCAAAGAGGACTAAGTTGAGAATATTTAATGATGCAATACAATGGGATTTCTTCACAGTAATAAAAATAAAGAACATCTCCAAACGTCTGCTTAAAGAGTGACATATCCTGGCCTTTGGTATAGCTGTAGTGGAAAAGACATGATTAAAGCATTTCCATCACTGTAAGTGCTGGAAGGCTGACATCAAATTGAATGTTGAGCTTTTAGTGGCTCTTCTGAGATGAAGCGGTAGTAAGGATTGAATAATGTGGAGAGAAGTCTGGGAAGGAATGAAAAGAGCATGGCAGGACAAACCATTATCGTGTCAATACTTCACATCATTGTGACATTTGAACCACGTTTGCAGTAAACATTGCTGTATTTATAATGGCTGAGGCTCTCCTGCTTTCACAATACCAAACATCCACTTAGGGTGATCAGTCTGGCGTTTCTGCTTTTCAAGGCCTTTTGACATGTTGTAATGCACTTCTTTTGATTTCTTAATCGTGTGTTACTTTTGTGCTTGTGAGGTGGAAACAGTTGATGTAAAGATCTCAAGGTCTGCATCATCACAATGTGAATGTCTTGCCTAAAAACTAAAGCTCTTCCTTTATTATCAATTTTTGTTACTGTACAAAGATGTGTGGTTTGGTTTGTACGATTTTTGCAACTCTCAAAAAACTATTCTATTTTATAAACCTTTTTATTACTGAAGCTCATTAATATTAAAAATATATTATATTTATAAATAAAAAAATATGAAATTGTGTAACCCCCTGAAACCCCATAAACATTTTTTATAAACAAAGTACCAGAGAATGTTGAAACAATGCGGCCCTCTAGTAACCGCACAGCATTTATAAATTTGTCATAGCGTGAAATAAACTTCATGGAATTTGTCATCCAAAAATTATAAAAATGTGACTAAAATGCAAAAATGAGAAAAAACAGGGCTTACCTTCGGCCCAAAAAGTGCAAATTTTGAAACATGTCGAAAGCACTTGAAACTTGTGCAGCAGCATCGACAGTGCCTAAAAATGGGGTTGGTGTGAAAATAAAGTGGAAAAAGTGAAAATGTTTTTGTTTTTGGTGAATTTTCTAAAGTCCAAAATGTGAAAAAACCCGCCTTACTATAGCCTTACCTTCGGCCCAAAAAGTGAACATTTTGAAAAATGACGAAAACACTTAAAACTCGCGCAACAACATCGGCAGGGCTTAAATATAGCGTACATGTGAAAATGTCCTAGTTTTTGGGTAATTTTCTCTTTTCCAAAACGTGAAAAATACGCCTTACTATAGCCTTACCTTCGGCCCAAAAAGTTCTTACTTTTAAACATGTCAAAAACACTTGAAACTCGCACATCAGCAGGGCTTAAAAATAGGGTAGGTGTTTCTAAGTCTAAACTTCATGGAATATGTCATCCAAAAATGATAAAAATGTGACTAAAATGCAAAAATGTGAAGAAACAGGCCTTACCTTCGGCCCAAAAAGTGCACATTTTGAAACATGTCGAAAGCACTTTAAAACTTGCGCAGCAGCATCGACAGTGCCTAAAAATGGGGTTGGTGTGAAAATAAAGTGGAAAAAGTGAAAATGTTCTTGTTTTTGGTGAATTTTCTAAAGTCCAAAATGTGAAAAAACCCGCCTTACTATAGCCTTACCTTCGGCCCAAAAAGTTCTTACTTTTAAACATGTCAAAAACACTTGAAACTCGCACATCAGCAGGGCTTAAAAATAGGGTAGGTGCGAAAATAGTAAAAATAGCGTAGGTGCGAAAATAAAGTGGAAAAAGTGAAAACTTCCTTGTTTTTGAGGAATTTTCTCTCTTCCAAAACGTGAAAAAAACGCCTTACTATAGCCTTACCTTCGGCCCGGAAAAAGTGAAAATGTTGTTGTTTTTGGTGAATTTTCTAAGTCTAAACTTCATGGAATATGTCATCCAAAAATGATAAAAATGTGACTAAAATGCAAAAATGTGAAGAAACAGGCCTTACCTTCGGCCCAAAAAGTGCACATTTTGAAACATGTCGAAAGCACTTGAAACTTGCGCAGCAGCATCGACAGTGCCTAAAAATGGGGTTGGTGTGAAAATAAAATGGAAAAAGTGAATGTTCTTGTTTTTGGTGAATTTTCTAAAGTCCAAAATGTGAAAAAACCCGCCTTACTATAGCCTTACCTTCGGCCCAAAAAGTGAACATTTTGAAAAATGACGAAAACACTTAAAACTCGCGCAACAACATCGGCAGGGCTTAAATATAGCGTACATGTGAAAATGTCCTAGTTTTTGGGTAATTTTCTCTTTTCCAAAACGTGAAAAATACGCCTTACTATAGCCTTACCTTCGGCCCAAAAAGTTCTTACTTTTAAACATGTCAAAAACACTTGAAACTCGCACATCAGCAGGGCTTAAAAATAGGGTAGGTGCGAAAATAGAGGAAAAAGTGAAAATGTCCTTGATTTTGGGGAATTTTCTCTCTTCAAAAACATGAAAAAAAACGCCTTACTATAGCCTTACCTTCGGCCCGGAAAAAGTAAAAATGTTCTTGTTTTTGGTGAATTTTCTAAGTCTAAACTTCATGGAATATGTCATCCAAAAATGATAAAAATGTGACTAAAATGCAAAAATGTGAAGAAACAGGCCTTACCTTCGGCCCAAAAAGTGCACATTTTGAAACAGCAGCATCGACGGTGCCTAAAAATGGGGTTGGTGTGAAAATAAAGTGGAAAAAGTGAAAATGTTCTTGTTTTTGGTGAATTTTCTAAAGTCCAAAATGTGAAAAAACACGCCTTACTATATAGCCTTACCCTCGGCCTAAAAAGTGGCAATTTTGACGCATGTCGAAGACACTTGAAACTCGCACAGCAGCATCGGCAGGACTTAAAAATAGCGTAGGTGCGAAAATAAAGTGGGAAAAGTGAAAATGTCCTCGTTTTTGGGGAATTTTCTATAGTCCAAAATGTGAAAAAATACACCTTACTATAGCCTCAACTTTGGCCCATTAGTGTAAATTTTGAAAATGTTGAAAACACCTGAAACTCGAAAAGCAGCATCGGCAGGGCTTAAAAATAGCGTAGGTGTGAAAATAAAGTGGAAAAAGTTAAAACTTCCTTGTTTTTTAGGAATTTTCTCTCTTCCAAAACGTGAAAAAACACGCCTTACTATAGCCTTACCTTCGGCCCAAAAACTGCACATTTTGAAACATGTCGAAAACACTTGAAACTTGCACAGCAGCATCAACAGCGCCTAAAAATAGGGTTGATGTGAAAAAATTGTGAAATAAGTGAAAACGTCCTCATTTTTGGGCAATTTTCTCTCTTCCAAAACATTAAAAAACACGCCTTACTATAGCCTTACCTTCGGCCTAAAAAGTGTCAATTTTGACGCATGTCGAAAACACTTGAAACTCGCACAGCAGCATCGGCAGGGCTTAAAAATAGCGTAGGTGCGAAAATAAAGTGAACATTTTCATGTTTTTGGGCAATTTTGGCTCTTCCAAAACGAGAAAAAAACGTCTTACTATAGCCTTACCTTCGGCCTAAAAAGTGCACATTTTGACGCATGTCGAAAACACTTGAAACTCGCACAGCAGCATCGGCAGTGCTTAAAAATAGCGTAGGTGCGAAAATAAAGTGGAAAAAGTGAAAATGTCCTCGTTTTTGGGGAATTTTCTATAGTCCAAAATTTGAAAAAACACGCCTTATTATAGCCTTACCTTCGGCCCAAAATGTGCAAATTTGAAAAATGTCGATAACACTTGAAACTCAAATAGCAGCATCGGAAGAGCGTAAAAAAAGCATAGGTGTGAAAATAAAGTGAACATTTTCATGTTTTTGGGCATTTTTGGCTCTTGAAAAACGTGAAAAAAAACGTCTTACTATAGCCTTACCTTCGGCCCAAAAAGTGCACATTTTGACGCATGTCGAAAACACTTGAAACTCGCACAGCAGCATTGGCAGGCCTTAAAAATAGCGTAGGTGCAAAAATAAAGTGGAAAAAGTGAAAATGTTCTCGTTTTTTAGGGGAATTTTCCATAGTCCAAAATGTGAAAAATACGCCTTACTATAGCCTCAACTTTGGCCCAACAGTGTAAATTTTGAAAATGTCGAAAACACTTGAAACTCGTACAGCAGCATCGGCAGGGGTTAAAAATAGGGTAGGTGCAAAAATAAAGTGGAAAAAGTGAAAACTTCCTTGTTTTTTGGGAATTTTCTCTCTTCCAAATGTGAAAAAACACGCCTTACTATAGCCTTACCTTCGGCCCAAAAATTGGACATTTTGACGCATGTCGAAAACACTTGAAACTCGCACAGCAGCATTGGCAGGGCTTAAAAATAGCTTAGGTGCAAAACTAAAGTGGAAAAAGTGAAAACTTCCTAGTTTTTGGGGAATTTTCTTTATTTCCAAAATGTGAAAAAACACGCCTTACTATAGCCTTTCCTTCGGCCTAAAAAGTGTCAATTTTGACGCATGTCGAAAACACTTGAAACTCGCACAGAAGCATCGGCAGGGCTTAAAAATAGCGTAGGTGCGAAAATAAAGTGGAAAAAGTGAAAATGTCCTCGTTTTTGGGGAATTTTCTATAGTCCGAAATGTGAAAAAAGACGCCTTACTTTTGCCTTAACTTCGGCCCAAAAGTGTACATTTTGAAAATGTCGAAAACACTTGAAACTCGTACAGCAGCATCGGCAGGGGTTAAAAATAGGGTAGGTGCAAAAATAAAGTGGAAAAAGTGAAAACTTCCTAGTTTTTGGGGAATTTTCTTTATTTCCAAAATGTGAAAAAAACACGCCTTACTTTTGCCTTAACTTCGGCCCAAAAGTGTACATTTTGAAAATGTCGAAAACACTTGAAACTCGCACAGCAGCATCAACAGCGCCTAAAAATAGGGTTGATGTGGAAAAATAGCGAAATAAGTGAAAACGTCCTCATTTTTGAGCAATTTTCTCTCTTCCAAAACATGAAAAAAGACGGCTTATTATAGCCTTACCTTCGGCCCAAAATGTGCAAATTTTGAAAAATTTCGAAAACACTTGAAACTCAAATAGCAGCATCGGAAGAGCGTAAAAATTGCGTAGGTGCGAAATAAGTGAAAACATCCTTGTTTTTGGTGAATTTTCTATAGTCCCAAATGTGAAAAAACACACCTCAGTATAACCTTACCTTCGGCCCAAAAAGTGCTTATTTTGAAACATGTCAAAAACACTTGAAACTCGCAGCATCAGCAGGGCTTAAAAATAGCGTAGGTGCGAAAATAAAGTTGAAAAAGTGAAAATGTCCTTGATTTGGGGGAATTTTCTCTCTTCCAAAACGTGAAAAAACACGGCTTACTATAGTATGTGTTCAAAAATCACAGAAACCAAATAATATAGTATGTAATTTTACGTGATAAACATGTCATAGTATATTATTTCATTCAAAAATGTCAAAAAAGATAAAACACTTCAAAAATGCATAGCGACGTCAGGGATGTGCAAAAATATGGTAGAGGTGATTTTTTTATTATTATTAAAGTCATCGTATAGTATGTTGTCCCAAATTGACAAAAAAAAATCTCATAGTATAGTATGTCATCCAAAAATCTGAAAAAACGCCAAAGTATAGAATGTCGTCCAAAAATTATATAAAACGTCAAAGTATAGTATGTCTAGAAATATGAAAAAAAAAAGTGTCTGTATAGTATACTAATTTTATATAAAATATCATAGTATGTCGTCCAGAAATGACATTAAACTTCCAAATGTCGTCCAAGAATCTGATAAAAGTCCAAAAATGTAAACAATTTAAAATAGGTTTTAAAAACCGCAGATTGCAGTTGTAAATCGTATGCGACGTTAGATCACCGGGTAAGGCTGTAAACATGCATAGCATTGGTAGAAATGCAGAAATATCCGGTTATCCCAAAAACACTCTGTGGCCACAACCATTGGCATGTCTCTAAGAAGCAATAAAAACAAACGTTACTAACAAATTGTATGTACTGAAGCCAAAGAGGCACAGACAGTAAAAACGTTAAAAGTACAAATTTCCCCTGCAACACTTTTGCTCCCAGTTGCTAACTGGCTTACCAGACAGCCGCTTTTCTGGGAGTACCGTCTCTTGGTCCCGGTTTGTCGGTTGCTTTGTGATTGGTTGGTTCTGTGAGTCGGACGAGAGGTTGCCCCTGGGTTCCCTTCTGCTGCTATTGCTCGGTGTTTGGAGGGCTACAGGGAGACGGAGGGGTGTGAACCATAGGGCAGGGTGTGGGCGATGGTCACCCCACCTGGGAGCCGCTCCAACCACACCTGGCGTGTAACTGGGGAAGAGTCACGTGTTGACAATATCTTGCGCATAATGTGAATATTGCTACTATCAGGTGATAAAATAAGACCAACACTGCCATCATGTGGAAATTTAAAAGTACTGTAGTTAATTTTTCAGTAACAGTTTCGTTGTTTTGCTTGGTTGACCTGTGATTAAAATACATTTCTATCTTCTGTTCTTTCTATCACTCTCAGAAACTTTGCTGTCCTGCCTATTGTGCCCAGTTGCCGCAAAAAGGTAACGTATTGGTTTCACTGAAATATAGCCCAAAAACCAACAATACTATTGACTAATTAATTTGATGTTATTTTGAACAAATAATTCATTTATTTGTTAAAAACATCACACATTTAAATTGTTATCTAGACTATACTGAAAAATCTCCGTTGACCAAAATGAAAAACAAAAGCAGGTTGCAATCCTACATTTTTGTGTTTGTGTTAAAAAGCACAACAGGTTTGGATGACAGACTGGTCAGCTATTGTTTAGGTGTGGGAGCATGCTGGCTATTAAATGAGCTTTGGTTACTTCGGCACATGTCAGTGTGTCCTTGAGTACATTGCTGAACATTGAAGTGCTACCAAAATGTTTGTAATGTATACAATGACTGTAATGTGGACATGGCTTCACCATTGACTTTCGGAGCATCATAGGGCAAAGATAATAACCAAGCACATTTCAACATTCATCTTTTCTGTATTCTTCAAAAATTTATATTGAACAAAAGTAGTTAAATTCTCATCATGTTGTCGGTGATACAGTACCATAGATGGATCTCAGCGATTCATATATTCACCTCATCTTATTTTGAATATATACACGCAAGGGAGACAAGAATTAAATAACAATGCTCGACAACATTCAGATATATAAAAGCTGAGGACTCCATGATCAACACTTCCATTGGTAAACAAATGCACATAGTGAAAATTAACAGAAAAATGTTTGGCATAGGACTAGTTCTTTTTAACACAAACCAGATGACAGCATATTTGGTACGTCAAAAGTGAAAAGATGACCATCAACCAAATACCGTTTAGCCCCAACCCCTCAGTTAGTGTTGCATGTCCAATGTTCCACTCCTGCACAGCAGATGCAGTTTAAAAATGGTAATGGAAAAAATATGTTTTCAACCAAATTTTGGAACGATGATAAAAGTAGACTTTTTGGAAAAAAGACACAATCCCTCAAGCTTCTTTAGCTTTAAATGACTTGTCACGTCACCCTTATTGACAGAGCTGCGGTGATTAAGTGCCTAGCTACAACTGGATAATCCATGTTTGGAGAAGGTTTTGGACTGCTGGACCGGCTTTTTGAACTAGTAAGTATTTCCAAATTATAGCTTCAGGGCACCCCTTCAAAGTTAGTTTATCCTTGGGGTCTTAGTCAATCACTTAATGGAATATACTTAACATATTTTATGGGTGAATGACACATAGCCACGTATGGGCTGCCTCAGACACATACTGGGGAACATGTTCAATGTGACACAATATAGAGCATAGAGCTATGAATGAATGCCATGTATGGTGAGTGCAGTGCAGACCTGGAGCCAGTAGTACGGGTACAGGGTGGCACATTTGGTTACATTGATAAACATTCAAACTCTACAGGAATTCAGAGTTTTCCCCTATTGCATTAGCACTCCCCCCACAGCCATATATAAGTATCACAGAAAGTATGGTAACCAGATTTGAAATAACGTAATTAGTAATGACAGTGTCTAATGCAAACAAAAAAAAAGGAGTGAATTGACATGAGAACAATTCAAATGAGGAGGAATGGTGAAAATGAGGAGAAAAAGGCTAGAGTGAATCTGGTCACTTTGCGAAGTCACTGGAAGAAAAAAAACCCAGATGATTTTAAATTAGCTTTGAGAAAAAGTTTTCATAGGGAAAAAAATAAAGATATCAAATGGACTAGGTAAAACAATGGCGAGCAACTTGACAACACCAGGGTATGGTTCCTTAGAAAGTTTGAGTCTGAAGTCTGTACTTCTGTGTAGATTAAGATCAATGGTTTAACCTACACTTTGAATGGAAGTACACGGGGGTCGTGTATGACATCAAAAAGAGAGCTTGACCCCTATCAAGGCCTCGGGCATTATAGAGAGGGTTATTGTACACTGTGCTGCACGTGAAGGATGTGGCCGGGGTAGTGCTGTCGTAGCACACAGAGACTTTCCCCTCGTCAGCAATACGAGGAGGCAGATGGAACTCAAAGGGGTCTGGATGTGCAAGAGGGTTCAGAGCTAAGGCTTGAATTAAGACCGTCAGGGAGTGGCGTTAGCATTGTGTGTGTGTCTGTGTGTGTCTGCATGTGCGTGCGTGCGTGTGCATGTGCTTGTGTGCGTGCGCGAGAAATCCAGTGTAAGTATAAGATGTGAATCACAGCATGGCTTTGACCAGGTACAGCTTCTCTCCAAGTTCGCTGGTAAAGATGGGGGCTTTCTTGTAGTGCTCGACTAGTTCGTCCATGGAGTTGAACCTGCGCTGGCCGATGCAGTACACTCCTTCGGACTGTCGCACTTTGAAGTGCTTGTTCTTACCCGCTGCCTTCAGGGACACGGAGAAATCGTTGGGCTGGAAAAGAAAGAAATAAAGAAAGAAATAAAGAAATAAAGAAAGAGAAAGAAAGAGAGTGCTTTAAGCCAGCAGATGGCAGTAGATCCCTGCATTTTTAAAAATTGGCCA
This sequence comes from Colistium nudipinnis, assembly GCA_016785305.1. Classification (NCBI taxonomy): domain Eukaryota; kingdom Metazoa; phylum Chordata; class Actinopteri; order Pleuronectiformes; family Rhombosoleidae; genus Colistium; species Colistium nudipinnis. The sequence goes on from JAFBJU010000173.1 coordinate 2,222,777, forward strand.
AACCTGTATGTAAGTGCTGCACTTTCCACTTTGCTCTAGTCAGATTTAACAGATTTTTAGTGTTTCATCACAATTTCTGAATGGGACCGTTGTTTCTGATTGAACTGTGTGTGGAATGCCATTAGTGATTATAAATAATAAAATACCTATAAAATGAGCTGGTATTACTAATTGATTCATTAATCAACATTTAATTTATCAGCAATCAATCTAGATTACACTAATCTTTAATAATGATTTCCTCCTTTTCTGTGTTTTTATTATTGTTACCATTAATCCAAAATATTATTGATTACTATTTAGCAAACTTAATAACATTTCAAATATTTTTTTTCTGCTAAATATATTTGTCTAATAAGAGAGAAATTTGGGTAAACATGGAAACACTAATTGTTATCTTCAATATTTTTTAAGATTTTCTAACATCACCTGTTACTTTTTTTCCCCAGCTGTGTCATGACCCCACCAAGCAGACTCACCGATGACTCGCTGTCTCGTATGATGAAGTCGCCCTCCTCTCCTCTTTCGTTGAGTATACACTCGGCCTCGTGTCTGGTGATGTTGCCATAGTACCAGTCCCTCCCAGCGAACTTCCCTGAGCGTGCCGGGGCCAAGACGCGGTTCTGCGGGGAGCCCGGTGTAGAGGAGGGCAGGCCGGGCCCCTCGTCCAGCACCGTCACATAGTTTTTCGGAACCAGGCCCACCAGGCCACGCGAGTTCTTACACCTCCACCACTCCGGGTCGTTCTCGGGCTTCTCCACCACCTCCATGACTTCTCCCTTCTCAAAGTTCAGCTCCTCCTCTGTTACAGAGCTGAAGGGGTAGAGCGTCTGAACTAGGTGGAGCACTCCACCAAGACCACCAGCACGCCCGTTGGCCAACAAAGTTCCTTGAGACCCACCGTGGTAGCCCTGAGAGGAATCCCCCTCTCCTCTGTCATCTGCTCCTCCAAGCTCCTCCTGGACGTAATTGGAGGGAAACCAGCCGACGTGGCCCCCCTGGCTGCCCCGCCACCAGCCGTCACTGCACTTCTCCATCACGATAACCCTGGTTCCCTTGACCAGGGTCAGCTCATCTTCCCTCTCTGCTGTGTAGGCAAACTTGACAACAGCTGGGACGTTGAGGTCATAGATTCTCTCAGTAGCTCCTCCTGCTCCCCCCCCTCTGCCACCGCTACCATTGGAGGGGTACTCTGTATCCGAGCTCGGTGTTGGGGAAGCATCACGGGCACTTGTCTTCCTCTTTGTTTTTCCCAAACCTGCAACATGAGGAGAAGCGGAAATGATGGTTAGAGCTAGAAATAGAACATTAGAAGCTGTCTATTTCAGTTGATGAGGTCTGCTTCTCTTTGGCCCACAAATGAACATTACACTGTTTGCATTATGTTTTTGGCAACTTTGAGTGATTTTGGAAATGCTACAAGCTGGAAATACAACCTCAACAAATGACCCCTATATGTTGTTGTGGTTATTATGATAGCAGTTGCCTACCATTAACATTTGCCTCATCAAGGGAAACTTTGGAGCCATGCTTAAGTTTACACTATTAGTCAAATATTTACTCTGCCTTTCTCACCAACAATGATAACAACAAAATGCGTGAAAGTAAAATCTACACAATGAGCATTACAACTTCGATATGCAGCAGGGGAGGGTTGCACACTATACATTAAACACTACAATCAAACCCTTTCACATACAATCAGTCCTTGGATCCATTAGAAATAAAAAAATATATACTGTATATTGACCATAGCAGCTATACGCTTCAGAATCTTAATCTGCTGTGGTCAATATTAAGCCAGAGTTCCACAGGGAGAGAATGCCGTTTAGATCAGCAGAACACATACACATGGGCCCAGAGAAACAAAGAAAACTACTTGACAGGTTTAAGATACAAGGATTGAAAATATCAAGGAATGAGAAAGTTCAGTTGATGAGAACATATCGCTACCACTGATAATAGCATTAAGACAGGTGCACGAAACCGCTCACACTGAGAGACCCACGAACCTTCACCCAAACCTAGTGAAATCAAAGCCCATCATCTACTTGGTATTCCGCAGACACCATCTACTCGCCGTATACACATCTATACCAGTCAAAAGACTGAAAATAGGTGGCGTAGACAGGGGAATGAAAAGTGGAGCAGGCACCGTGGGCTTTGCTAATGACAGGCGTATCCTGGATCAAAGTCAGCCCCTGTCCTACCTGTCTCCCACATCTCCATTCATCTCCTCTCAAAGTGCGAGTCTTTAAACATGTGTTTTCACACTTCAACACATCAAGCCTCTAAAGTATCTCAGGTGAACCCAACCAAGTTATTTAAAATAATTATGAGCTTGACAACATTTAAACCGTTTGCTTGGCAGCTGGGGCTGCAGTTGGCGTATGCTCATGTGCACTACTAATGACTGAAGTGAGTTTCCTGACAGCTCTTCTCCTGGTTTGTGCCACAGAGCCGGCTGAAATGCCACAGAAATGTCAGTGCTGAAAAGCACAGTTCCATTGTTTGGGAAATGTGCAGGGTTCACGCCGAGTAGCATGAAACTTGCTGGCAGAGGGAAGAGGAGTTGAAGGGGAGCGCTGGAAGGAAGGCGAGGGGTCCCTTGGCAGCTGTTTCTCACACAAACGGTAGAGCAAGCACATCAGAGGCCACAGCTGACAAAAAACGCAAAGACGAGAGATGGGACGGGAATACCAAGCAGATCATGTTTATGGATAGCAGCGCGTTTCCAACATATCTGATCGCTGTGTATATGCATGAGAGGACTCTCCATCTCTTAGCTGAAAGCCAGAGACAAAGGCCGACTCGCAGGTCCACTTCAGGTAGTCCCATAGGTAAAGTCAAATTGACCGCTTCTGCCATGGGGAAAAAGAGGAGAGAAGACCAGAGAAGGCAGCAAACTCACACTTCCCCTTTAGAGAAGGAAACACACACACACACACACACACACACACACAGATACAGATACACACAGAACTTTCTTCTACACTCATTTCCACTTCAAGGCACTGACCTGCTGGCGATAGCGGCAGCAGCAGGCTATACTCTCTCCTCCCACACATCCACTCCCTACCTACACCTGCCTCTTCATCTTGGAGCAGGAGAGTAGCCTTTCAAGCACAGAGGGATTCAAGTCAGAGGGAGGCAATTTGATGAACACCTCCATGACAGCGCGCTGCAGCTTATTGCTTTAAGTTACTGTATTGGAATGACTCAATAAAATATAATACCCCTCCAAGTGTGAAGTAATAAAGAAAGCATAACATGGCCTATAAATGAAGCATTAGCATTAGGTCAGCATGTGCTTATGATTTCACAGAGAACCCTCACAGTGACTCAGAGATGAGCTTTACCACGACCCAAAGTCCATTGACCCTGAAAACCTTGAAGTTCTGCTCTCCACAGAGTATTAAATAAATAAAAAATAGAACAGACAAGGGGAGTCAGAACACTAAACCGGCCCCCAAAATAAAATCAAACCCTGCAAATGCTGAGACAGATAAGACAAATGGACAAGGGCAAGTTCTGTGTTGGTTTGTACACATTAATGCACACTTAAAACACACACCTGCAGAGGAGATCACATGTGGGTCACCACACGAACCCTGTCAACAAGCCTTCTGAACATACAAGGAGGGACCTCCAATGGATTGTGTGCAAAAAATTGTCATTTACAGGCAAAATGATCGTCAAGGAACAAGACATATTGGTACAAATTAGTCTCACGGCAATCTGTCCAATTGCTGCGGTATCTCCGTCTGAACCAAAGTGGTGGACCAACTAAAAGCTTTGGACATGCAACAAAATTCACACACTGGATTCGAAATGGGGGGTGCAATTGTATATCCTCTATTGATTTTTGATTTGCAATAAAAGGCTGCCAGAACACTCCATAGTACCTGCCCGGGTTTGTACAGACCGTCCACGGAGGATTTTAGGCTCTACCAGAGGCAGAGGACTTTAATGGGAGCTTTCTCACTGAGCCAACGCAGACCACATATGTGTCATGTGGCTGCATGTTTTTGCATCCTTTTGCAGCTTGTTTGAGCTGGAAAGGGGGTATGTTGTCTAACACTTGAACTTAAACAGTATGAAATAAAAAAGACCCCACTTTTTGACATGAGGAAAGGACTGAGTACTTTATACAGCCTCACATACACCTATGTTCACTCCCAGTCACACACTGTTGGCAGCAGCACAGATGTGTAAAAACTAAAAAGGAGCGAAATCTTGCCTTTATGAAGTAACAGTGAGTACTGGCCCACTTTCAGCACCATTGCTGAATTACTTTGCCCATCACTGTTCTTCATTTCCTGTGAGAGGAAACTGGGCCACAAAGCAGCATGCATCCATTTACAATTCACTTCTGCCTGGATGAATGTCGATGATACAATCACATTAAAGTGCAGTAAATGAGGAAGAAAAGATGGAGTTAACACTAATCGCAGAGTATTTGCAAGGTCCATAATCCCAATGCTGTCTTAGTGAAGAGCTGGAAAAGAGCAAAAAATAGAGCCATAGACTATGGGATGAAGTAATCATGCTCTCAGCCAATCAGATTCTCTATTCCAGGGAGTGAGTAAGTTCCATTAGCCCCTGACCTCACCTATTGCTCATCACCTCATCATCACAATGTTCTCGCCTATTGGATTTACTCAGGCTTTTAACACTGAAGAGCTACTGGATGGAAGCAAACTACTTAGACTGAAAGGGAACTAGGCCATAATGTTGCAGTCAATACGTTACATGGTCAGGGACAAATAGGTAATCCATCATTCCACTACTGATTTCTCCACTAATCAATCTACTAATAGAAAAGCAGGGACTACATCAGCTGTTTGTCCAAAGTACTAAATTAAGAGAGGTTTTTTTGTTTGCTTAAGGTGTTTTATTTAGTTGCCATTTTTTTTTTCAAAAGAGTAAATGTGACATGGGAAACATTAGGTTTTACTAATGACTGACTGCAAAGACTGGGTTGATGTTTTTAATGTATGAAGCATAAATATAGACAATTATCTGGAGGAAAACTTAATTTGCAATGCTATGCTGCTAAATTATACGGAAAATGGTCTGATAAGAGATACATTAAAGTGGGAGAGTAAAGTGGAGCTTGATATAATAGTCTGTGCACACAATGAGCCCTGGTGAGGGGGACAGTGGCAGGCTGTGCCATGCTGTGCCATAAAAAGCCACAGTTCCCCCTGAGGGTTGGCATGCATGGAGCCGAGAGGAATCAGCGCATCGCCCCAGCTCATTATATCCTCGCCAATTTCTACAGTCTCGAGTTGCGCAGCATGCCAACACATCTTGTCCATAACTGATGCCACCTAATTTTGTCAAGCTGCCTTCTGACTGACACATCTGCTGGATCTTTATTTTATGGCTCTATAAAAGCAACAGCATTGTGAGTTATTTGACAACTTCAATAGGCCAAATCATGTTGTGCCCTTGTGCCCTAAATTCCACAAAAATATGAAAAGGAATCGGATCACATGCAATCTAAAATATGGCATAAGTTAGAACCTGGTTTTGGTATTGTTGGTCTAATATTAAACTAAACCAGTTTCATGACAGGATTTGTTTGGGAGCTCAGGGGCAACACTTTGAGACAGCTGTAACAAAGAGCTCAGCAGAAAATATCAAAATACCAACACACAGCATAACTGCACTGTGGAAAGGTTAAAGCTGCTGTTCATTGACACGTGGGAGAGTGTGTGCTTCACACACAGACACACACATCATGCCACTGTCACTGTCAGTACATTTATGCCACCAAATGGTAACTATTATATAAACTACAAATATGTAGCATCTACATACTGTACATGTCCAGAGCATCCATAGATTTAAGAATCACAGGAACTTGACTTAGTCAAGTTCAAAGAACAACCATTCGGCCCTTTAATTTAGCTAATCGTTTCATCAACAAAATATCTGGAAAATATCTGAAAATAAAGACAAATGCTTATCTCAGTGCCCCAGAACCATCATTTAATGACAGGTACCAAGTATGTGTGCAGGAATAAATTCCTCTCGTGTTACATCTACTCATTCTCTACCCATCAATAGACCCTCTCATACGTTGTTAGCTATGGCAACGTACACCGCCGACGGCTGAGAGCAAGAGCACAACACGACAGACTCCCTGCAGTGCACAGTGACGTCTCCCACTGGGGACAGGGACACAGTGATGGTATCATTTCACTTCTGAGAAGAGTCAGGCAAACGCATACCCAGGGAACGCGCACACACACACGACAGAAAAGAAGAGCAGCGGTTTTCCACTTTTAAACAGAAGATAGTCCACAGACAGCGGTAACACAGTTCCACTTGTGAGCAAAGACTAAATTCCTCTTACCTAATGTGTCTTTGATGTTCTTCACCAGTGAGCCTTTCTTCAGGCTGTTCTTGCGCTCCACGTAGTTCGATGGCACGTACCCCGTTTGGTTGGAGGCATTGCGAACGCGCCACCAGGTCTTTGAGTCGTCCAGGAGGAAGAGACGCTCATTTTTACGGATGTCAAGCTCCTGGTCCTGCTGGGCCGTGTAGTCCCACTTCGCTACAACAATCACCTCCTCTGTCATCTTTCATGGAGTCCCCCTGTGGGGAGGAAGGACACCAGAGTAAGAGGAGGAGAATTAATAGATTAACGAATAATGAATCATCATGGACACACTGTGTTGGGTTGGATTCAAACTTAGGTTCCTAATTATTTGTAATTTTTAACAAAGAACTGGTGTTAAAACTAGACCAAGACTACACAATACACCATTTATACAAAATTAAAATATGTTAACATTCATATCATTGTTTCCAATATACAGGGTAATGCTGAGGTGTGTGTTTTGTATGTGTGTGTGTGTGTGTGTGTGTGTGTGTGTGTGTGTGTGTGTGTGTGTGTGTGTGTGTGTGTGTGTGTGTGTGTGTGTGTGTGTGTGCGCACAAGGCCCAATATTGTGGTGAAAAATGACAAGTCATTACAAAATAATCCATATCAATCCAATTTTAAAACGCTTATCCTTAGCTCACATTGAGCATTAGACAGCACATAACCTACACAATGCCAGTTCATCACAAGGTTAAATTACATAACCAAGCTAAATAGGACTTTACGATTGGGATATTATTTAGTGCCTTGACTGGCAATAAAACTGATAATTCTTTGCATGAAGATTACGGAAAAATTTCAAACCACTGACCACATGATCACCCTTTTGTGCAACCCAAATAGATACAGCTGAAAACAGGACGAAGCATAAAGGTTTCAGGGCAGTAGCAGCAGTGTTGCTAAAAAATGCAACATTCAGCCTCAACAAAAAGACACATTGTGAGAGCAGCACAACACACAAAATCAATTTATGTGCTCATCCTGCAAACGTTCTGCCTCTCACACACACGCACACACACTATACTTGCATTTCTATAGTTGTGAGGACACTCAAATACATAATGCATTCCATAGCCCCTTACCCTATCATTAACCATCATAAATAAATGTCTGACCTTAACGCTTGTTCCAACTCTAAAACAAAGTATTAAACCTAAAACATAAAAAAAAAATTGCGATGAGTGGCCAAAATGTCCTCACAACCATGTAAAGCCATGCACACACAAAGCCTTTTGGTTTTTGAGCCAGACAGAGCAATTGCATGCTCCATTTCACAAGGCCTTAGGTGAGGCGATTTGAAATGGGTTTGCTGGACCACTTCAAGTGCTGAGAAATTACATGTATCTGCTTAGCAGACATCCAAGTAGGTAACTGACTATTCTGGGAATATGCATGAAGAGATTACGAAAGATTAATGCAATTTAGTTTATTCCTCTAATGTGAAAACCTATCCTGTGATAAAAGATGTCTCGTGGTATGAGAACTATCCAAGCAATGCAGTTTATATTTAGCTGACTGCCACGTTAACTGTGTGCAGCTGGAAACAAGATCACGGGAATGAATAAAGGAAGCAACAGTAGTGCAGATAAACAAACTATTCTTCTTTGAAGGGTGGGTTTACAGATACAAATCGAAGAGGCATGTTGTAAAGCTTTTCTTTTTTATATATATATTAGCAATCTCATGCAAGTCAATCAGCTTCTATTGGCAGATGGTGATTTAATACCCTTCATAGGGCAAACTGGCATTTAATGATCCTCCACAACACGGTAACAAGGTAACAGGCTTTTTATAGAGCTTTTCAATAATCGTACCAGTTCATCTGATTTATGGATAACTCGTACAATGTTTTTTTTTTTGTTTAATGGAAAAAGTCCTGCTGAGTCAAGCACACTTCAGTGGAAAAATAGAACGAAGAACTGTGTGTGCCAGAAAGCATGCGGCCATTTATATTTGTTTTTGTGCACACGTTTTCCACAGACCGGAGGCATAAAACAAGCAGCAGTTCACTTTTAAATGCAGGGGAATGGTATTTTTCCTTACTCATGTTTTTTCCCCTATATTTAATTTTTTGTAATGGGCAGAGCCCTGATAGGACATATACAGTTAATGAAAACATTTCATTACTGGTGGAAAGATTGCTTTCTTCTGCATAAGCTACACTGGGGGAAATGCAAATGGCGAAACACTCGAGCAATGGCTGTTTATTCAACTGAAAATATTAAACTCCACTTCAACTAGACCACAACCACAGAGACAGAAAATCCATTGCTGAACACATTCTTACAGTTAAAGCCACGACACAAAGCAAGGTCGTGTGTCACTGCAGGACAGTGTCTCGTAGCAATTTTCTATGGCTACCATAAGCAAACACTTAAGTGCAGCAACTTCTAGAGAGAAGTGTTGCACTTTTGAATGTGCCTCTGCATGCCGTCACTAAAGTTGTCGGACTGGATTTCTACGCAGGCCAGGACAGGGACAGCAGAGGCGGAGGAAGAGGGGCCTGCGCAACAGTGGGAGAGTTTATGTCAAGTTCACTGCAAACTAAGTTACTGGCGTTTCTGAGATCTGACAACTTTCCCTGGAGCAACAAAGGCAACAGATGGGAGAGGATGGAGGGGTCATACGGGCATTCAACAGGAGGCAAAAACCCAGCAGCTGAGATTCTCTAGAGGGTGCGGGCAATAGAAATGTTAGGGCAGATTTATGACAAGATGAGGGAGGGTGACGTCAGCTCCTCCTGGAGACCGGAGGTATGTGAGCGTGCAACAGTCACCCCAGCTGCTGGACTACACCAGGCTACTTCCTTCATTTTAACTTCATTGCATTCACTACTCCCGGTAACCCCTGGTATGACATGTTTGGGAGCATGCTCTGTAGCATACAAGATAACGAAATATGGCGCAGCACAGAAGTGCTCAGTGGACTGACAAAGAACAACATCAAATCTTTGGAGCTTCTGAAATGTGAGGTTGCAATACTTGTATGATACAGCATGACATTAAACAGAATATCTCTGAGTTCATAGACCATTGGTCTGATAAAACAAAGAATCTTTATGGATGTTTTTGGGTTGTAGGAAATTACATATAAGGCACTTTAACATTAACTGATCAATTTATTTGGAAACAGACCCGACCCACCTTTCATCTCAGCTTTCACCAAATTTTCACCACTGGAGGTTTATTGATACTTTTTACACATCACACATCGCTATAAACCAAACATCAGATGATGCAGGAGAATTAAATGAACAAAACAGCTTAAGTGTAAAAGTCACCACACAATAAACATCCCACGTTCCTCAGTGCCATTTTGTTTTCTATTTGTGACTTCATGTCAGTCAGCAGAAAAATGCCTTTTCGCCCATTATAGCATGGGAACTCTGCATCCCCTCATCCATGATACCAATTTCTGTCCCCATGACAACCTTACTCATTAGGCGGACTGATGGGAATGCCACTCCAAGTCAAGTTAATCTTCCTCTGTGGGCAATCATGTATGCCAGAATGGCAGCTATACCATTGCTCATTCAGATGCCGGCAAGCTTTTCCTTCACTCTTGACATGCCAATGAAATCCATGAGGCCAGCTTACACAGAAATTAATTTGAAAAGTGTTGATATTATTTGAGCTTCAATTAGCCGTTTCCTTGATATTTCTAACAAATGATCAGGCAGTTTAACAAAAGCAGCCTTTCCTCTGAAAGTGCATACAAATACGGACAACAGAAAACCTACCGATCTGGAAGAGCCCATGCTCCTCCTGACCTCCCCATTCCTCTGCTGGGCGAGTTAAAAGAGGAGAGATGAGTGACATACTGCTGAGCTTGGGCTTCACCAGCACTTCACAACTCCCATCAAGGAGGCGGGGAACGCTCAGAGGCTCTTTCAATACCACACAAAGAGAAAGGGAAAGTAAAAGAGGATTATAAAAAAAAAGAGAGGATGTAAAAAAGGAAAAAAAAAACGTTTGGCAAAGCTTTCTGTATTTGCCATTCAGGTCAAAGACAACCAGGATTTAGCCAATGGGAAAACACATCCACCTCCCCCCTCCACTTCACACTATTTGTAGTAGGTGCTTCTCCGTGGAAGGATGATTGCTTTACTCCCTACTGGCAACCAGTGTCTGAAACATTTGGACACAGTACAAAGACTGAAATATGCGGAAGTTGGACTCAATGCTACAGCTCCTGTGGACAATCGTCTTGTTTCTACAGAGTCATTGGTCCTAACAAAACAAAATCAACAGAACAGCGCAGTTAGCTTCCTTTCACAGTAAGAGTTTATGAACAATGTTTTCTGCATGTTTTCTACACATTCCCCCGTGTTACTAAAAAGTAAAAAACAATTATGTTTTTAAAGCCCAAAACTGAAATAATGAAATTATTCTACGATGCCAATACGTTGACATATTTGTGATCACAGACAAAATATCAACACATATAATCATGATTTATTTGTTCCTAATGGTTGATATCGTATTACACAAGGTAGCGTATTGTTTCACTCCTTTTATTTCTCCCGCTGACAATGTGCCAGGACATACACACTCAACAACACACACACAAACAGACTGAAACACAGAGTACAGCAAGAGTGCTTAAAAACAACAGAAATGGGGTATAGATGCACAGGCGCATAAAGACCTGGTCACAGGAGACACATTTCAATGTCAGGTGTGGACAGCCGTAATTAGAGCTGTCAACTTGTGACCGGATCTCTCAGGACAGATGTTAATAGCCGATCTGAGAAAGGGTTATTTTTCCAAACGTCTCCAGGGAATTCAAGAATGAAGCAAAGGGGATGCATTTTAATACTACAGCATATGGATGTAGCCTTACGAGCAGCTCGAATAAAATGTAAAGAGGGTTTGTTACTTTCAGCCCAAAACAGGACTGAGAAGAGAAGGGACACGATCATGCACTTGGACCACACTAAGGCCTACAATCACCACATCATACGCCTGCCCATTTTAAGACAGATGAGGCTCGACTCAAACTAAGCTTATATAAAATATCCTACAAAGCAGAATCTCAACCGGAGCGTAAAAATGGCAATAAAGCAATTATATCCCTGAGAAAACAGCACTTTAATCACAATTACAGTCAGTCTGACCAGCAGAGTGACATAATAACATATAAACTTAAGTGTTCCAAGCTAATGACAAATAAATGACGGTTTGGGTTTGAGGGGTTTAAAGAGGTTCTGTACTGAGTAGCATTTTCATGTTCCATTCTGGTGCAAGACATGCAAAACAAGATGAAAGCCAAGATATATAGACTTCTACCAATTATTGAACCTTAAAAACACAGGAATTTTTTAACTTGGGAATAAAAGTGATGTTACAATCAGCTCCTCCAGAGTCACAGAAGACATTAAGTACGGTATTTGAGAGGTGTGTTTTTTGATATTGTGGTTTACTGATGAAGTGTGCCATTTCCTTTAGCTTATTTTTTCAATTCATCTATTGATCCATCAATCCATTCTATTCGTATTTTTGCTTTTTAATTCAAATTATACAGACAGATAATTGTCAGACTCGGGTCGGTTTTATTGCATCAGATTTTGATCATCGAATATAAACATATTTAAGTGTTAAAGATACTAGCTCACTGCTCCCCTGAAGATGTTGCACTAACGCAACCTAAAAAAATCATGTCTTAGTGCATGATGACAGAAAGGTGGCATCCCCTTTAACAGGACCTTCCTTCCCCCTAACCCCATCTTTACAGGCTCATTATTTCACATGTCACTTTCATTTTCTGTCATTACTTCGGTTCTCCTCTCCTTAGGAGAGTCCACATTGTTGAGTCAGTCTCCCTGACAACAGTCGCTGGGTGGTCCCACTTTCACACTTTTTTTAACAGGGCTATTCCCTAAAGAATTAGATTTATCCCTTCTTATCCTTTTGATTTCCGGTATTTCTTTACAAAGGATCAACTTTCATTCTACGCCGAGGTAAATGTAGACTCGGCACTTACATTCTGGTCATTTAGGCAAAGGTTTTCTTTTCCGGAAAAAAAAGGCGAAGAAGAAGAAAGCATCAGAAAGACATAGATAGGGAGGAATTTGTGTTCAAGACTGTCCAAAAATTCTCATTGGTACTAAAGTCATCTGATTTTTGAAAGTGTTGACAACATGTCCTATGTATTGCATGGTAAAGTAACACAATATTTTGACAAAGTGATGATGCCACAACAGTGGGGGTGTGATTGTGCAGCCCCCCTGTTATTTAATCCCTGCTCCACTCATTATCTGTGCTGACAGATGGTAGCCGTTGATGCTTCTTCAGTCGGAGCAACACAACATTAAATCCATCCTGCATTGAGATGTAACTACATTACCTTTGTACTCCTTCTCTTCAGCCATAAATAGTAGCCTTCAGGTTGTTTTCTCTGCTCTTTACATCCTTCCACGAGAGTGCAATGATTATTTACTACACACATTGCAAGTGGGACTTCTCTGTAAGTCCTACATCTCTTCACACAACCTTCCTGGGCTGCAAGCCATCAGCGATTCGCAGTTTTCTTCCCAGTCTTTTTTTTTGCATCTCTTATCCAAAAGCAAAGCGATGATGACGATCACTACGTTTTACTTTGTGTGTGACATTGTGGTATCCATGTCCCGTGGCAGAAAAACAAAAGCAAGCACTGTAAAGCACAACCAGGCAAATGTAGTGAAAACAGCTTTGATGTATGATGCAGCTCATTTTCCTTCGACTAGAGGAGGCAAAAGGACCTGAGGGGGATGTTGTGTTTGTGCTTTTTACAGAGAGAAAGAGAGAGACACAGAGAGAAATAGTGTCGATTAAAGAGTCACTCTCAGGTCAAAAAAACAAAGATTCAAAAGAAAAACATAAAAATGCAAAAAAAACTAATTCAGGGCCAGCCAATGAGCTTCCGATTCCATTTTAAAGATGCTCATCGGGAACAACATGTGAAAGAATGCGTTGTTAAATGAGGTTAGCTCATGTGAAACACAGTGGATGGATAGTACTCTGAAACTCTCTTACCCCTTCTTCCCTTGTGTAACCCAAACCACTGTTGATTCTACCCCAGCTTGAGCTTCACCTTCTCTTTGTACCTTCTGCCTCATCGCTCTTCTTTCTGCTCCTCTCTTGGCGAGGGACCTGAATTATTCTCTTTGATCAGACGCTACGTGGAGTCTCCCGAGAGACAAACACACACAGCGAGAGCAATGCAGAAAGACTGGTGCAACACAATCTAGACCTGTTGAACACCTTGAAGTCAAGTGTCGAGTGAACATTCGCAGCAAATTTTACATCTGTCCGTGCCACAAAAAAAGAGACCAGTTAAAGTGAATTCTATATGAGCTGAACCAAAGTCATTTCCTGATTAAAGTGATAGTCCAAACTGAAATATGCCTATCTTTAAGGATATACCTTCATTCTACCACCTTCTATTTATGTTCAGCTTTTACCCAAGGGCTCCCGAGAGCTTGCACAAAATGTGTCCAGGAAATGGGTTTGTAGATCAACTAAAACATCGCCCTGAAAGACTGCAGGGTGAATATAAAGCAAGAAAACAATGAAACAATTTAACGTAAACAAAATGCATATCGGATGGGGAACAAAATCAGTATACAAAGTAAAGAAATCCACCTGAACCAATTCAACAGTTTTTGTTTCCTTTTTGTCAAGGCAAAAAGCCATGGAAAAGAACACAAAATGCTTTTATTTTACATTTCTCAGGGTTAAATATGAACAGGTCACAGATATACACAGATCGGCCACTACATTGAACACCAGTTAATGGTTTTCCTTTTGGTGGCTGATCGCTGTATACTTATATTTCCCAGTTGCAGGGATATGAGATGTTCTTATCTTCAGCAAATTAAATAAGAAAAATATTTCATTGTATACTTTTGAGGAAGAGAAAACAATGTCTTAAACATTCTTCCTTATTTGTTTTCCACGAGTGACAGTTATTTTCCATGATTATCTGAAGAAACAATCTAAATTTATCCCAGTTTTCCAGGACACATGGAAACGCTCTCTCTAAGGAGCCCGAGGAGAGAGCTGGTACTGGTATCCTGCTTGTCGTTCTTGCACATGTTTGCATGTCTATGTTACATCACAGTGAGTTTACGTCAAAGTCGTTGGGGGGACCACAACAGTATGCTGAAAGTGGGAATGGCCTACGTAAAAGATACATCTCTTTTTCTTGTAAATAATGGAATGCCACATACGTGTCGAGTCCTGGGAGAGAGGTTTCATCCTCACCTATCAAAAGCCACTGCATAGAAATTGCTTGACGCTTGCACCCGTTCCCATGATAAGGAATGGCTTTGTCAAATCTCTAGAGGAGACAATGACCTCTGTAATGACACTCTGTGAGTTGGAAAAAAAAAGTTGTGGGAATGAGTAAAGGAAACAACCCCCGCCCAAAGAGAATAGCGGCAGATTGTGGCTCTCAGCACCCTGTCACTCTCTCCAGCTCTTCCTGGGAGCACATTTTAAATGTGGGCATGTTTGATCAGTTTTAATCAGCTAAGTGACTGAGCAATCAAGATAGCGTGGCTGTGTACAAAGAGAGAAAGCCTCGCACTCACACCCAAAAGGACCATTGTTATGGTTTTCACCAGTCTGTATGTGCGTACAAAATAAGTCAACCAAATATCGTCGGACTTCATCAAACTTCGGGTAAATTGCTTGGGGGTCATCACCAGATAATTACTTTTTAGAGCTGATCTGTCAAAGGCATTTTTTTAGTTTAATAAATATATAGTAAAAAAAAAACACAACTTTCCTTTTGAATCACCACATGTAATAGGGCTAGAATACATGGCTAGGAAAACTATCCCACATCCTATGACAACACATGACAGATAACATCACAAAGTCATGATGAAGTCAGAGAATGACTCGCGCAGTGTCAAAAGATCCCGCTACATGGTACTGCTGCATCCTATAAAACCTACATGACCTAAAGCTTGGATCGATAAAAAATTATTATCATATGGTAGGAACAGCCACTTTGTGACATCACTATGAAGAGTGCATAGGTTAAATAGTAACGCAGGGACTGTTGCAACCAATTACCATAGAGAAACAATCTACAGCCTCTATAGATAAAACAATCCTCCTCATATGGTAATAGTAAACATATTTTGTTCTTCAGCTGTGAGCCAAGAACAGGTTGTACATGTTGTTATCTCCACAAGGCTTTGGGAGATCATTTAACGTGTTTAAATACTCTGTCTTCTATATGCTCGGGTACCTTTTATGTTTTTCTGCACCGAACTATCAAATAGGTTGGCATTTAGAGATACACTCCGGTGCTGCTCGTGATTTAGTGAGAGCAGGCATGCATTTCCGCCACATTGACCTGCAGATGATATCTCTCCCCCCACTGAACTGCCGCCACATAAAACAATGAAGCGCAACACTCGGCAAGCGTTTGCCAGCAGCCCTCAACGCAACGTCGAGGAAGACAGAGGTCACACTAAAAACAACTGTGCCTCTGCCAAGGAAAAACAGCAGATAGGGTAAACAGATGTCGTGCTGCAAGTGTATATGACTGTGTGTGTGTGTGAGCAAGAGACAAATTCTCCACAGGCCAAATAATGTGCATGTGTGCAGTCTTGAATTCTCAGGGGAACCCTGTGGCACTCTGAGCCATACATCTCATAAATTAAGCAGGATTTCCTTCGGCTGCGCTCGTGTGTGCTTGTATGTGTGTGTGTGTGACAGAGAGAGAGACTGTGCAAATGGAGGTTTACGCTATTCTTCATTCGGCAACTAAACTCAACCCCAGTGCACGCAACAGTAGTACTATATGGTTTAAATGATTAAATGATCAAACGTCGTCTTAATGGCCTACACGTTGCACATATTTGCAAATTGCATGAACTGCTTATTTCAAATGATTATATTCCAAAATTAGCGGAAATAAAGATTATTCAGTTTTATTCAAAAAATGTTGTTTTCCATGCATTAAACTGTCCTCATACAAAATTAATGAGGAGTGAATTATCATGCATGATTAGCCAGAAAGTTGTCCAGATGGTTGCTGTGACTGATTTTGACCGAAAAGAAGATTTTCACGTGACAAAACCAAGCGCAAAAAGCAAGATAACAAAAAACACAGTGCTTCATTCTGTGCTGTGACAACCACTCATCAATATTTCAAATTGAGCTAATCAGCTTGAAACTCTCTTAATGAATCACAGCTGCAGAGATGAAAAGTATGAAATATGAAGCTCTTACTACAGTATTCCGACAGGAAACAAAAAATGCAAGGGTATGCCATCATGGCAGCTTAGCCTGTTTACACTGAACCACACCAACAGACACAAGTGAGCGCCAGCGAGTGACTTCAGTTAGCACGCTGGAGTTCCGGCATAAGAAGTGTGAGGTGTAACGCAACAGTGTCTGTCCTGCCGTGACCGCTGTCCCTTTTATACAGACATCGCTCTGACTCTGTAACTACAACCCAAATACAACTCTTTCCGTGTTTGTACCTTATATGCGGGCAGGCAAAATAAAGGCACACAATTCCCACCAGGTTGATGAAATTTGAACCACGGAGTCTGGTTCCTCATTTTAAATGATTATGAAAGTCATTAGGTGACAATAAATGCTTCATAATGCTGCAAAACAGGATTACAGAGGAAATCTACATGGAAGCAATATTCAATGTCAAATGACGCTGCACTGCATTGCATCATACATTGAGGCATGTGGAACTTGTGTTGTTTTTTGTTTTTGTTTTTGTTTTTTTTAAAAGGATTAGTTTAGTATCTATTTTTCTTATGGCATCAACGAAGTGGCCTTCTTTTTTTTTTAAATCACCCGTGTGATCTTGCACTACAGAGATCGTCCCAATAATCCAATTGCAACACTTTAATTTAAAATAGACAACTTGCCACCCACTAGCATTACATCACATTCTGCCACCCACAGTTTTTACTGTGTGACAATACAGAGACTCACAAACACACCCTGATTACCAAATTTATGTCACTTAAGACCCCGGAGGACGCTTCGCATATGCACAGACGCGTAAAGGCTAACAGTGGCTGAAGGGCAAATTAGAACATGAATCATTCGGTGGGATACAGATAAGCACAGCCCTTGTGCTCCGAGTGAGGTAACTCGAGGTTTGCCTGCATCTTGCCATTTTGTACATCAGTGAAGCCAATGGGGGAAACTTCCACTTAATTAAAGCAATTAGAGCTTGACAGGCCTGTAGAAGCCTCTGCATTAAACAACATGGTGGAACAAACTCACTGACAGCAGCTTGATTTACAGACACTGGCCATGTATGAGCCTGCTCCCTGTATCACAAGTTACACACTTCTGCATTACAAGCCACAGAAAGACATCCGAACAAGATGCCAGGCTATTTAATTGCAAATGATCGTTGAGCAGGCAGAGCAGTACAATTTCTGATTTTCACACAGCCACGTACCCTTCATTACCCTTTATCTAGCGTTTCTTTGCGGAGGGAGGGGGAAATCAAATTTCCAAATCTCCACAGCAATCTTAAGTCACTCACAGTGAAGACCTGAAGAAGTTTAAGTGATATCCCTTGGATTGTTCCACAAATTAGAAGACAATATGATCTAAATTCCTAGTTCTTTTTAAAAGATGATTTTTTCAAACCCACACTCTGTTGCTTCTGTTATTGCCATCTCAGGCCTTGACAAAATCGTTCACCATCCAGTCGACAGCTGTGGCTTTATCAATGGAGTGAGTGTGATGCAAAGATGCTGTACCATGGCACTGACAAGCTCTACTCTCCCTGTTGTCTCCTTTGCTCGTTTCCTCAGTTTCACCCCTTCCTTTCGCTTCATGGTGTCACCTTCAGTGTCTCAGAGAAGGATTAGGCCTGGTGCCCAGTGATGACAGAGGTACACTGTGGCCAACAGACTTTTAGCTCAGTTGTTGGCAACAAAAAGTACAGACAGTGATGATTGAGACAGGACAAATTAAATTAAAATAAAAGCATAGATACACTGGACAGAGGAATGAAACCCTGATGGGATGAAAAAAAGAAAAATGTAAATACAAACTAAGGTAACACTCACAATACCAATGATTAGATAATGATATTAGAGAGGTTGCCATGAGAACCATCTCATTTTTTTGTGTAAATACAGAGTACAGTTGAGGCCGATAGGAATGAGGAATAGTGCTCAAATTGCATTTTATTAAATATGGATTCCATTGTAAGACATCTGTTGGTTAAAAAGTAAATAATTTTGACTATTCCCACCTGAATAAATATCTAATAATAGTATCTTTCCTTAGTTTTGCAGGTATTTAGTCATTAATTAAATTAGAAGATTGGGTATAGTCCGATACCAAATAAAGCTACAGATTTCATTGCTGATGAATGTAACAATAACTTTGTCGATTGGAGCCTGAGGACATGTGTTTTTCTGAGCCAAATTTAAATGGTACAAATTGTCTGATGATAATACATACAATAGGCAACAATTCCATCAAATCTTTATGCTTTGACATTTTACAGTTTATCCAAAACACTTCTTGTACATAACTATAAATACAAATACAAAAAAACATAGAATATACACATATGTGCATTGTTAACACCTAGAAAATCAATACTGGTAATAATAAATAAAGCGACTTCCAACAGATGAAGCTTTTTGTTTTACGGTTCATTCTGTAAAAAAAAGTTTTCTTATCTGGGCATATTGGCAAACCTAAACCCAGACAGTCAGGTTTACAATTAACAGTGAAAAACAAAAAAATACTCAGCTTATTATAGATAATTATAACAACCACAGCATATATGCATTGCTTATCATGTATCCACCCCAACATCAGAACACCTCCATTTGTTAATGTTACATGAACTGCTTGTCTTATATAACTAATGCCATTTTCAAAATGTTCTTTAAAATCAGTACAAAGTACAAAGCTGATGTTACACAGCCACATACAGTAACTAAGTAAACAACAATCTAAGAAAAGGCGGTAATCATGCATCATCCAATGACTAATTGTCTGGTTTCAACATCAACTAACTTGTATATGGCCATGGGTGTTGTTGTTATATGATGTGAGACAATACAAAAGTTTCTGAAAGACAGGCCGAGCAGTCCGTGAGCGCACTCGACTTCCACATACCTGTCAAGCTGAGCGAACCTTGCCCTTTAGCCTGTGTTACCATGGCTCCCTTAACAGAGGGTGTGTCTGCACAATAGGTGTGCCATGGAGGTGACCCTTCAAGGAAGGTGCTCTAGTATTACAATTCTGATTAGGTGAAGGAAGGAAATAAAGAAAACCAAGTATTTCTCCCGCTCACCTCAGGGTGTTTTGTTCTTTTATCTGGATTTTTGTGGCACAACACAGTGACACTACACCAGATTCGCCAAAACACCCCACCATGTGTGATGGTGCAGTTACCATGAGGAGCCACTAGATTCATATGGACAAGCTGTGGCACCGGTGGCCAATCTTTGGTGTTTTGGTAAATGTGGTGGAGCTATCTCGGGATTTTTCTCTCTTGTTTTTAAGCAGAAGCTCTGATCTAAGACTAGGACCATTAAAACAATGCTTCGTTTTTATTTCAAATAAGTACGTGAAGGACAAACAGGTGGGAAAGTAGTCAAACAAGGAGAGGAGGTGTGTTAGAAATCAGGGCTGTGGTGTGAGGACCTGCTACAGCACCCTGAGCTCACAGGCCTCTCACAAGTGCTTCTGTGGAAATGTTGCACGAGGGGTGAATGGATGAACACAACCCACCTGTGTAAACTACGGAAAGGAACCGCGGAGCCAATTACACAGCGCCTTTTAATCTTATAAAGCACTTCATTTAAAAGAATAACAACAATAATAATAATAATAATCCGAGGTTCAAGCACCATGCATACCAATCAAACCACATCTGAGCGGACAAAGACGCGGCGACGTAAAGCTACTAAGTGAGACGGTTGCCGTGGTGGTCCCAACCTTCCACAGAGTTAGTTATCACGCGTTTTACACACAACAACACAAAAGTAAACCAGACTCTGTGACCGAGTGTCCAACTGAGGACCGAGTGTCCCACTGCAACAACTTACACACTTCATTCGTGCTCGGTGTCCTACCTTAGTGTTCACTCCAGCGAGAATGGACAAACGGCAGCACAGTCAACGCGCCAAATCCAGAACCTGCAAAACGATGAGACGGGACCGACGGATGACGACGTTTAGATCCACATGTCCCTCGGCGTCGCTGTCTTGTGCGGCCGGACACCACGGACGGGACACGGGCCGCGCGACCTGTCCTCCGTGTTTTTCTGTCGCAGGCGGACTGACTGCCTCTGAGTCGATCCCCGCACCACAGGCAACACGGCGCTTCCGTCTACGCACCTGTCACAATAAAACACGGTTTGGCTACCTGGCAGCGTGATACACGATCACGTTTTATTTCTGTGGTGACCATGATCATAGCATTCATTTGAGCCCGTTTCAAGTAAAAATGCTTACAAAAAAAGTATTGGTATCAGCATATTTAATTGATATGTTATTTCAGGTACCCCATTAAAATAATCTACTTTTTGGGGGTTTTGACTGCTCAGAAAACACCATGTTCCTCAATCTGCACTTTGACACCAGGAGTATCTATAATTATTTTTGACATAATAATATTTCCTAATAAAGGTTACAAAACCGTGACCCGTCTTACTTGTTACTGTGCTTAGGCGCAGCTTATGTCAAACAAAATGCTATAAAACAATGAGGCTCCTGGAAAGTTGCACACGTTTAATTTATTCATTAAACCCACGGTAGTTTGCTTCAAAATTAATCTGCAGTTTATTCTTCCAGCCGTTTTGAAATGAACGAAGAAACGAAGAGAAATGTTTTATTTTGAAGGAACATCATATGGTTTCTGGTGTGATAAGTGTCTTTAGTTGGCTTGACCGCCGGTCCGGCCAGTGACGTCACCAACGCCGGTGCTTTTACAAGACAACACTGAAGGCAAAAAGATACATTTTGGTGACGACATCGCCCCCTGGTGAAGAAAGCTACGCTACTTACTTTATATTATTTTTCCGATTTAAACATGGTATTGATTAAAGATCCCAAAGATACATTACCATTTATTTATTTTTTAACAAACTACAGAAACACTTTACAATCAGGAAGAGTCATTAAATACAACTAAATGAAGAAACATTTCTATTTCTATTCAAATAATGCAGTAAATTAGATTTTTGAGAACATTCATTAAATAACCAATAAGTTTAATTTTCATTCCTTTTATCCTGGCATCAAAGAAAATAACTAAAGTTAAACTGTAAACCAGGGGATTACGTCGTATCATTGTCTCAGAAATACACTGACACTCTATGCTGTCTTCACCTGTTAAACTACCTCTAAACTGACTCATTTCAGCTCATGAAATAGCCACAACATTTTCCATAATTTTTCATGCAATATTAATCTAAGTTAAAGTAGGAGTTAAAATAAAGTCTATTCACACTTATCTTTGAGTCTTGGTTATAAAACTTAAACTGTACTTATTTTGTGAGAAGGACAATGCTTTCTGTCACAAGGGGGCAGAGCATCCCTGACAGGAGAGCCGGACACTCTCACTCAACGAATTTACCAGTTCGGTACTATAATTTCAGGATGTTACAGTAACCAACCCACTGGTGACTCTCATTCAACCAGGACGATGACTGTCATACCCTTCCTAATTAGTTAATTATAAAGCAATTAGATGAATAAGTACAAGCACATGTCTATGTGTTTAATATCCACAGTTTACAGTAGGACCGTTTGAACACAGTCAACTTGAGGATAATTGGAAAGAGCTGATGGTCATGTTGACACCACCAGACGTAGAATTGGTCAGATTTCATGGTTGAATTCAATTTAAAGTAACATGTGCTGGTCTATCACTGAGGTAATATTACATAAAATATATTACCGCTGGGTAGGTGATTCCAAGATGTAGTAAAATAAGCACCTTGTAATCACTCTCTCAGTGGAGATCATGACTTATTAATCACGGCTGAGAAGCACATGTCAGCAGTCTGTCTGCAACTGCTTTAACCAGGATGTCTTCCATCTTAGACCCACAGGCTTCACCAGCCACATTATACCATCCCACTGAGAGCTGAGTGGAGCTATAGTTACCATGCTGATGAAACTGGATGTTTATTTTGGCAGAAAGGTGCCTGTGTGTAAGTCCACCGGACTGGACGTGATGATATATGTGATGAAGCAGTGGCTCCTTTGCGATGCCTGCAATGCCAGCGATTCTGCGGCCTGCGGGGCCAGTGAAATGTGTATGGTGAAAAGTATGGTCCCACTTGTTTTTCTTGTGGCAGCGTTATCATGCATGCAATCTCCAAGTCATTAGAGGGCATGAAAAACAAATTTTAGAGAAGACAAAAGCAGGTTAATCTATTATCAGGACACATACCTGCCATAATTATTACAGAGAATTACAGCTTCACCTGATTTAATCATGATTCATTTGTTTGTTTTTAAATGCGTATTATTATTATGTACCCCGATGAATATGTTTGATATTTGTTGGAATAATTGAGAAAAGTAAAATAAATATACATTTATATATTATACTGCTTATCAGCTCAAGCCAATCCCAGCTGACTTTAGGCGAGGGGCAGGGTACATCTTGTACATCTTCAGCAAGTACTGATATAAATGAGTTGGACCAAATATTAGAAACAACTCTTCCTAAAAATTATGTGATTAGTTAACTGGCAGCAGTGTCCATGTTCAATCAAATTTCATTAACTTTTTTGTTTGTTTTTTGCCAAGAGTTAAATGAATGGATCAATACAAAAAGATCAGGACATCTTTAAGTTAATAACATAAATGTTACATAAAGATTTAAACACATTCAAATAAACAAATGCTTATTAGATTATATCTTTATGGAAATCTAGAGTTAATCAGGTTGAACCACCATAAACAGGGTTTAATTGGATTGTCTTTTTCCATGTTTAGTTTTCCAGTAAACCCACACCTTTAGTGAAGTAAAGTAAAAATAAATAAAATAATTACTTTCATTGCCGAAATATTTTGAAGATTTTCAGTTACACACAGTTGCAGCTGGGGGACACAGCATGTTGAGCCTAATTAATTTAGAGTTTTTTTTTGCATTTAAACTTTATTTTGAACAACATGTATTGACTTTTGAAAGGGATCCTTTCAGACACATAATGAAAATCATACTCTGAGTACTTTGAGTTTCACATGACCACTAGAACTAGGGCTTCTAGAGATGTAAAATGTTCTCTGTTCTCAAGCAATAGTTTTTACTTTGTAAAACAGACAGCTTCAGAATTTCACTACATGTCAACAAGTGTTCTAATAAAGGTTGTACAAAAAATATTTTTTTTATGTCAAAAACCTATATAAACCCGCAAAACTGTTATATTCAAATACGTTATGATTCACTGGATCATACCATTGCAAAACATATCAGGGTAGTCCTGAGGGTGCATAATGAGTAGAAGTGGAGTGAATGAGTAAAGCAATTAAACTAAATGTGCAATGATTTTGATGCATCGGAACAGGAATGCATTGGAACTCTAGTTCTGAGAGCATGTAGTTCTGATATGATAATATCATAAAAATTATATCATATTATATTTGTGAATCTCTATCAGCTTCCTCTATTCACAGAAGCACAATTTCATTTTACTTTGTACTCAACTTTTTTCAGAAGTATTCATTAACTGGGAGATTGTTTACTGTTCGGCACATGTACTGCTACAATTTAACAAAAAAAATCCCATGGGTGAAAGTAAGTATATTGATATGTTTGAAAACGACTCATAACGCTGAATCTACACAACTGACCTGGCCCACTGTGAGAAACTTTTCTTTTATGGCTGACGGCGCATGAATATTTGCAAAATCCACATGGCATATCAAGATAGAACAACAAAAAGGAGAAGGGGCTAAAATGTGTTGGGCTTACATTAAAATAATGCTTTGAAATGTCTTCATCAGACGGATGTACTATTCCACAAAATTTGCCACGTTGCACCACTGGATTTTTATGGAAGCACAGAATGGACAAACAATGGCAAGGCAGGGAATATTCGTTTGGCCATAATATGCAACTTCACCGTTTGATGCCATTAATCATATACACTGAACATATCATATATAAACCTGCACACTTCACCTTTTTCTTTGCACAATCTTTAACAGGCCTTCCCACCAAACCGAGCCTTTGCGGTCAGATTGTGGACCGTAACTGAAGGCATACCAGCACGGGGATGGTTGGGCACATTTGGCCTCCAGCTGCCACCACACCTCCGGCCTCGGTCTATCCTCTCGCCCCCCCATGCCTTTTGGATCTGTATTCAGAGACGAGGGGACTTGGTTCTAGCTGCCAGAGTGCCACCGTGACAGCTGTCCTTGTATTGCAGCCGACAGAATTAGCAAGATAAACAGGGCCCGAGACAGAGGGGCCCGCTTGTTGTCCAGATAAGTGAGGTCAGATGAGACAGCGGCAGTCTTTTACCTGCTTAGCGAATAAGTACATTGGTGAATAACGTATTAGGACTGGGAGTTTTCACTAGGACTTGTTTAGAAGAATTTGACATTACACTTAAGTATCATCAAAGGGGGAGGGGATAGTAATTCACTTTTCGGAGAAAGCAAAATAAACTAAATGCCACCGATATTTAAACAAGCTTACCTCACTGATAAGTACAAAATAAAGTTTGACTATCTCTGTGACTGCGAAGAGAACAAAGAGAGGAGAAAGCTCAGCAGCTAAATAAAGTGTTCCAGTGAGTGTTGGGGTTGAAACATGCCACCAATCTCTGCAGGGATTTAGCAGCCTGGGAACACAACACCGGCCTAAATGACTGAGGCTTTGCTGTGTCATATATAGACCACCATGCAAAGAAAGAGTGAGAATGAGCACAGGAGGCGATTAATGATCGTCATAAATTCAACGTAAGGTGACAGGGCAACCATATCAATATTTGTAGTTTATGTTGTCATGGGTTCGTTCTTTCATTTAACGAACTATGTTGAGATCCAAAATAATGGTTCACAAAAAAGCAGTTTTGAGCATTTTGAGTGAAGTCCAAAATAATTTTCCTCTTGCACTAATCATCTCACAACCTGTCGGCTTTATCTTGTGACCCTTTGGAGGGGCCTGACCCCCACCACAGAACTGAGGTATTCAAACCCTAAGCAGAGCAGTTAAAAGCAGCCCCCTTAGAACAGCTTTAATTGTAAAAAGCCTACTTATGCATAGACGCATAAAACAATCTATGAATTTCAGATGCAGTAATTGATCAGGGACTGAGTTTTTGTGGAGAGCTCTTACTTTTACTTTTGAAACTTACATTGCATTATATGTACTGCTAAATACTCCACTACATGTTCTTTCAAGCATTTTACTCACTTTCCAAGATTTTGAGTGCAATACTTTTACTTGTGTTGAAGTACTGTCATTTTACATTGAGACATTGGTAAAGTAAAATATGAGTGCTTCTTCCACTATGTATTCATATCTAAGCCAGTAGACAACTTCTGCATTACAGACTCTCCCTGTAGAGAGCAAAGTGGGTTAGATAACATGCAAAGTCATCCTCTCACCTGCACTGGCTTCATCATGAATAGTTGGGCCTTATAAGTCTCCTCTTTATTATGTTGAATTTAATCCACATGGCTTGATAGAGAGAGCAGTTTCCTGTTGACAGCAGAATTGGATTACTCAAGCAAAAAATAACAGCTGTAAATTCTTTCTGGGTCGAGCAATAACAAAGACAGCAGTCTTCCAGAAGGATGGCCCCTGTACCTAAGATGGGATGACAGATTGGCTGGTTGAAGAAGTGCAACAGAGTGGGAAAGAAACGTATTCACTTTTGACTCATTAAAATAATGATGTCCTGCCTGTGTATCAAATATAAAGTTATCGGCCAGTTTATTTGGAATAAACACAGGAATTGGAGGTGATGCAGCTAGTCTGGCTCTATCCAGGGAAACTACATTTTGTAAAAATGAGCAGTAACTTCCCGGAGTCTATCCAATCACGAAGTCTCACTTTAAACAAAAGGCTAGCTGTGCCCCCATATGGGCGATTGCGAACCTAAGAAAACCTGTTGCTAGTCTTGTGTTAAATGGTGTGTGAAAAGATATTACTAGTATCTTCTCGTCTAAGTCTCATAGTGTTGTCACAATACTAGAATTTCAAACACGATACCGATACTAGATACCATTTTTGATTCTGGGGGGTAAAATAAGGCATGCATTTTTTTTTAAAATAAAATGTTAGAACAATACAAGAAAACTATGTAAATGACATCAGAAATGCATTTACATTACAAACAAAATGACATTGTGCTGACCGCCTGTGCGTGCTTTGAGGCAGCGGAGGGGCTCACTGCAGCACCTGTTGCGTGTTCAGGACAGTCAATGCACAACGATATGTGCTTTTTCGTCCAAGTCGCCAAAACTCAAAAAAGCCTCCAATAACAACCAGAAAAAAAAAATTATAGTCGCCAGGTGGGTTTGGAAAGTCGGCAGATTTAGCGAGAAAGTCGCCATGTTGGCAACACTGGGGGGGTCCGATGCACTACTCTCTTTTGTTGATTGGTTCACAGCCAAATAGTTAGACAGTGGGGTGAAACCACCATGCAGTGAAAAATGGAATTGCAGCCATAATTTAATTACAAGGGTGAGCGGGCCATGAATAATACATTTCAAGACCAAAGCTGCGGGCGTATGAAATCTCACAGCGGGACGTGATTGGCCCCCAGGCCGGACTTTGGCCATGCCTGCTCTCGACAGTTCCCAGCATAGAGTTAATGCAGTTCAGTGAGTGTCAAACATCAAATTACATATCGGGAGTCTCAATGGCACTCCTGCTATATACTTGATAATCTGCAAGTTCATCCTATACCCGCTGAGGGAGCCCAAAAAGATTCTGTCCCTCTCCATCCGTTCCAACAGTCCATTTGAGATCTTTATTATGACATCGCACCTTTTCTTTTTTAATCAGTGGTCAAGATCTATTTCCAAAAAATTGACAGGCAGTGCATTGAAGCTCTTCCAGAGGATCATTATGGATCTTAGATGACGAAGAGAAACTCCAGGCCATTTGGTTGCCGTGGTAGAAATGATTAACGGTTCACTTGTGACGATGGGGTCTGCCCAGCCTGACCTTTCCACATGGCTGTATTTGCCACAGAAGTAAGCACCGGGCTTTAGCATTACGATAGCCGCGCAGCGACAGTGACAGCTGCAACTTTATCCACTGGCCTTAGCAGCCGAGTGGGAGGCCTGGGTCCGGAGGGCAATAGCGGGGGCGAGGGTAAAGACTGAGCTCATGTCTTCAACAATATTTCAATCGGTCACAGAACAGATTTGTCCATTGAGATAAAAATTAGACCACATGTCTGAAATTAGGTGAATTAAACTGCAATGGGTTTTTTTCCCCCCCAACCTCAAGACTGGATAATAATCGATTTCATGTTATCAGGATTACATCTTCAAAAAAAAATAAAAAATAAAAAAATTACATCTGGAAAATAATACAGGTGAGATTCCCTCTCTGTTAGCTACACTATAGGTTTAGTTTTTGTTTGTGTGTCTGCCAAAGTAGTATGGTTGGTAAGTTTACAAATATTACATTTTGGGATCCAATCGT
Source organism: Colistium nudipinnis (assembly GCA_016785305.1). Lineage (NCBI taxonomy): Eukaryota > Metazoa > Chordata > Actinopteri > Pleuronectiformes > Rhombosoleidae > Colistium > Colistium nudipinnis. The sequence continues at coordinate 2,250,806 of JAFBJU010000173.1, forward strand.
TTAACCACTAATTCCATTTTTTTTTTACCATTACCGTATTGGAAACATGGTGAAAACAAGGGTCTTGTATATGTGCTCAAGTGTTATGTGAGACGTTTTTTGTTTTTCCTCCAAAGTACATTGGATGCATTAATGAAAAGATGCCACATGTTTGTTACAGGCGAACTAATTAAATCTATACCCCTGCTTGTTCTCTGGAAATAGTACAACATCTTCCTCTGTCTTCTCTCTGCAGCTGTCACCCGACATCAATTTGGCATACAAGTCCAAGCGACACAGCTTCCTGCTTGTTCCGACTTTTTAAATCTGTGGTATTCATGCAAACATTGCTTCGCTATTATCTATTGTTAAAACGAAAGAACGTCGCTGCTGAAAATCAGTTAAGCACTTGTTAATTTATAATTTCACCAAAGTCGTGGACCAACCCACGGTCATCTCGTCTCTTCTTTTCATACAAACAAATATGAAAAGACTTGAGTCTTAACGGAACACTGCTGACGCATTTTCTCACAAGAGGGTACCCAGGGACCACCAAGTCATGAAAACCTGCATCATAGAAAAGAGTGGAAGGGATGATGGGGCGGAGATATAGCAGCGTGAACACGAGAGTGTGGGGTTGCAGTGAATAGTGCTACAATTTTCTTAGAAACAATGCGGATGTCTGTCGTTACCAGGATTAAATACCATCTCCAACACTTTGGATGTTTGAGATCGAATGTGTTCCCCTGTGAGGAGAATATAGGGAGGTAGAGACAGATGAGACACACTAGTGGGGCGGGGTGGAGGGGGAAATCTCACGGAAGAGCAGATCTTTTGACATTTGACCCGGGCATCCTTTCCATCTGTATCACAGGTCACAGGAATATACAGGTGTTACATAAAAAAAAAAAGTGCATGGCTATGTATGTGCATTATTATGTTAAAGATAACCACAACGATCTCTGATGACAAGAAAACCACAGGTGAGAGGATTCTTTTTTTCTACTACAGAAGATGGGGCATGGCTGTAGTTTAGTTTGGAGGGGGAAACAAAATGTCATGAATAAAAATGCAAAATTTCAGATTTCGGTCAGAAAATAATTCACAGATGAAGTATGCGGGGGGGGGGAATGAACAACAACAACCGAGTGGCCTTAAAAGGCCACATGGTCTTACTGGGGACTCACCGAGCAAGTGAAAGGGGGCCTCGGGGTTATCTCTGTGAAGCACCGCTGTATTTATAGATGGTCTCAAAAAAGATTTCCTGCTCCCCCGGTACCACTCCCTCCATGGCGCCTCCCCCGTTTTCAATTAGCCGATGATGGGTGGAGTAACGCAATCAGGAGTAACTACAGCTGAGCCAGGGCTCCCTCGCTCAGTCTGCCACAGACTCCGCACAGGCACACACTCCTCAAACAGGAAGGTAAGACCGAACTCTGTTCAGCTGCTCCACTATCCATCCATTCCCTCACCCATCTCTCTACCCATCCATCCTTTTTCACTGGCCTTCATTCAACATGTCCTCATTCTCCTGGTACTCAGCTGCTCACTGTACCCCAGCATCCTCCTGTCTGCCTTCCCACCCACCCGCTCACATCTGTCCTCTTACCACCTGCAAAGCTTCTTCACTATTTCAACCCCCACTTTCGCCTTCCGGGAAAAGCCTGACTTCCCTTTTTATTTAACCATTTCCTTGTTCTATTTTTGTCCCGAATAAATGCACAACCCTCGCTGACCCGTTAGCAGATTACCCTCCACCCTTCTTTCATCTCTCACCTCGTCGACAATTTCCTTCAACAGTGTTAGTGAACGGGAAAATTCATTACTAATTAATGTATTGCACAGTCTATTTCAGCATATTCTGTCTTTTCCAATTTCTAAAACGTAGCTGTTAATCCAGTGGCTACAAAGCTACTGGATGTTGTATAGACATACTCTCTATCGAATAGTTTCCACCACAATTGTTACTTGAACAGTTAGAAAAAGTTATGTTTAGTAGTCTCACTGTTACATAGATTGATTTTTTTTTCATTTTATATTGTTATGCATCTTTAAAAGTACCTAAATCTCAATTTAAATTCAAGATGTGTATAACGCTTTTAAGAATTCCCCTTACAGCTTGAATTTTAAAAATTAATAAAACGGTTGGCTTGTTAATGTGGAACAGTATAATTAAGTTCTCAAACTTTCTTTTCTAGGGACAGATCAGGGTGGCCCAACACTTAGCATGTAAGAGGGTGTAGTGCAGTTTTGAGCGAACTGTTTTGGATGGAGGGCATCAGAAGCTGGGAAACAGCTGTGTGGGATGTCTGAATAGCCGGAGGTTTTATTTGTGGCAGCTCAGATTATCCTCTTTTTATTTTTAGGAGTCAGATAAATCCTTATATAAGCAAGGTGAGTCATTGTGGGAACAACGGACAATGAGGGAATGTGGGAGGGCCCAAAATGATCCGAGCAGAGAGGACACGCAGAGATTAAACGTTAAAAGGAGACACTAACCTTTTGAATGTGAGGAGCATCCCAAATCACTCACAGCTGAACCAGTGAGGTGGGACTACCGAATGATCACAAATAGACCAATGGGATTACACTTGGAAAGTACGCACAATAAAACAGACAGAGACATTAAATCACAACATGAAAAGAGCTCTCAATAAAAAATAGAAGAAAAAGAAATGAAATTAAGCAGTGGGGAATTCGTGTGAGTGGGAATAATTTTCCCCCGGCCTCTTTATATGCTTATTATCAGAGTCACATGGATAGTAGAGGATGTGAGAGACATCTGCATGTACAGGGACACAGGATAACTGCAACTTTTCTCCCGCTGTAGTTTCCTAGTTTTCCTCGAATCTACGGTACTCACAGTGACGCACACAGTCCAAAAATATGCCGCCTACACTATACTTGGTCCATGCAAGAGCGGAGAGTATTTAGACGCAGGTGGGATAAGCAGAGGGCTTAACAGCCAGACCGCAAACAGCTGCAGATTGTGAGTGGTCATTATTACAAGTGCCATTCAGACCTACTTATGCATGGACACGCTCACTCGCATGATGACAAGTTACACTGTGGTCTGGTGCTGACAACTGGAGGTGAGGCGATGGATGGCTCAGTGTATAGTGGCATGGTGGGTGTCGGTATGCATTGGGTCAAAAGTTGCCTGTCTCTGAGCAGGACTGATAGGAGTTATTTATAACCCCCTCATCTGTCACCTTCTACTTGTGACACCGAGCCGCTGAGCGATGGGACTGGGAGATGAAAGGGGGGGGGGGGGTTGGAAAAATCCTGTAATGTGTGCGATACCGAATATTGATACCGTGCCCCAGAGAGTATTTATCGTTATTTGCCGAGTCTCAGTGACGGTCGCAAAAAGACTTAATGCTTTTAAGATGATCAGATATGGAAAACATTTTGTTAAAATCCAGATAAAGATACGTTTCATACGTGGAAAAAGTTCTCCTCAGCCGCCTGCCTGCTGGCGGCCTAAATTCATATTTTTTTCTCTCTCAGGTGAGCGACCCTGGTTCAAAATGACAGAGCGCTACGATTGCCATTACTGCAAGGAGTCCCTGTTTGGGAAGAAGTACGTTCTGAGAGAGGAGAATCCCTACTGTGTGAAATGTTACGAGAGCCTGTACTCCAACACCTGTGAGGACTGCAAGAAGCCCATAGGCTGCAACACCAGGGTGGGATGTTTCACAAAATACGCGTTTGTAGTCGTCGCATGCCCCGTCTGTGACTTTCGGACAAACCCATCGGCACCCACGGTAGCCGCGCTCTGACCTCACTTTTTTTCTGCTGTTCTCGCAGGATCTGTCATACAAGGACCGCCACTGGCACGAGGACTGTTTTAAGTGCTTCCAGTGCAAGCGCTCGCTGGTGGACAAGCCCTTCTCCACCAAGGATGAGCAGCTTCTGTGCACCGAGTGCTACTCCAATGAGTACTCCTCCAAGTGCCACGAATGCAAGAAAACCATCATGCCAGGTGAGGAATTAAAAACCCAAAGAGACCAACCCTGAGCCAATACCCACACAACATATTGCTGTGTGCACAAGTGCTGTGTGTGTGTGTGTGCGTGCGTGTGTGCGTGCGAGGCAGGGGTCATATCCATTAGAGGTGTAGACGTTGAATAAAGGAAAGAATGAATGGTTAGCAGATTTCATATGCAGGGAAGGGAAAGGAGTTACCTGGAAATTTGCCCAAACAGTTGTCTGGGATTTAGTGCATCTCAGATGATAACCTCGTATTTTAAAATCAAAAGTAAAAAAAAAAATAATAATCATTTAGAAAAACATTATCTAAGTGAAAATTGTGTGTGTAAATGAAATTGTTCAAAAGAGTATTCTGTCTGGTGTCTGTCTGGTCTATTTTCATCCTTCATCTAATAACCATTTTGTTTTTCTTAAGGCTCCCGGAAAATGGAGCACAAGGGTAACAGCTGGCACGAGACCTGCTTTACCTGCCAGAGATGCCAGCAGCCCATTGGCACCAAGAGCTTCATCCCGAAGGACAGCAGCAACTTCTGTGTGCCCTGCTATGAGAAGCAGTTTGCCATGCAGTGTGTGCACTGCAAGAAGGTAGGCTGCCGCCATTGCCCACGTCACAAAGTCCGATTTTTTTTACCAAAGCTCTGACCTCGGCTCCGCCACGCTCGCGCCACCATGTGCGACGACAAAAATGTAACGATTCCCTGTCATTAGCCCATCACCACCGGCGGAGTGACCTACCGCGAGCAGCCTTGGCACAAGGACTGCTTCCTGTGCACCAGCTGCAAACAGCAGCTGTCTGGCCAGAGGTTCACCTCTAGGGACGACTTTGCCTATTGTCTCAACTGCTTCTGCAACCTCTATGCCAAGAAGTGCGCCTCCTGCACCACGCCCATCAGCGGTAATCACCAACCAACGGTGTCCCCCGATGGTCAAAGAGATCCTGCAACCTTTCTCCGATTTCTAGACTTATGATGCCATTTGCTCCCACAGGTCTCGGAGGCAGCAAGTACATTTCCTTCGAGGAACGCCAGTGGCACAACGACTGCTTCAACTGCAAGAAGTGCTCCGTGTCTCTGGTTGGACGCGGTTTTCTCACCGAGCGCGACGATATCCTGTGCCCAGAGTGCGGCAAGGACATCTGATTCTATCCAGGAGGGAGGAAGGATGCTGATCTGATTGGCTGCAAATATAACGCTCATGGAACGAGGTTTGCAGAGCAAAGTATCTTTACTACTTAGCATTACTATGAATGTAAATTGTTTTATGACAGCAAAAATGAAAAACTACCAAGAGCTTTATTTGAGTTTAGAAAGTTTATTTAAGTTAAACATTTGCTCTTTGAGAGGAAGCCATGACTAACAAAGTAGCTGTTGGCATGACATGTTTGCAGATTAAAACCGTATGAAATAAAATCCTAAATATTAATGCAAACTTGGATGTCACAATAATTACTGCTTTGTGCATGGATTATCTTGATTCTCTAATTAGTTTGAAGTTTTGTGAATGTGTTCTGCTATAAACGTATATATAAAATATAATATAATATTAATATTGCATCTTTAGTCCTATAATTGCTTATTGCAGCTTTGCATGAAATTACCGAATTGTTCAAACCTACGAAAAACGATCACAAAGAGTAAAAACTTGTCTGTTGGCAACTTTGAGCAGAAAATGCACAATGATTTATATTTAAATAATAATAAAACAGTAATAATTGGATTGCTGGATCTGAACATCATCATAAGAATTTAGATTTATTTTATCTTCCACCACAATTATCACTAAATGTTCAGTTTAAGAATACATTTTGTTTTTTGCATGTTACAATTGACTTTTCTACTACAGTAATTAAACCAACAACAGCAATTTTGCTGAATTTGACAACTTATTTAAAAAAAAATACTATTTGGTACAAATGTCACACGATATGAGCTTTCAAAAAGGATTTATGAATGTTGTTACTGTGTTTTCATGAATTCTGTCAACTCCATCTACAACTTCAAATAAATCTACTTCAAAAAGACTGTTTTCACTGTTAAGTCTAAAATGTTATTTTACAGATAATCAAAGGGTGCTAGTTACATATTAAAGTTACCTGTTCTGTCTGGGTAAAAACACAGTAGTTAGTAGTAGTAGTGGACTATGATACAGCTGTGCAAAAACAAACATTTCTCTGTGTACTTCACACCACACAAAATTCATATTAAAAACCCTAAACAAGCTGCTAACCAGCACTGAATGATCCAAATGATAAATAACATTTATTTTATTATTTTTTTTCATCATCCCATAAACTCTACCTCACACCATTGCAAACCAGTCAAGTCAAGGCCTTAAAAAAAACTCATCCACAGAAACATAATGTGAACCGCCAGGAATTACTGAAGGGCATCCTAGAGTTGCAGATCATTGAGATTAAGGGCACTTGAGGTTGGGGAAAGGTTATCAGCTCTCAGAACTGAGCGGGAGCAGGAAGGTGACCGTGACACACAAGTAAAACGTTTTCACCTCTTTCTGCGCTGCAATTGGGAGTGAAAATTGCAATGAGAAGAAGAAAGGGTAGGAGGGTACCTCAACCAGGTGTTCAGTGAGGGGAAGGGAGCGACCTGTCCCACAGAGCCCGGGCTCTCATAGGGGCAGCATATGTGAATAGGGGTCAGAGGTCAGGGCCATGTCACATGTTGGATCTTTTTCTTCAACTCTGGGGAATTCAGTGCATCCTGGAAGATAACACATTAAAAGGGTATTACTAATAATGCAACATTTTTAAATATAAAGGAATTTTAATAAATCTGTTACTTTTTTAAATAAATGACGGAGTAAATAATTTCGGTAAGATAGGTTTGGCTATTTTAAGGGCTGATCAAGAAGAAGAAGTTATCACCTATATCATCAAAATATTGCAATGTCAATTGCATTATATCATCAAATATCATTTGCATTATATCATCTCCAACTGTAACAATACAATGTATATTAGGCACACAAAGCAAGTCCACATAACTTGAGTATCACAGTAAATTTCCATGTAGTTTATGAGTGGTGTGGAAAAAAAATCCTACCGAGCTGTTTGCTTCTCGTTTGAGATTTGCCATGTCAGTTGTGCGATGAATGGACAAGGAGGAGGCATTGCCTGATAGCCTGCGGACGGGGTTGGACACGTCTGAAGCTGGAGGAGGTTTTAACCTGTCGGGGATCCCTGCTGACGTTGTGGCTCCCTCTTGCTTCTTAACTTTTAGCGGGCCGGAATGGGAGGTACTACCGTCAAACACAATCAGCGGCCTTTTCCTATTGTGGTTGTTACTAGAACTAGAAAAAAAGCAAACAAAAAATATATTGTGGCGAAGCAAGGCACTTCACGCATCCTGGCAACATTTATACGCATTTAGTGCAATATGTGAGTGAGTGTGAGCATGATATGGCTCAAACAGCTACCTGCACTACTTTACATTAGGAAGTGTCTTTAAAATCGCCTCTTAAAACATTTTTAATAGGAGATAATAAATGTTGACATTCATCCCGTCTATGTTTGTGTGTAGCTCAATCTAATTTCCATCTGTTTTATGAAGCAATTATCAGTTCTAATTGCGGTTTGTTTATTTAGTTTTTTATGTGAAGCACTTTGTAACTCTGTTAAGAAAAGTGCTAAATAACAATGTTATTATATTATAATGTGGCAATGAGCCAGCAGTGGATTTGACCACCACTATCAACTGCAGAGCACACTTAAAGTTAAATAATCAATCACAGATACAATGTATGGATCTATGTTTGTATGTATGTATGTTACAAGGATACTTTTATACTTACCCATCACATAATTCAAAAGTATGACAATAATTATCACTAAGTATGGCTTCAGTTCTCGGCTCTGCTAAAAGCGACAGTAGATTAGTTTCCTTCTTGCATCAATTTTGGAGTGCACATTAGGGCTATTTACCTGCAGATTAAAACATATACAGTATGTATTCAACTGTTTGTTTGTTTGTTTTTTTACATTATTTCTTTGGTTATCATAACATAGTTTCATAACTAGAACTGATAGCACAACGTTATTTTGACGGCGTGTTCTTGGTAGAGGGTCATTGTTTTCTTGTTCTACAATCGTGCTTGTCTAAAAAGGGTTGTTTATTTGATAGTTGACTGATCGATAAGGACAGCATCTGTGTGAAGGTTACCTGTGGGACTTTTGACCAGCCGCTGACCCCCGACTCTTCTCCACCCTCCTGCCCCAGCGGCTCTCGGGTAGAGCCCTCTGCGGCAGCGGCATTACATGCCGGAGGAAGAGCTCTGTGAGCCGGTCCCGACTCTCACAGTCCCTGGTACATACGTTTTTCTGAATCAGACATGAAGCACTGTCATTAACGGGAGTAAGTTGCTCAGAACGCAGCGACAGACCGAGCAGTCCCTGTTAGCCAACATGCTAATGCTTGGGTGTTTTTGAATATCTAACCACATTAAATCACACTTCCCACTTTCTCTCGGAGCATTCACTCACCTCACTCAAAATGAGCTGCATGAACTCCAGAGACAGGAGCTCAGGGTGCAGTAGAACGTCCACATCCGAGGAACAAGCAGCCTTACCTTCTCGTCCCATGGCAGCCGCCATATTGGAGGATTGTCTGTTCTCAACGTGCACAGCGTCATGTCACATGTGTGCGCGTATGTGTAATTGTGCGCAGGTTTACGCCGTAAAACTTTTATGGCGTTACATAATAACACTTGTTAAAATACACTACCTCAGTATGTAACGCCTCTGTAATTACTTTTAAGGCCTACTATCAAGAGCTATTCGTAAGCAACTGGACTATGCCTACACAACATCGAATATATTTGGAAATCCTTATTTATTATTTTTTATGATTTAGAGGCCAGAAAAAAGAGAGATATTATTCACTAAGCAGTCAAGCCCTGATACTTTCACCTATGAAACTTGAGCTTGAAATTTGAGCTCATTTTCAGAAATTACATTAAGCCTGTTATACAGATGACTAATGAGAAACATGTGCCACAGTCAGATCCTGGGAATATTTCACTAGATTTCAAGAAGAAGGCCCTTTCAAATAGTTTCCTTTGATCAAGAACCAAACAGTACAAATTAACTGTGTCGTCTAAAGGACTTGGAGATAAAAAGTCACTTACTCCAATTCCTTTTCATTTAAAAATCATGCTACTGTAAATTGAGTTTTTCTACTAGTTTTTCAACCTCCGAATCACTGCCATTGACAGCAGTATCCCAAACAGAGATAACAAATCCCAAGAAACTTCCCTCTAAGTTGGGCCTTCAGTGATAAAGTGAGCTGACTTAATTTGAAATGAATGACCAGCACTATCTTTTGCAGTGCACAGCGACTTTGTGTTGCTGCGCGAGGCTGCCAGGATAATCTAAGACTGTCTTGGAGCTTTTTTTTATCATAAAAATATCTGGAAATTAGCAAAATTATCATTTATTAATTAAAACATGTCACAGATATGATAGAAATGTAGCTACTGCAATAATAATTCTGCAACCTATCTCTTGATGTACCATGTATAAGCAACTAACTTCTCGCTGGAACATTCACACCAGGCTATCAATGTAACTTTATTTTAAAACTATAATCATTTTCTTGGTTTCATACATAAAGCAAACAAACAGCTCAATACCTGGCTGCCTTCATTAATGACTCATTGTGCAAAGAAATTGTTTTTTATCAGACAAAATGTTTTGCCTCTGCACACATTTCATTCAAATCTTTTTTTTTTTTTTTTTTTTTTTTTTACTTTCAGGTGAGAAAATCATTGAGCGATAAAACCATGTAAAAACATTTTTGTGAAACTCATCACATAACAAACACCAGGATTATTATCAACACAACCATTCAATGACACTGTCTTTACAGCCTGGAACAACAAAAATGTGAAAATGAGACAATTACATGGAATGTGAAAGAAAATTTCAGAAGACATTAAAGCCAAAATGTTAAATCACCCACCATATTTTTTTTACACACACACAGGATGTTTCTTTTCATTTGACCATACAAGGTATTCTGGAGCTACCGTGTATCAAACAGCCTTCCTTAGCAGATGGAGTTGCCATGGAACTGTAGCTGTTCATATTTATATTTCTCTGAGCACTTTAAAGGCCTATCGCATAACTTCAATGAAGTGGTTGTGTGTCATATGTATGCCTTTAAGTGCAATAACGTTGCAAAGGAAAAGTTCATCCTTGCGGTTGAGGTTATTTGGTGAGCAACCAGTAGATACTTTGAAGGTCATTTAGAGGCCTCAATGTTTATTATGAGGAAATTGAGAAGTTAAAAACAGCTAAAAACAGAGCTGCTGGTTTGTGAACCATAAGCCAAACTTGATCCCTGAACCGTTTCAGACAGCTGACTGTGTTTCACTGCACACATAAATGTTGCTGGGTCTCACTCTCCTGCGACTCCTGTCTGGCACTTTGGGACACAGTCTGCAGCTTTTGGGAATAAACTCCTGACAGGCCTCCCGGAACTTTCTGATCCTCCAGCAGTAGATGACGGGGTTAAAGACGGTCTTCAGATAGCTGAGCCACAGAGCACCTGTGCTGATCGGGTAGAAGGCCGCGCTGTAGTAGAACCGCCGGCTGAACACGGCCAGCAGGCTGACCACAGTGTGCGGCAACCAGCACACAGAGAAGCCGACAAACAGGATGAGGATGGTCGTGAAGGCTCGGGTCTTGAAGCTCATGTCCACTTTGACCTGAGGAGGCCGCTGCAGCCCGGTCAGTCTCATTTTGCTGACCTGGTTGAGGGCTGGCAGACAGGAGTGCTCACTGGTGTGGTTGTGGATACGCAGGGTGTTGTGGCGCACCCTGTTGAGGATGCACATGTAAGAGTAGAGCATGACGGCGAACGGTACGAAGAATACTGCAACCGCCAACAGCACCGTGTAGCCACGGTCCGCCAGAGACTCACTATATCCCAGCACGCACTGCGGCGCCCAGGCACCCCCGATACCCGCTGCGCCGGTTCTCCACCCGACCACGGACGGCAGGGACATGCACAGACTCAACAACCACGAGCCTGCGATCAACAGTTTGGCTCGGTGCGGGGTCAGCTTGTCCTGGCGCTGCACAATGATGAGGAATCGGTCCACACTGATTATGAGCAGGATGGACACTCCCTCCAGGACAAACAGCCAGTACAGCATGATGGAGGCTCGGCAGAAGCCGCTCCCGAAGCTCCAGTCGGCGGTGGCCACGGTGACCGCGGTGAAGGGCATGCAGAGCAGAGACAGCATAATGTCTGAGAAGGCCAGCGTAGCGAGGAGCAGGTTGATAGCAGAACGCATGGCGGGTTTCTGGTAAACAATCAGACACACAATTGCATTGCCGAGGAAACCGATGGTTATCATAAAGATCATTATGGCTGCCAGGGTCACGCGCAGAGTCACGGATATCAGAGGAGTCGCGGCGTCCGGCGGCAGGCTTTCATCCGGCTCCGTGAAGCCGCACTTCTCCAGCAGGCTTTCATTACAAAAAGCCATAGCAGCCATTATCAGGGGATTCCAACGAAAAGGAGGGGCACATGGTTGATTATTCCTGTGGTATACACGATAGGTTGTTTCTGAGTAGTTGGTCTCCCATGGCGATACCTGAGAAAGAAACAGAAGAAAAATTATTTTAAACAATATGTAGCCGGAAAAAAACGCTTGTTTTTGATGCATGTCGTCATGAACGAACGGTGCATTACATTGGCGTACAATAAGTCTCTTTAGGCAGCGTAACCATAACAAATGATTGAATGTCTCATTAGTTAATGATAAAAAACAGCACAGTTGCTGAGTGATCGATTACTTAGTGATACTTGTACAGGTGAAATAATGAGAGGATGAAAAACATCCCCATGAAGCGGAAGAAGGGTTTTACAAGACATCCGACCTACAAAGACACACAACATTGAGACATTGATCCACATAGGATGTGTTGCTCACCAGGCGGAATTACACAAAGTGTCACAAGTGCAGTACACACCCTTGGTGCAGTTGCCTGCGTTTTCCTTGACTCCAGACTCATGCAACCTTGATCAGAAAGGGATGCGTCTCGAAGACACAAACACAGGGCCCGTCTGTTGCCATGGTTTCCACCCCCTGCTCCTGTTGGCGGGACAGTGCCGGTTGAGAAGTGTCAACAAAATGTTCTGAGGTTATCCTGGTGTTCGTGTCTCAGATGCAGTCAGTCGTCCCATTTGGATGGATTTGGATTTGCACTTACAGTGTGAACTTGTTAGACCAGATATTAGGTGATTTTGGTCACAAATATTTTTGAAATTACAGAAGGCACAGGTAATAACATAACCAATTGCTTGTCTCTATTCTTGTCCCAGGAAGACATGGCTGTACGGCATTGGGGCAACATGGACTCTGAAACTGAACAACCTTTCAAAAGGAATATGATCATTTTACCGACTGCAGCCACATTCTTGCACTAAATCCCCCATGGTCCACTGAATAGCATTGCTGGTTGTTACCAAGGAAACAAGGTCACCAGTTCCATGGCAACAACCAGCATATACTCTCATCCCCTGTATAAGCATCTTACAAAATGTGTTTTGTGAAAAGTGTTTAATGCTCAGGACACAAGAGATAGGAACAAAATTCATGGTCTGACTATGGGTTACGATGTATTTCCTTCAAGGTACAGGTACATATTTTGATATTATAAATAGTGCTCTTTATTTATTTAACGGTTACATAATATAATGCCACAATTTACGTTTTGAATGAATGGGCCGGTTTGTGTGATGAGGGGCTTGTGTGACACTACAGCAGCAGAGAAACATTGCAGCCTCAGAACATTAAAATATACAGATACGTGTTGATGACGATATTTAAATCCAACTCCCTTGTGGGAAAACGTACGTTCAGTTATTTCCGTGAGTACAGTTAAAGCAATGATGTAAGTAGCCTATCGGCTCCTAAATACAGGCCATTTTTTTTCACGGTGTTGCACATGTGCATAATGCATAATTTCAATTTCCCCCTGTATATACGACTGATGGCTTATATGTGACGAGAACGGGGATTTACTCTGCAGCATCGTCGCCGAGTCTGCTTACGCTGTGCTCTCACATTCAGACACACACACACACACACACACCTTTTACACCTGCTCTCACACTGCTCTCTAATCCTCTCATCATCACCACCACAGGGAAAACAGGTCGACGCAAAATTTCGGACACAAATCACGGTTCTCTGAGGAATAAATCCACCGACACATCTCCGTACACCGGCAGGCCTACCTTCACTGATGCTCTGCGCCTCGGTGGCCGTGCATCACCTCCTCCACTTCTCCCCCCCACCCCCCCACGCGCGAGTCGGTGCCGGATCGATCTCCTCCGGCCCTCCCGGATGATGCTGACGGTCACTGATTTAAAGGAGCAGCGTGGTCCAGAGACACGGAGATGAATCAGCACATGGTGGCTCCTGTGCCAAAACGACTGCGGTGTTAGAAAAGGCATTCACCTGCAGCGAAACATAGGCAATTCGATTTGACTATGCAACGACATGACCCGATACATCTTCGCAAATAAAATAGGAGTGACGAATAGCTCTCGCATAAATTAGCGACCCGTAAGTGGTAGATTAACCCGCATTATCACATTATATATATTTTTAGGAAATGGACCAATAATTGCAACAAAAAATAAATCATCTCACAGACAGGCCTGTTATAATAATAATAATAATAGTATTATAATAATATTGAAAGGTCTAGCTAAATAAATGTGCACTAATTATTTTGCCCATGAGATGGCAGCATCGTATTTTATATATGTCCACTTGGCCTTTAGTCGTGAGCCATTGTGTAATAATGTTTAGGTATTTTAATGGTATAGCTTTACGTTTTTTTATTATTATTATTATTCGTCTTCAAATACGGATTCATATAAAGTTGCATTGCATTATTTTAGGGAATCAAATGTTACAATACTGATTAATGATCAAGTATACTGATGCTGATCGTAAAAGCAGATAAGAAAAATAATACAATTAGGTTTCAACCTTTCAGTTGTAACTAATTTGTATGGGAAAACTATACTATTAATCTCCACACAACTGCATATTCTTTCACAGACTTACTATGCAGGCTAAGATTCTTTTTATGGGCATGCTTGTCTAAATTGGCATCATGCTCATGTGTTGAACATGCCCATCAAATGGTTCCACTCCACCGGTCTGGTACATGCATGCTCGTCACGTTCAGTGGCACCCACACAAAAAAGCTTGCTGCTGGGAGAATTCATTTCTCTGTCCATTATTCCACAGATGTGTGCTTTAATTTCTGGAATTGTGAGACTCTGGACTCTTTTACCAAATAAGAGCAAACACCGGCAAATAAAAAAAAATGTTTGTGCACTTCATCATAGTATTCAGTGGAGAGGCGAGAATGTCCAAACATCTAAAAATGTTGACTGAGCCCTGCCCCCACAACTGTGTCACATTAAGGTGGAACATTTTTAATATTACAATTCAGGACCAGACAAACAAAACAGCATTGACATTATATAGACCTAATAGACCCTTTAAGGCCCTGTTATCCAGGCACATCACCAGGAAAGGGATGTGTGTCTCGTGAGTTTCTGTTCACACTGTGCAAGCCGCGATGTGTTAATCAGTGTTAGACTATAACCGTTAACCAATCCCAGCAACATGAAAATAATTAACACCCAAACCCTGGAAACCAAATAATGTGCAAACCGCAATGAAATTGTTGCAGATGAAAACTTTGCTTGTTGTTCAATAATTTATTGAACAGATGCAGGTGTGTCTGAACTTTGAGACACAAACAGCAATCATTGAGGGAGGGATTATCGAGCAATAATTGCTTTATGTAAAGCACCACTGGAAAAAATATATATTTAAGAGCAATTATGGGCAATTATATTAGCAGTTGTTATGAGAGCAGGTAATAGCATCTGTACTGCAAGCAGTGCCTGTTCCGGTAATGCCATTATTAATAATAACATTTATCACAATTTATTTAACACATACTGTATATACACATGCAAAAACTAAAATCACACACATGCATTTTCATGAGCTGTTTCTGATGACTGAGGTGCATTGGGGTTCAGGTTTACTTTGGGTACTGTAAAATCATCGGCTCGTACACCTTCAGAGCCCAACATTGATATTCACAGACGACATGGGCATCATGTGATGATAAAACCCTTGAAAGGGCCATATATATTATTTTTTTTATCTCCCTCCAATTCCAGCCTTATCTCCAATCTTGACATCAACAAGCTTTCTGGGATCACACAGCAATCCTAGACGATGGGGTCCCAACATCCATTTCCATCAGTGAGATCATGCTTTAGCAGCTCGATGAGAATACACCATGATAAGAACCATGAATGACAGCAAGCTGTCCACCCTTGTGCAATACTATTGTACTTGCCGAGAGCATACCAAAGTCTACAAACATTGTCAGTTCAAGAATGTAAGAATGGTTTTGATTCATATTTTGTGAATGTTTTTTTATACCGTTTTCTGTTTCTTTCAGACATACTTTAATTCAGTTTTCAGCGTCAATCTCTGAGTTCATCCGAATGAGCGCAAACAACAAGTAGCTCAGATTCAAGAGAGGTATCCACGTGTCCTCGTCACATCGCCATGTTTCCCTTCATTCAGCCTCTAACAATCGGCCTGAGGTGGTGACATTTGTATAGGCTGACGTGTAAAAGACCCATTCATATGGGAGGATTGTAGCCACGAGGCCCAACTTTTCCTTAAATTCTGCCAATGTTCAGGGTAGACACACGTTTACATTGAATGCGTTCCTGTGTTAGACGGGCGGACGGAAATCCATAAAAAAAGAGTTTGCTCGTGAATCACATTGAGAGTGTCAGAGTCACCAAAAATGTGTGTGCCATTCAATCGTTTGTTTTCATAAGACCAGATGCCAAGAATATATGCGCAAGTTGTATTTAACATTTGCAACACTTGCAGTGATGCATTAACTTCCAGGTTTATGTTTGTTCAGTTTCTGTCAGGCTGTCAGCAGCAACTGTAGCCTGCCGGCAGACCTTTGACCTCCCTCCCAGTTTCACCAACAGCTTCTCCTTGGCTATTTCTCTGACACCAAACGTTGTTATTGACTCCAACACCTGTATGTTTCTGCATGTAATTTGTTATATTGTGCATCGTCGTGTGTTTGTTGAAATGGATCAGAGGCCGAAAAAGAGAAACCAAGTTTCGTGCAGCCTATTTGCCAAACCCATCATCTGTGGCAAAAGAACTGCTGCCCTGTGTCACTCCATCTCGCTATGTCACCTTGGCAACCGCATCCGAGGGGAACTGCCAGCTGGGATAGCCGACCTCTATTGGCTGCATTCCACAGAGCTGCAGTCCATGGTGCTGCCACAGGATGTGTGGCTGGATTCATATGCAGTACATCAAACACACGTAGGCTCACATTTCAAGAAGAAGGTAAAAAATGTGTCCAGTCTGAGCTGATTTAAAACAGCCACAGACGAAGAACTAAAAACGACTACATGGTGTTGGTTGGATAGTGATAGATAGTTTTAGTTTATGTTGGGACAGTTTAAACAAAATGAAGCTGGACAATAGCTTCTATGTGTAATTAAGATGGCATTTGTTTTCTAATTAGTTATGTTGTCTATACAATGACAAAGATTAGAGTGGACTCCTATGATTTTGTTCAGCCTAAGTCCATACAGCTTGTTTTTTTTCTTGACAACTTTCAAAAATCTGGAAACAAATATCCTCAAATCTTTACATCCGAGAAAACTTGGGCAAAACTTCAGCAGTTTTAAGAACAGTAATTGATCGATTATCAGACTCGTTGCAAGTGAATTTCTCTGTTAGTCAACAATAGATTAACGGTGAAGTTATTTCAGCTCACATGAATATTTAATGTTTAACTTTAATGTTAAGAATGTTAACAACCTAAATTCTCATAAAATAAGAAAGAAATGTGTATTAGCTCTTCTGTCAGGTATACACAATATCCATTATAAGGGCAGCAGTATGTGTGTGTGTGTGTATGTCTGTCTGTGTGTGCATGTGTGTGTCCAGTAATGACCATTTCAAATACCTTAACAGCATTTCCCTTTTCTCAGATTTATTAAATTATTCTTCTTGCCAGTGAAAATAAACACAATGCAAATAAATAAATACTCATTACACAATGATACACAGCAAACGTATCTTAACATGTCCATTAACTTTAGGAAAAGTTTGCTCATTTCCAAAACGTTTTCTGGAGGAAAGGGCGATGCCGGAATTATTACTGCTCTTCTAAACTGTGTCACAACATACATCCACCGACACAACACAACGGAGGAACACCTTTGAAGGAAGATACATTATTGCTTATCATATAAAAACAACCTAGTGCTGTATAAAGCGCAATGAAACCATGTCGTACAAATTTAGTTTACAGCCCAGTCTCTAACCTATGGGACATTTAAATTTGCAGCATTACAAGGGAACTTTCAGTTTGAACTACAGCGAGATATTTAACGAGCTTGTTTTCCTTGTGAACTCGAGCATTAATGTCTCTGAAAAATCGTTCTGTGGAATTGTGTTTTAGGCAGTAGCCTTTCGGTGAAAATTGCATTTAAAAGACTCAAAAAATGTTTTTCATTTTCCGTCCCAGAGGCCGCTTCATAGTGCAGAAAAATACTCGGCGATGCATAAAAGCAGACATCTGCCCTGCGCTGAAGTGAACGCAGACTGGGTCACATCATTGTCAAACAACGGACATGTGTACTGGAAGAAATGATCTGGTCATTTGGGGGGGGGGGAAACGTCACTCTGCAAATATCCATTAGAACGCCTTAACGCCCGTGCTTTGGTTGAAGCAGTTTTCACGTGTCGCTGTACATCCTCTTGCAGTCTATGGAGGGTGGCGGGGTGTCGGCGCCCATGCTGCCCACCTGCGAGTACGCGTCCTCCGGGGTGCGCGGCAGCCCGGGCGGCGTCATGCGCTTCTCCTTCTGCCTGCGGTTGCAGAACCAGACGCGGACCACCTCTTTCTCCAGCTGCAGCGTGTCCGCCAGGGAGGTGATCTCCTGCGCGGAGGGCTTGGGACACTTGAGGAAGTGGCTCTCCAGCGCGCCTTTCACGCTCACCTCGATGGACGTGCGCTTTTTCCTCTTCCTGCCCTGCGTGGCGATCTTGTCGATGCTGGTCGGGCTGCCGGTGGTGGAGTCGGCCTCCTCCAGCCACTTGTTGAGCAGGGGCTTCAGCTTGCACATGTTCTTGAAGCTCAGCTGGAGCGCCTCGAACCGGCATATGGTGGTCTGCGAGAACACGTTGCCGTAGAGCGTGCCCAGCGCCAGGCCCACGTCCGCCTGCGTGAAGCCCAGCTTGATGCGCCGCTGCTTGAACTGCTTGGCGAAGTGCTCCAAGTCGTCGGAGGTCGGCGTGTCCTCGTCCGAGTGCGCCTCGTGGTTGGCGCCGTGGTGCTGGTGGAGTTGCGCGTGGTGCGCGTGGTTGTGGTGGTGGCTGTGGTGGTGGTGGTGGTGATGCTGCTGCTGCTGCTGCTGCTGCTGGCCGGCGTGCTCCAGCTCCGGGGACTGTCCGCGAACCAGCCCCGGATGCATGAGGCTCTGACCGGCGTGTGAGCTGAGCATCCCGTTGACAGTGAAGCCGCCCGGCTGGGAGTAGATGAGTGATTGCTGCTGCTGCTGCTGCTGTCCCTCTGTGATGCTGATGTTGCCCCCCCAGCTGTGCGTCTGATGGGTCCCCAGATGCGGGGACCTGTGGTGGTGCAGAGCGGGGCCGGACGGGTGGAGGTCCTCTCGGCCGCCGGAGCCTCTCTTGGCTTCTTGCTGCTGCTGGGAGCCGGAGGGCCACGGGGAGCCCGACTCCACCGCCGCCACCGCGGCCGCGGCCGCTGCGGCTGCCGCGTGCGGCAACGATGTCACCCACTGGTGCGCGTGGCTGAGCATGTGGCCCCCGTTGCTCGCCACCATGGCTCCCTGCATGAAGTCACTCTGCACCATCTTCACCGAGGGGTCCCCTCGGTATCCACTGGAAACCGTGGTGACAGCGGTGCTGCCCGGCTGCATGCCACCAGCCCTCCGGTCAGAGTGGAGCACCGGGCCGGATAAAATCCTGCTGCTGGCTAGATACGGACTGGAGGTGGCTGTTGCCATCCTACAAAACATGTATCTTGATACTGTTTATTTCTCTATTTGATGGAAGTTCGCCTTTATTCTAATCCATACGTTAGTTGTCTAAATCAAGATGTTCTTTTTTTTGCACGAATGGTAAATATAATCCCTCCATGGAGATTTAGATCATAACTTCGGTCCGTCCGTTTTCTTGCGTGCCTAGGAAATATGTGACAAAACCCGCTTTCGGTACGGTCACGTATTCCTGTGCCACAAAAGCGATAGTTGTCAAAACTTTTTTTGTTCTGACCCGCGAGCTCCTTTGTGCGTAATTCCACACACCTGACGATAAGGGGAAAGCACGTCTGATCCACAGAGGCTTGGCCGACTGCTCACGTTGTCACTTATCTGAGCGCAATTCAAATATAACGATGGAAAAAAAAAAAACTTTAAAAGTCTGTGAGCTCCTCTCAGCCGTGTCGCTTACTCCATCTGCTGCGTCCGGTGCGTCCTCCGCGGAGCGAGGGAGAGCGGCGTGTGTCTACGCCGCGCCAAGGCTGCGGATACCTCTTCCACCTCCATCCAATTACAACTGGAAGACTCCGCAGAGCTCCCGCTGATTGGACACACTCACACAGACAGCGAGGAGTTGGTGCACCTCAGAGTCGAGACCTCGGGTGCACAAAGTTCTCGCTGCAGGAAAAAAGCAACACTCAAGAACATATTACTATGCGGGGGGGATCAGACACTAAATGTCCGTGACTGCGTCTGTCAGATTTAGCACTCCAGAAGAAAAATGGGCTAAAAACCGACACAATAATAAATAAATAAAAGGATTGTCATGTATTGCCCGATTCTGATGTTATGAAGTCATGAGATTCCGTTTTATATAGGACAGCTGTGAATTATCGCAGCGATGCGTGAGTCAGTGTAACTGAAGTCGGCCCCGGACAAACACGGGACCTTATACGCCTCTTGCATTTAAATGTGCTGTTCTTTTCACATGATAAAGTGTAAAAGGGCCACAGTGCCGTGACGCGCGGCTCTCGTGCGCGCCTGGTGTGCAAAACCGGGCCAGCGATCCATCGAAAAGTGCCCAGAAAGAAGGCCGGTTCTGGTGGGATGTTTCCATGGCCGGGTCAGTTTGTGGATGTTAACATACATGCACACAGCGGATCATTTTGGACCTCGCGGGTTTGCCTCGGTTTTAATGGCCTAAAGAATCGACTGAGAGGCACGGAGCTGTGTGACAGGAGGAGAAAGCCAGGTCCCCATGAATGTGCTAATTTATTTATTTTTTATTGGAGCTGTATTGGATCGTATCCAAAAGGCAAAAGTAATAGATAGGCAAAAAAAAAAGGCAAGCTGTGTCACAGAGTGAGCCTTTTGTCAAAACTGTTTTTTTAACTGTTATCATTCAGTTCAGAATTAGTTTTACATTTATTAGATTTTTGGATACATTTTATAAGTAGTAAATAGGTCGTAAAATGATATTGCAGTATACTAAACTAGGCCAGTAATAAACAGTAAGAGCACGATTAAAAAAAGTGTTTTAAACAATGTTTAATGCTGAAAGCAGCTTTTAACGTGTGTAAGGCCAGGAAAATGGCCAGAGGTTGAAGAGTGAGGGAGCTACTACGTTATGTATGATTAGACACCCTGTGTAAAGTGTCCTTTAGTTGAAATGCATGCATTTATGTTATTGTTAAGCCTGGAACCTCCTGTATTTGCATTATATATAATTGCATGGATAATATCTAATCAGATTTTTGGTGGTTGTGAAAGTGAATACATTGCTGATTTAAGTGCTGCAACCTGTGGCCTCCACCTTCCAAATGATCACTCTGTGATCCTGAATTCCAATTGTTTATATATATATATACACATAGAGTATATATATATACACATGATATAGCTGGAAAACAACATTATTATTTTTAATTATTATTTATGATGAATTTGTTAATGCTGCATTGAGTAAAACAAAATTAATAACGTGCAGAGACGCCGCACAAAAGCGGCACAGTGTTTCTCGTGTTTCCAGTCAACCAATGCAACGCAGAGGAAACCAGACGACTCAGGGAATGCGGTAATGTTTTTCATGTGTTGTGCTGGCTGGTCACAGCGCTGGGTCCTCTATTTGTTATTCATGAAGGAAGCTGGGTGAAGAGGCCTTCTTATGATGCACATTTTTCTCCCTCCTCTCACTCTCTCTTTCTCTCACACTCCCTCTCTCTATATGGGGGCTGCTTGAGAACAAAGCAAATAAGCTGTTGTAGTAGTCGTAGTGAATACAGCGATTCATTCTGCATAAATGACACAATCAGCTAATTGACATTATTGTTTCTTTTAGATCCTCTTCAAACCCTTTACGCAGAGCTGTTCTTGCTCTCCCCTCCTCTCCCCTCCCTCGCTTCCTCCCTGTGTATCCAACTCCTCGCCCTCTGTTGAGTCTTCAATATGCAGATCGGCCATTTCAACCCCTGGGCTATTTTCTTTGGTAGACTTTTGAAATATGCAAATGCTTCCAACAAAAATTGCAGGGAGAGAGAAAAAAAAAAAAACTTCATCTGGTCTCCAGGAGTTTTCCATTAAAAGAAACATATGATTTTCTCTTGTTCCAGTTCTGTTTGCTTTGTCAGTCAAGGGTCGCACTAATTAAGAAGTGAGAGAAATACAAAACTAGCAGACGCCAGTATCCACACGATTATTCAGTTTATCAATATTTTCTGCAGACAATAGCAAGATCTCCCTTTAAATATGAGTTTTATCAGGTAGGGCCGAACAATTTTGCTTTCTTGTTACTTATTTATTCCGTTAATTTGTCGCAGCAATGTGGAAGATTCCTCCATCGTGAGACCATATAATGCGATGTTTACAGAATGAAGAGTTCGGTCTGAGAACACTGCTGGAAGAACATAACGCGCATGTCAGCCCGGCACACTTTATATTCCACCTCTTGCGTATCTTCTTTTGGTTCTGATCATGAGTGTGTTTGACCTTCAGCTCTCCCTGAGTCAGAGGGATCCCTCACAGCATGAGTCTCTACCCACAACCCCCTGCCGCCTGTTTAAATCAAAAGCAGAGGCAGCCACAGAGATGAGATAGAGAGAGAGAGGGAGAAAAGGAGAGACAAGTGCGATATAGTCGGGCTACAGAGAGAGTCTGAAAAAGAGGATATGGAGGGGAAATGATCAAAGTATATCCATTTCTAAAGTCCCCATTCACAGGAAACATATGAAAGAAACGTGACCAATTATATACACAACATCTCAGAGGTTACAACACGTGTCCTAATGCCCTCTGATGCAAAATCACTAAAGTGCTCCTCAGTCACAAACGGCGTTTAAATTTGATTCATTGCTTATGAAAAGTTTGCTGGGACAGACACACAGCTGTGAAGTGCACTTGTTGAAAAGGAAAGAGGCAGTGGACACACACCGGAACAACCGTCAATTCATAATCCCTGCCGAGACTTGATGAAACCTGATGGACACTGGTTAAACGCCACTGCGCGTTCGCCTGTTATGCATACTGCATATGTAGGGGGAAGTGAATGTGTGAGAATAACATTCATTAATCCCAAAAGATCATTTAAAAGGTGCCAAAGTGACAAGAAAAAGCACAGCTGAGAAATGGTACAAAGACATCAGTTCTCTTATGCAGTGTGTGTGTGGTTGTGTTTTTCACCCAGGTGTGTGTGGAGACTGAAATGTGCTCATTTCTCAATGTTTATATGCATTAACATAAGCGAGAAGGGTGTGTTTTGGAATGGCAGTGTATGACTAATATTTATTCTAAACTTAACATGGGAGGTCAACATCTGGCCCATCACGGCAGAAAATGAGGAAATTCAGGAAAGATAAGACTCTGGGGCTTTAACGCATTTGGCAAAAGTCACGGCCTATATAAAAATATCTTGCTTCTATAGCTACAAAAAAAAAGAAAAGATATTGGGTTAAAGGGCAAAAAAGCATCGGATTTTTTCATTTCCCTTTTACTAATACTCACAGAGTGAAATAGTCATTTAAAAAAATACATTTGTGACTACACTTGTTCTTGTATTTGTCTCCCTCCTTTGCCCGACATCTTTTGAGATTTGAATCCACGTTCGCTCTCTCACCTTCCCCGGCCTTTCCCTTTGAATACGACTACATACAAACAGTATGACAGAGAAATTTAGTCAGGAAATACCTGCAGCTCTGCAGCCTGTGGCTACATACAACTGTAGCCCTGTACCCAGGGCCGGTCCTGAGCCAAGTCAAACAGCGGGTGTCCCTGAAGGGCCAGCCTGGCTGGGTCTGGCTGGCCGGGAGCCTTTCATGAATGGACAGATTTCTCCGAGGGCCACATGGTTATAAAGGCTCTCTGTAGTTCGGATGATTTCTCAGGTGGGTTTGGAGGCAGAGAAGGAAGTATCAGATACTGAAATATTAAGTGACCTCTGATACAAGTGGCTGAACGGATTATGGTATTTGGATTGGCGATCCTGTGGTCCTGTTACACTGTTGTTACAGGAGATCATAGTTGCGTAGTATGCATAATACAACATTTGCAATTGAATAGTTATATCCAGTTATGGATCGTCACTGTGTGATTTACTTGTGTCTCTTGCGTTGCTTCACCATTAACCACAGAGCACAAAGAGGCACACAGTGGTTGTAGACAAGTTATATATAAAAACCAACCTGTGACTATTCAGCAGGGGGATGAAAAAAGAGTGGCAAAATATATAATTACTTGTTTGAGCGAGAACACTCTTAGCTCAGTGCTAAGCACTGTGTGGATCAGCCGAGACGTCAATCAAGACACCTTGCAGTGGCATCTAATTAAATAATACAGAGGATACCTTTAAACGCAGCGGGTTGATGATGCCATGCAGCTTCGGAGTTCACGCTTATTCGCTGCACAGCGAGGAGCGGTTCATACCAACACTGCACACTTCATGAGCTCCAACTTTCATCTCTGGCTCCCTGAGGGAGAAGAAAAGGGTATTTTTAGTTTCCATTTAAATTTGAAATCGCTTTAAATTTTTGTTTAAGTTAAACATTTGGTGTTTTTAATGAAGGACAGCTCACAGGCGGACTAACTGGGTTCTGTGCTCATGAAAGATCATTTGCGCACCTTTTGTCATGTGTAAATGTAAAATTCATCAGGCACACATCTGGCAAATGAACCATTTACCCTGTTCTAGTGGCATCTGCCATTTCCTGTGCTGTGCTGAATATTTGGTATTTGTTTAGTTGTAGCGGCAGCCCATTTCATAATCAGGCTTACTTATATCCACACCGAAAAAAGGCTCATCTTATAGCTTTATTAATATATATTCAATTTGTAGTTCAAATTAATAGTTCATAACCTTTGGTCTAACCTTTACATGGGCAGCTTCATTTCAGCAGGAACTAGGCAAATTCAATCCCCTAATTTAAAATAGTTGTACTATATCGAAGGACTGGAGTGAACGTTAATAATATTCACTTTAATATCAACAAAACAAGAAATTCTCAAACTACGGCAGATAAAGTAATATCTGCTGAAGTTCAAGAGATCCATCTCCGTGACAAATGAGCAAACTAACTGCTGATGAAGACCATGTTATATGGTTGAAAGCTCAAGAGAAAGCTGATAGACAGAGATGAGATTGTTTTGTGACGCCTTATATAAACCATATGTATACTGGTTATATTATTATTATTATTATTATTATTATTATTATTATTATTATTATTATTATTATTATTATTATTATTGAGTAAAGTTATTGTACCATTTACAGCCCTAGAAATTATGTTTATATGCAACGTTTATAGATGTATGTTTTGAAGGAAAGATCATTGCAACCGGATTATTTTGAACAAAATAAGAATATGAAATTACTTATCATATTTGGGGAAATTGATGAATAGAACGGAATTGATGAATAAAATGTCTGATCTCCATCCAGCGGTGGGAAAATTCTAAACACAACAATAAGGTAAGGAGAGATATTATTTTTGGACTATTCATGCAAACAAAAACAATCACCCTCCTCGCAGAGTCATCTTGATTCCAGCTTAAATCGAACTACTTCACAGGATGCAAGAGAAGACTGATAAATGAAAACAGGACTTGGAAACGGAACAGAAGAGAACTGTGGAGCAAAAAACGGAGTAGTGTAAATAACCTCCTCAGCACATCTCAAGTCCACAACAACAGATTCACAAGAGGCCAGATACTGCCAGCGCCTTTCTATCTTCATCTGTCTGTAAGAATGCACCGAAGTCCTGGGGCAGGCAGTACCGTTCACCATGCATCATCATCATTCCGAGTATTTGCGCTCTCCAACTTTATACAGTATCAAGTAACTTCAGACTTTCCGCGAGTCTGAGGTTTCCAATCACAGGTCAACACTCTCACACAGAGACAGAGAGAAGAAATCGACGTCAATCACAGGGCACAATATTTGTCTATTGGTTTGAGTTCTCATCCTTGAGGAAATGTCCCGCAGCTCCGGCACCTGACCTTGCGTCATCAGACCCAAGCAGGATCAGAGATGACCTTGGCACGCACACAATGAAAACACGGCCTAGTTCAGCATCTGTCTTTGATGTACATTATCAAAGACCTTCTTCCTCCTCTCCTCCCTGGACCAAAGGCTACTATTGTTTTTGTTGTTGTTATTGATATTGTTTCCCAACCCTTATAACACAAAGCAGTCTGACCATGACTCTGATGCTAATGTGGAGGTGGAGAGGGTGTTTTAATGAGCCGAGGAGTAGATCAGAGGGGCTCTGGGGGTTACAGGCAGGGAATAGGTAGCACCGAACATCAAAACACTTCCAGTACTTGTGCTTTTCACCAGCCATGACCTTCCAACACCAGCAAGAGGATGCAGTGTGAAAACTATGAATTGGCACAGGAAACAATACAGATAGAACACTGAAGATGTGCAAATGGCAGGTGATGACATCGGTCACTTTGGCTCCCAATAATATCAAAAATCAAGTAAACAGCTGTCCTGAGCTTGATAAATAGTCACAATCTCTGGTTTGGCTCATCATGGCAATATAAAGTCAATCTGTTCAAGTTCAAGTTTTGTTGTTTTTTTTTTTTCATACAACTTTTTTTAAACCCCATTCTGTGAGTCAATGTTGCTCCTCTAAGGTTATGAGAGTTATGAGACAAGGGTCAAAGGTCACCATTATAGCCAGCTGTTTGCTCCTTCTGACAGCATTCCTCCATCTCTCAGTAAGCCAGTGAGCTGAGTGGTTACTCAGTCACAGCAAGCCATGTAACAGGTTCACACTTCACTTCACACTTGACTTACACAAAAGGAGATTGTTCTGACTCATTAGCCACGGGGTGAGAATGAGTTTTATTCGGTTTGGGCAATAGGTGGTATCTAGGTACAGTATTCAGGAGACGGGTCATGATTTAAAAATAACATTGCATAATTCTTCTTTGTCAATTGATATTTGCATTCTGCCATTTGTACACCAGTCGCTTGATACAAAACTAAAGCACAATGACAATTTACATTATTAATTTACAACTCCGATAATCTTAAGGTGTGTCCAACTTTATTACTTAGTAGTAAGTTCAGCTTTCTACAGCAGACCTTCTTTATTCTAGGAGGCAAAACTTAAAAGCCTGCCACATCTAATATTTCTCTGTCAGATTAGTGATGGTTTCTTCACAACAGCCAAACCCCTCATCGTGCTGCAGACTTAGCGCTTGTTGTCTGGGCTCCCACTGTGATGAAAGTTTATCATCATCACATTAGTCTGTATAATGAGATTACACATCAAATCATCCTCCGGCGCTGATAAGGAACTTTTGTCTTCTCTTTCTCCATAAACCGGTTCAAATATATGAGGAATGGACGCGCCAACACCTGGCTGGGTGGTATTTCCAGCTGCAACTTATTGTTCCGCAAACATCTGCAGCTTATTCAGCTTCACCACGTTGTCCTTTCAGATGACAGAAAGCTTTCTGGCTCAAAACTTCTATGTCACCCATTTAATATAATGGTGACTGGCTCTGTGAAAACACATGCTCAAACTTCTCATAGCTGGTTACACAATGTGTTGCTTTCTGAATCTGTATTATAAACCTCAACAAGAGCAAAACCTTATTGTCATGCAACAAGTCATTGAATCACTTTTGTTATAATTTAAATGCAGGCTAACATTCTATGAGATGTTTTACTTTACTTTCTAATTTAATGAAAACACTGATGGTTAAGCCCTTTTCTTCCAGCAAGAGATAACTCAGGAACGTAAAGGATATGAAGTGTGAATTCTAGGTTGCAGCCCGGTGTGGGCTAGCACCAGAATCCCTGAGCTTCAATGTTAACGTCACAATAGCAGGTGCAATAATGATCGGGGAAACTTCTTAGTTCTGCAGGTAAGCAGGTAATTACAAATACATTGGACTCTTCTCCCCAATTTTAAAGATATTTTTACCATTCATCATGAGAGGGACATGAAAGTCAGTATGAAATGTTATGGCGACAACATATGCCTGTCACCATAAATATATACAATCAAGTTTCAAGGTGATCCAATCATCGCTATAATACTGCATATAATGATCAACAACACAGCTTCCCCGCTGGGTGCCGTCGTCTAGCGTTTGTGACGTCATTTGGATCAAGAGTCTGAACATAGAGTCGAGCCGTGGTATCAAGGTAATAGTCTATGAATGCAATCAGTTGTCCAGGAGATCATGTTTAGACCCCAAATGTCAATCTAATTATGGCACGTAGGGCAGAGTCGTGGGGTCACCACAGTTGATAAGAGTCATTATCTGTTCACTATGTTTCTTGTGAGTTTTAAAATATTTAAAAGTGACTGACTTTCCACTCAATGGATAAACTGTAAACTAGCATGAGAATAATTCATTAAAGTTATCCAACTTTTGTTCATTTTCACAAACATAACACATTTTCTCAGTCGACCCGTTATAGTGGAAAGTAATGGAATTGGGAATTCATCAATAGAAGGGTCTCAAAAGAAGGGGTTAGAGTCCAATGCAGGGAGCAGCGTGTACTCCAACAAGGCAGATGGGAGAAAGAAGAAGAAAAGACTTGTTTACCTTTCCTCCCCTTCTGGGTGGAGGGGGATTCATTAGCTGCTGTGTAAATCAATCTGCTTCTCCTTAAAGGCCTGTCAATTTAGACCTGATGTCTGGCAGCCTGACATCGCTCACTGGATATTTAACTTGAAGGCCAATTAATCATCATGATTAATTCACTCACAAACCACATGGAACTGTTTGACTTTACCTCATGGAATAAGGCCCAAAAGTATCTCGGACTTGAAGGGAGGCGGAAATTAATAGGATTGGTTGTCTCCATTGACTCCTGATCAGCCTCTCAATGGTGAACAGAGCAAGCACAAAGCCGACGCTCCATCCTTTTTCCTCTACCACCACTTCTACCTTCACACAACCAAGGTACATGGTTGCGTTCTTATTGGTGGGAATATGTGTTTATATGTTAATGTCAATGTGTTGCACCTATGATGAATGCTGGGAGAGGTGGCCTAGTGGTGAGGGAGACAGGCATTGTACCAGAGGGTTGCTGGTTCGAGGCCTAATCGAGCTGGTCTCCATAAAACAGCCATACATATTGAAAGAGCTTTGGAATTAACTTGTCAATCTAATGTAAATAACCTAAAACTGTATACAGAGCTACAATAAAAGAGGCTCTCCGAATAGAAAATCGTTCATTGTTATTTTCTCTGCTAATATGCGGGGAAATTCAATGCAAACTTTAAGCTTGCTTCTCGAGTAAACTTGGTGTGGGCTTATTATGGCATTTAAACTGGAACAAGTCACAAGATGTAGTTCCAAATGTTGTGCAACACTTCTCTCCCGAATCCTTCCCATGTGATTGGCCAAAGCTGAATCGACAAAGTAACGCAGTCAAAGGTTGACTGATTTGTGACAGCAAGCGGCTGACTGATGACTTCCTGCGTGGTCCGCACGAGCGGCACATCCATCAGTTAATCAATCATACAATACTGACCCATAAAGGGGCATTCTTCTGCTGCAGGCCAAGCAGCAAATGATCACTGTCATGGCAGAGTCCAAGTTTAAAGGTTGAAACCTCTGCCTCCGGACTCAGCACATTTCCCTCGGTCTGTACCACCTACGCCAAAGGCAACAAATTCTTTGTGTGCTCGAGCATCTGTTAAACACATGGAAAGACTTTAAATTATGCCTGAGCTACACATGTGGGTGGAACTGAACCCTTTTTCGACAATGCCCCAGATAGAAAGACATACAGTTACCACTGTGCAATGTGCTTTATAATGTAGAGAATAAGGATTGAAACATTCAATATTTTACTTCACTTCATTTGATCAGAAACCAATATTAATTTCAATTCATATTTATGCTGACAAACATTGCCTGTCTAGCTTAAAGCAGTGGTAAGGGATGTTGGGTCATATTCACGTACCGTTTTTATATACTGTTGACCGTAACCATGGAAAACTGTTTCACCGTTTCAGTGACTTTTGTCTCTTCTCAATCATTTGAGAAAAATGTGTATCGGATTAAAATCGCTTACCCCGTCTGCTTTAATGTATGTAATGTGTAATGATATTATTCTTGGCCTCATAAATGCCCGCACGCACGCACGCACGCACGCACGCACGCACGCACGCACACACACACACACAGCCCGGGCAAAAGTCCTCTGAGCCAAATTCGACACCTAACTGTCCACCACGCAACGCCAAACCTATTTTGAAGAGTAGGACCTAAAAGCAACTATGGACCCAAATGGATCCTAATTAAAAACGCCTTGCACATTAGTTGCTGTAACAAAGGGGAAATTGGGGCGTTCGTTTAAATCCAATTAGGCCTGTGCCGATGCCTCGGAAGATGAGAGAGTAATTGTTGTTTGAACATGAAGGTCTTTTTGGAAGGCAAAAGGCAAAAAAATGTAGAGAGATGGGAGATTAGATGGGACTGCAAACTTACAGTATAAGGGCCGGGACCACATAACAAGACAATTAGTATGGAATATGGAAGTCGTTGTTTTTTCAGGGAAAAAATGTGTTATGGGGCCCCCTGCTGCAGGTGTTACTGAAAAGATCAGTTGAGTTAATTGCTTCAGTCATTATTGACTTAAACCACATGCAGAGAGTCTTAGCATAATCAAAATGCAGGCTGTTATAGTATATAATTTCACAAATTGAAATAAATGGAATGTATAATATGGCGATCATATATTCTCTTCCCACAGATTCATACACCCTTAAAGTCATCACTGATTTACGAGAGGCTCAGGTGCTTCTTGCAATCGGACAAGGTGGTTGGTGATCAATATTCCACACAACCAACCAGACCTCCATCATACATAAACACGCACACACACCTTCTCTTAACGTGGGCAAAAAGCATTTTTGAAAATCGCGTTTTATTTGTTCATCCCAATCTGCACAGTGTACAGCAATTTCCATCTTTAATCTAATCCTTCAAAAAAGGAAAAACATCCCTCCAAAAACCCTTAAGCAGGAATGTCATAACATTAAATCAATATTAATCAATAATCCGCTTTTCTCTGCTTTTTTCTCCAAGCCCTCACTGTGTAACATCAACACAAATAAAGTGACAGCTTTTCGACGCCGTGATCAATTGCTCCTCTGTCTGTGCTTGTGTGTGTTTCATAATGGCTCAATCAGGCCTAATTACATTACCCGATCTACACAACATAGTAGCAAGTCATGTTATAACTGCTCCCTGGTGTACAGAACACAGCGCGCACACACACACACACACACACACACACACACACACACACTGGTGGAAACAAATTCACTGCCATTGGTTTGAGCTCTCTGGGGATGCTACTCGGATTGAAGGAGACATCAAAACAGTGATCAGGGCACACCTGGGACCCCCGGAGTGTCAAAGGTCACGCAGTTAAGTTTAAAGGGCAGTGTTCTGGCTCTGGGCCAAGGTCAAGGTGGCAGAGGTCAGCGTCTGAGTTGGCAGCCTCACTCTGCCCTTGGCCTTGAGCTGATCAATAGGAGCAGGGTCTCAGCTTGCCTCCGTCAAACAATCGATGAGACATTTACATTTAGCACAGTCACTCACTGGAGCCCCCCCATCTTTGAGTGTGGCAATTTTGTGCTACAGTTCAGTCTCACAGCTCTCGTCAACATCGCTCCAGACACAGCAGGAACACTTTGCTTTGAGAAAGTAATCTCTCCCTCTAATAATAAAATCTCTTTGATTCGCCTGATTCTGGACGTCATTAAGATCAATGGTGACATAAAATAGTCAGATGGAGCGCTCTTGACTTTGGTCAGTTAAAGTTTTGAGAACAAGAACTTTCCAAGAAATGTGATTGTCTTACCTGTGTCAGGAAAAAGGATCTAAATTGAGTTGCTGGTGGACAGTTTTGCAGCACATGGCCCTCTGCAAGGAAATGGTATCTATAATATGTTTCACATGTTGAGGTGGAGTTTACAGTGCTGAGTGCTAGCTCTGCAACATTGTTATAGATTTGGATATGACATATTATAGATGTATATAGTCATTTATAAAAACCTAGAACTGCATACATGTTGATAATCTTGTACTTTATGGCCGACAACAATTAGCTCAAGAGATACAAGGATTACATTCCATGTCATTTAGCCGATGCTTTTGTCCAAAGCGACATTACTCTCCTATACGTTAAACCTTGGAGGTTTTGTGGGAGAACCTATAGTCCCCGTGAAGCTGTTTTAAGCACAAATAGACCAAGGGTGACGACTGTGGTGGCTAGTTATCCTGAATGATCATAGTCTAATGTCCCATTGAAATAATGGGGAAAGAGGATACAGAGGTGTCTTTTGCTGTCCCACCTCCTGCTGCAATGCTCATCGCACTCTAGTTCTGCCGTTTTGTTTTAATAATCTGCAGTGATTCGCAGCCCCTATTTTTGTTTTTATTGTTTGGATCCCCGTTAGCTTTCACCACTTGATGAACCCGAACCCTTCTCCCTCCTCTGCAGCCTCTTTGCGACACAGGACGTTCAGACAAACTGAAGCTATGTTGTTTGAACACTGTCTCCTATTAGATGGCCCTTCCTTTATATTCACACACGGTGCATTGCCAGTCCCAGAGCAATTATACACATGACTACACATGGAGCTAAAGGAACAGGCTGAATCTTTATCACCGGCCAAGGTGCAGCACCAGTGAGCTACCCGGCTCCTGCTCCTGTGTCTGCATGCCCGGTCAAAGATGAGCCAGTTATATTTAGTTGCAATCAAATGACAAGGATTCGGACGAGAAACGTTAAAGTAGACCTCAATTAGCATTCTTTGCAAAATCACTCCACTGAAAGAGTTGTGATAATTATTCACTCTAAATCAAAGTTTGACCATGGGTTCGGCAGCATCAGCCAATAGCTTTGAATAAAAGACAGAGACAGCGACAACGACAAGAAAAACTTGAAAAAGTAAAACATGGTCCTGGGCTTTACAATTCATAGAAGGAAAAATACCATCCACTTCAGCACCAGCTACTTAAAGGTAAATTGATATGGGTTTAACAAAGCCGGGTGATTTGTACAAATTAAAAATGTGTTGCAATTTATCCAGGCGATATTGGAATAATGTTTGTTGAAGCTCCGTTAAATTATAGAGATTTTTTTTTAAATCATCACCACTGTCGAGAAAGATACAATTAGCAACGTGATGTATGGTTGATTTGATGTTACAGGGCAGAATCTTTAAATAGTTACAGAATCTAAATCAGAATATGATCCCCACAGGGAAATAAATAATGAGACTGAATAAGAGACTTTAAACAGACTTTACCGCAGTGCATGTTAGAGGATTCTTACTTTTGTATTGTATTACATTTGAAGCGGATGTTCAACAGCAAATTGTTTATGGTAAAGGAATGACAATGACACGGTGCAACGGGTGGCCTTTTGTCAGTTTGTCGTACAAAAGAAACAGTCAATAATTGAAAATATACGGAAACTGTGCCCTGCAAAGTTATTGACATATGCTTCATTCAGTTTTTATATCTTGCACAGCCTCTCTAATCTCAAGAAATCTGAGTCAAAAAGCATCTTTGAGGACGAGGACAATCATGCTCTGGAACGAACGCCATCTCCCTCTCCAGGACGAAACCGTGTCAGAGGATCAGGCATGAGCAAAGATGAAGGCAGGACGTTTGAAGATGAGGAAAGATGTTTGAACCTGCTCCCTCTTTACAGCGTCCCAGCGGGGAGTGTATATGGGAAGGCAAGTCATGTATTATTTAGAGTCCGATCTGCCTTTGTGCTTGATCAGGGCTTGATTGAGAGCGGCTGGGACTGTCTTTTTCCCAGTGTAAGAGCACGGACGTCTGTTCACAAATGAAGGTGCACTTGTGACCTCCACACCGAACTCGGTCAATACCTGCATACGCTGAATACAGAATGCAGGATAGACACCGCTACTACACCGCCGCTTCTATCATGTACACAGACGAGCAACGTCAACAGAGTACTTAAGATACATTACTCTCTTATACATTAATCATTGGACGGCTGTGGGAGAACCTACAGTCCTCGTGGAGCTGTTTTCAGCACTAATAGACCCGGGCGCAGGAGTATTGGTAATGTGTCGGGACCACAGGGAGCTATGTTTTAGCCAATCTCTAATTAAAGTAGAAACTCAAAGCGCAGTGCACCTCTGCTGTTCAGCAAACGAGCCATAGCTGATATGCTCTTAAAGTCATTAGCGGCGCTGATTTGTAGCCTCAGCACCTTGTTAACAAAACAGAGGCCAGATAATCCCGCGACAAAGACACTTTGGGGCTGGTGGAGTGGTTGCTCCGGTTCAAAGTGCAAAACCAGTGTCATTCATGCTCATCTGCCTAAGGACAGTTAAAACAAATAAAAAGGGAAATCAGCAAAAAAAGAAAGAGAAGAGAAATTGACTTTTGCTAGATTCATCTGAACAATGTCCATAACTGCAAAGCACAACGTAAACTAATACTAAATACTAAACCCGTCTTATATGGTACCCAAAATGAGAAAAATATTGTGAGGCCACCACAGAATTCTCTGTTTCAAAAGTAGTAAGAAACTATGAGCTTTGTTTTTTACATTGATATGGTGTCATTTGGTTTCTACCCCACTTATTACGGTAAGAAAAATGCTTTTTTTTACTGTAACACAGACAATCAGTGAACTGTGAACAGTTTCTGCGAATATAGTGCTGTCGTATCAGACAGGCATCATTGAATATCAAATCTCAACAAAAAAGCAGGTTAACCTTCAAGCTACAATGTACATCGATTCCGTTTTAAATATGCATCCGGAAGATTTATTGTCCTGCGTTGATAGTTCTGCAATTTTGGACAAACGCCATCAAATGAAAGTTTCTCCCACTTCTTCGCCCTCTCTGTTTTGTCAATTCTTGGATCTACAATCAGGACAATCCATCATTGTGGCACATCAGGCAAAAAAATATATTAAACTCACTCTGAGAAAATTTATTCACAGGGACTGAAATAGGAGTAAAATGCTGTTTAAGCATTTAAATAGATAGATAGTGAAGGTTAAAAAAACGAGAAAACAGCAGAAGACGCACCTTAAACCTGACAGTCAGAATAAATATTCATTCATATCCTGATGGACTTTGACTTCATTCGAACCAGAAGATGCATATCATATATAGTAGCCACATAAGCGGAATAACGTGTTCGGACATGTTGCCATGGAGAATGACATGCAAGTCACAAGTTGGATACTAAATGCATGACAATGTCTGTTTGTTTATTCATGACGCAATGGTTAAAAAAATAGAACACGGTTCAATACAACACACAAAATATAAGAAATTAATATAACTCCCAATCGCCAGCTTGGCATTGAGATTACACAGGGAAAAAATAACATTGATTAATAAAGTATAGGACAATAAGTTATGAAGAGTACAAACGAGTAGGAAATACGGAGAGAAGTCAGAATCAGACTTTCTTCACAACTCAAGCGCAAATATTTTTTTCAGACAGACGTCAGGTCATGCTATCACTCAACAATTTTTGTGGTGAGCTCATCATTTTTAGATCATATGACTATTTCCTCAGCAGAGTGACAGAGCGTCTGAAGCCTGTTTGAACCATCACATTGCGCATGAAATTTGTATGAATTTGTTTTATGCAAGGTTAGCAGGCTGACAAACGGCATCAGCTCAGCAACAGAGGAATCATTTACCAAGATTTAATTCACATAACACACACACCCAAATCAAATCTATTAAATAGGCATGGAATAAAAGGTAATATTTTAGTGTAATTTTAATGTAATTGTAATTCTGCTGTATAAATCACATGCATATAACACTGGTGGGTAGAGGCCTGCTCTGAAGCCTGTTGCTAAGGGCAACCCGTTCAGCCCCTCTGTCTGCTGAGCAGATGCCCCTTTGCTCATCCCAGAGGCTCAGATGTCACCATGCCAACAAGCAGGTGTCCTATGTGCCAATGGGCCAGAGACTAGCATGACATCTTCTGCCAAGTGTGGAAACCCCACATCCACACTCAGTCCCTTTACCTGCCTACAGAGTCTCACACGACGTCCGCAGCTCAAACTTTTGATCAAATATTTATTATTTAGTTTTTTTAGGAGCAAGCATATTGGGTCAATCTCTGTACATCGTGATGGCAGAACACAACACGACACACAGAGCAGGGTCTCCAGCCGAGCTTCATTCTCAGGAGGCGTTGAGAATAACAAAAACAAAATAAAACACCAACCCAGTGTGTTTGGTTAAGTACTAGTTAAAACCAAATGTGCAAATGAACACAAGAGATGCCCTTTGTGTTACATATCTTGCTATTATTGCCCCAAACATGATTTGTTTCCCTTTAAACCTAGTATTAAATTGGGGGGGGAAAGATTGGGTGGTTCTAAACTACAGCGCAGAGCAGGGAAAATAATGCAGAAAAGGATATCAGATATATACAACAGGGCATAAGGTTATGTTTACCGCATGATATTGCATGTTGCATCAAGATAAAAGCAGCTGTTAGGATAGTGAGCTATAACAGTATTGATGCAGGAAGTGTTAAACTGAAACAACGATCCTCAATAATGGCTCAAATGTTCCGCAGCACTGACAAACTGTAGAGTGTTTTAAGATTTAAGAAAGCAAATAGAACCAAAGGCTGTTTATTTCACAGTTGACACGGTATTAAATACTTTAAAGATTAGGTGAGATATTATATTTATATCAGTGCATTACTATTATAAGCTAGATGTCCAAGTGAATAGAATGAGTGTTTTGTTTCTTTACACAAATCGGTTTGCTGACACATATTGATGTCACATTCTGTTTAAGGCGAAACCCTTTTTTTTTCTTTTTTTTACCAAATCCAGATTTATTAAGTCAGGCTTCAGGAAAAACTTTATTTGTCTCTCATTTTAACATTGAATTTTAGAATTTTGTGATTGATTTTAATTAAATATATCTAAAATGTGGTTTTATGTTGCACAATCTGCACCAAACTGAAATGAGAATAGATGGGTTAGTGTGTGTATAGCTATGCTGGAACAATAACTGTTGTAATGCTTTGTGCAGAGAGAGCGTGTAACATTTGAACTGTATATTTTTTTTCAAATCTAGATTATTTGTATGCAAATGTTAAACATCAGTGCTAGGGTCATCAGCATCATCGGGCTCAAGGCCTCCAGAAAACAGTATCTGTGATTATTCATGTCATTCAGAGGAGTGATTAAATATTCCTCATACCCTCAGAGCAGGGAAACAAATGAAGCACGGCCACATTCTAACAAGAGCTGACAGATCTTTTAAATAATGTTTATTTATCAACGGTAACATTTACCAGCCCTCGTATGGTCCCTCTGGCATGTGACTTGAGCTGCTTGAAGCTCAGCAGTGTCTCTTTAGCTGGCATTTCTTTTCTTTTTTTTTTTTACTATGTGGAACTTCGGTGAAAACTTTTGCCGTCTATTTAATGCAGTGAAAGAAAAAGGAGAGGAGGATATTAAGGAAGGAAGTCAAGTAAAGAAAACAAATTGTATATAAGGTCATGGCAAACAAATAAAATCTGCTGTTGGAAAGATAAAATCCCATCTGAAGGTGAATTACGACAATAATAAAAACCTCAACATGGGTTGCAGAGAGTAACTAAAGAAAGATATGTCTTGAGTAAAAAGTATAAAGGCGAGCCAAATCACAATTCAAATGTATAAATTAATAAATGAATATATGAACATATTCATTTATCATGCGCATGGAGATACATTATTCACCGCTTTCCCAAGCTGGGGATATCATTATACTTCAATTAATATAAACTCTACTCTTACAATTGCAAAACCAAAAACGCCACAACGTCCACACACAGGATTTTACTTTCAAGGAATGTCAGCCTTACTTGGGGTCAAAGGTATGACTTTACAAGTTGAAACCAGTATAAAAGCACAGAAGCCGGAATAGGATGAGGCACACACATGAAGTTCGTTGGTCGCAGGTTTGAATAAAAGGGGCTGTAACATAAATGGAAGCAACTTTGGACCTTCATTTTAAACTTTCACCAAGAAAAGGATCATCGGTCATCTTAGGAATTCAGCAGGTATTTGTATTTATTTATTTCCATTTCTTTTGTGTGTTTGCCTCCTTCTCTGATCCTTTATGCGTGTATTTTACACTGTCTCTCTCTGTATTAGAGAAAACTCTTATTATATTTAACAATGATTTCAACAGTATGCTCTGAAAGTATTTTGCTTGTCTTTGCAGATTTAAAAAACAAATGCAATTCTTCTACTAATCAGAGCCATATTACCGTTACCTCAACCCACTGAAAAATGTCCTGTCCTTGTTGGTGCAGTTGCACGTTTTTTTCTACTAATCTGAGCACAAGATGCTGGTGGGGCTTTTGTAAGTTTGGCGAAACGTCACCGTTGTTCATATTTAGACGATGTGACTCATTTCTGTACAGACGCAGTTCAAGTGTTAATAATAGGTCCATGTTTTACTTTGCTGTATGTTTCAATACATAATACATTATTTTCATAAATGTTACTCTAATGAAGGGAGGACGCATATTATTTAACTCTTATGAATTCACATGAAGAGTGAAACAAAGAGAGTAGAAATAATTTACATACTCGTATTAGAATTGTATATTTGTGTCTATTAAATATGATAAATTCTGCATGTGCCTGCTTATTTGTTTAAGTGGTGACATGTTTAAGGTTAACAATTATGACAATGCCCTATTGTGAAATTGCATTAACAAACGTGTGGTTTACCAGAATGGAACAACAAACTGCTTTGTACCGTTGAGTCATGCTGGGTGTAGAGTGAAAGTTTTAAAGAAGCATTAAGAGGAAAATGTTGTAGAATTTCTTATTTGCTGGTTAGATTGTAAGATGTATATAATATAAGATATTTGAAAATACATATTTTGTAAACTGATTATAGATTAAAACTATTGTTTCATTATGTTTGAAAAAAAATCCTGATGCTTTATGCAAAAAAATATTTGCCAATTGATTAATTGAAAGGTTAGCGGAATGATTCAATGATCACTTCCTTCGTTTGCTGGGAATATGACAACCTTCATTTGAGTGTATTTGACAGCATGGTAATTATGAAAGGGTTTTAGTTCTTTGGACCACAGCTATGTTATACACAATCATTACAAGATATTAGAAAGTCATAAAAGAAAATGAATTCTATGATAAAGCATTAGTAAACATTACGAAATTAGAAAAAAATGTGTGAAACTTGCATGGCACCTTTTGCAGTGTCTCTTTGTCAAATAGTTGGGGCTGACTTTCTTACCAGATCAGGACAGAGAAGTACGGTAAAGAAATCCTCCAATGGCTTTTAAAACCTCAACGCATGCCTCGCAAACACCCTATGTTTCATCGCTGCATAAAAAATGATATGCAAGTGGTATATTTGAATATTCATGACCAAATCCAACTGCTGTTTGTACTGTAGCATTAATTAGTTGCTCGAGGGGGAGTAAAAATAAGGAGCCGTAAGAAGTGCTCTGTGTTGAGCCACGGCAATCCCAAAGAAAGAGGTAAAAAGTGATATATTATGACGAGTGTGTTCAAACACAGAGGGGTTCTTTCAAAAAGCGTAGGATGTCAGTAATGATTGAATTTACTCATCTGCTTAACTTTATTTAACCGACACCCAGAGCTAGAATTTCAGTAAAAAAAAGGCAATAAAGCACCTGAAAGTCTCTGAAATAATCTCAGGTGGGGCAAACCAGTCTTGAATGAGACTTCTCTTATTTTTGGATTTAATGTGCCGTTAAAAAAGTATGAATATTCAAGAGGAGAGCTGGTTGAAGAGTCCCAATCATCTCCTACACAGTTGCCCCGGCAGTTAAAAGAGAGCTGCTGAGAGGAGTTTCACCGTGAGAGACATTAGCATGCCTTTGAAACAAGAGACCTTGAGTTTGAACGAGGGCTATCCATACACACTTTGGAATGTGATTTATATGCACAAAACTGAGGTGTGAGGCCAGAGGATGTGAGAGGGGCAGAAAGGATTCCACTCAGTGCAGGTATGGTTTCCAGCGGGCACCGGGGTGATAACCGTTTTTAATGCCGCCAGTGCCTCTTCACACATCACTGGGTTCATCTGAACTTAGAGACGCCACTGAAACAACCTCCCTGCTGAGAAGAAAAATATATGCAATATAAAAGGTAATTGGCTGTCCTGCTCGGGCTTCTTTATGTCCTCTCAATGATATTGAAGGCGTATGTTCTGTCATTAAAGGGATGTTCCAAGTTGAAATAAAGGTGTTGATTTTCAACTGTTTGTTCTAAAACCTGAGTTTCTTTTTGTACCACTGCCACCGGTGACCTATGCGCTCAGCTCTCTGAATTATGCATGGTGATTATTCGACGTAGTCCTCTGAATTGTAAATCCTCACAATTATACATCCCATTGTCTATTCATTATTTCAAAACGAATGGCAAATTATGTAAAACTATCTCTAAAGAGGAAGGCAGCGTGTAATATGACTTGCCATATTGTTCATGCAATTCAAATACTTTGCTTTTCCTGAGAGTCCAAAGTAAATCAGATTTAAATGGAATCCGACTTGCATGTCGTGTGAGATTATGATACATCTGCAAGATAAGCAATGATAACTACACTACGTGCCACGAGGTGAGAGCACTGAGGCAAAGAATGTCTACCAATCAACTTAAACCTCCCTCAAGGTTAAATATACATAAGTGTTGACTGAGAGTTGAACTCATCTTTTTTTAACCAGACAAGTGAAGGATTGGTCCTACAGCGTCTTTCCACCTCTCTATGGCCTTATACATGTATACATACTGTTTACTCACAGTATAAATCTTTTTATTGTTATTTTTTCTCCTCTATGAGTCAAATGGCACACAGGTCATCAGTACACCAGCATACATCTGGGTCTGCCGTGTGAAACCACACTCACAAATTCTTGACAAGAAAAATAAAGATTAGGAATCCCGAGCTAGTAGGACCCCCAAGCAAGGAAGACATATTACTGGTGAATGTAACCTTGATCTCAGTGACTTAGTTTAAATATCACATTTTTCTTAACATCTCGACGTCTTTAACATTTTTCTTCTGCACACAATCATTTCTCAAAGTCAATAACAACAGCTTGTTGTTATTTCACTTTGATATTTTACATTCACTGTGCAGAGTAACGTATTTGCAGACGTATCCATGTGCAGTGCAAGATATTTTTGATTTAGGTATAATGAATAGGTGTGATGTTTAATTATGTAAAGTTAATAGTTAATATTTTTTAGTTCTTACAATGACATTCACTGTAAAACTTAAAAAAAAAAATCTCATTATCTTTTAGTTTGTTTAAACAATTTTAGCATTATCTATGGACACATTAAATCTGTTGGATAATGACCGATAGCATGAGTATTGCATTATTGTCAACATTAATGCATCACTGCATCACTGCTTCTATTCTATTCTATTTTGTTCCAGCCTGTTCTGGTTTATCCTAGTGTATATTTTTTGTTTTATTGTCTTC
The DNA here is from genome assembly GCA_016785305.1 of Colistium nudipinnis. Lineage (NCBI taxonomy): Eukaryota > Metazoa > Chordata > Actinopteri > Pleuronectiformes > Rhombosoleidae > Colistium > Colistium nudipinnis. Next base: position 2,291,905 of record JAFBJU010000173.1, read on the forward strand.
TTTTATTTTCTATCTTGTTCGGTTCCAATGCGTTTTGGTCTTGGTAACAGTTTTCTTTATTTTCTTATTGTGTTGTGTCTCTGTTCAGTGTTTTTTTCTTCTTTTTTTTTAGTGCAGTATCTTGCTGGGCCTCGCTCTGGTTACACTATGTACATACTGTAAGGACGTGCAGTGAGATCGCTGCTTCCTGGCTGTTCTTTCTTCACCGTCATCCTCCTCCTCTTCTGGAAGTGTTACCCACTCATCCTCTATCTCCCCTCATCCGCTATTCTCCTCCTCACCTCCCGCTGCACTCCACCCCTCTGCTGAGCACAGGTATTTGTTTAGGAATCTCTCTGTGGAAATTATACTCCATCTCCGGTGCTCCCTATCAACACACAATTATCACGGGCAATCATGCAGAACAGTGCTGAATTCAGCTGGGACTCCCACTCTGATGACATTACTGACTGCAAGGCTTTTCCTGGAGGTACCTTGCTCCTCACCTGCATTAAATCTCCCTCTCCCCCCTTCTTGCTCGCCCGTTCTAACACACTCTCATTTGGATATGGATAGATAAATTAGATTTTTTTTTAATCTGATTGGGATTTCATTTAAACTGGGAAGTCCACTTGATAATACATCTCTTTCCTAGGGGAGACTAAGCTATAAGGATTTTTACATAATGGACGAATCCTGTGATTGTCTTAAAATATATTACTATCTGCCAACCTGTGTGGCCTTTTAGTGTGACGCTTGGCAACTTCAGAGACCCACGGACATTAGTGTAGATTATCATATGGCTGATCCAAAGTTTTGTTAAATGGAATCTCATGCAGAGAGTAGAATTCAGAAATTTGGAGGTGTGATTCTCCCTCATGAGAGTCTACTGTGGAGCCAAAGTCAATCTAACAAAGTAATCAATGCCTTACATTGTGTCAGTCTCCCCTGCGTTCTAAGGCAAACCACAGATACATTTCCCTATGCATGATGAAGTGTATTGTAAAGGCACAGCGTTGATACAGACACATCATAGTCAACACAGGAGTCCATTCAGATCCTGATCAAATGCTCCATTCATGAGTGAAATTACCAACCGTCTGTCAGCCAAGGTGTGAATTCTATCATCTACAGATTCCCCCTCTCAAGTTGTGATTAAATGCATAACTCCATATACACTCCACATAGACTCTAGATGAGCAAAATGGGATTTTTCGACTGTAAGGTTGTAAATTGATGTGTAAAGCAAGGGAGACAAGAGTGTCATCTTGTGGCCTTTTGTTGAAATATTTCTGCATTCATCCTGACCAGACCTTTTGTTACAGGGATCATATTTGATCCCTGTAACAGAAATATTCACAGAGGAACAGAAAGGAGGTAATACAAATAATCTGTTTATTCCTTTGTGGAAACATTGTTCTCTTGATTATGTCTCTAAGTTGGGCTGAGGATTGTACGTTGGCCAGAGCTGATTTTTATATCACGTTTAAACAGTTTGTTTAAGGGCAGGGGGTCACCAACTTTATTGAAACTAAGAGCTACTTCAAGTGTACTGTTTAGTATCAAGGGCTACTTGTTTGCAAACGGTATTTAACTTTGACCCTAGACAAGGTCAGAGTTCATATATAAATAACACATTACATTATTACACCAAATATTATCAGTTTCAAATCTACATATATGCAGGGGCAAGTTATACAATTATAATGTGCATTGCAAGGAAGATGGCACAATCCAAACCAGCGTCACACACTATAAGTCATTCCTACTGTTCGTTTAGGTCATAAAGTTTAGGGCACTGCAACTGTAAACTCACGCACACGCGCACACTCACACACACACCAGGTACTCTAACGGCATGCGCAGTCTGCACCTACGAGAGAAAATAAAGCCCGAAACTATCACACTCACAGAATAGTCCTGTGGTTAAATGTAGATTCAAAACTAAAGCAAAGGAACACACCCAAAATACATGTTATACAGAACAATACTACAGACCAAAAAATTAATAGTACACGTCATAGAGACTTACCTTTCACCCGGGGTCAGAGCTTTGGCGTTGCTCCCACACCAGTTGTTAAAGGGAGGACCGGGGCCGCTGGCCTCTAAGCCTGGCTCCCTTTCCTCACCGCCGTCGGTCCTAACCGGCTAACATGCTCATGCCAACATTGACTACTGCACCACACTAATTTTGTGTTAGATAAGGTAAACATGTTTTCCAAAATGTAAGAAAGTTAAAACGTTTAACACTTTGAAAATGTGTTTTGCACTTCCCAGCCACCGTAGCCCACTGTCCTTACACAGGTGCACCCACTCACTCTGATTATTGTCCCCAGCCGCTCACCGCCCCGATCACTCCGCGGGCACCGTGTTGATGACCCCTGGTGGAGGGTAAAGTTTGTGCACTTCAAATAAGTACTTCCATTTTTGAGGCCTCACTGAAATGTGACTACTGATTTAAGCTGCACACGCACTATCATTTAAAAGACTTGCAGTCAATAATGTATACCCTTTCCCAATTCTCTATACTTTTTATTTTAAAAATGAAAACTTACTTTCACCATGTCATTGCATTGACAAACAGGTCACATTATGTTACAGAATCTCAGAAACATTAACATTGGACAAAAGCACAAGACAATATAAAACTAAAAGAGTAACATACAATCAGGGTTGGGAAGGTTAAGGTAATCAAGTTCAGTTGCTTGTTGCCTGTTAAAAATGTAATCATTAACTATCTTGCATTGTTTTCAATTGAACCAAGGACACCTGGGAGTCACGTGTTGGTTTCTTGTGGTGTTGTGATGTAAAATCTAAAGTAAAGTTTGCATGTGTGTTTGTTGCATAGTTGTGCATCCTGTTTCATTTTATAATGTCAACCTGCCGAGTAATCCCTGTTTTTACAAAATATACTCGGTGATCGGTGATCGGTTATTCCCCAATCCTGCATACAATCAACATGAAAAGGTAATCTGATCAAACTGGGGAGAAACATGACAAAAACAGCACAGTTTTAGGCTTTGTACAGAAATATTAAAATTGTAGTGCAGAACAGTGGAAAATACTAAGCATGACACCCTCAATGAAATGTGAATATTTGTGTTTAAAGTGATGCTTGTTAATAACTGAATTGCTCACTCGCTGCTATTTTAACACTTAAGCAAACAAGTCTTTCAAATAAAATATTTCCTCATCTGTGTTTCATTTCAGTTTTCTTTTTAAATATACACCCTTAAGCCTCATAACCATCAACACAACACAAGGTAAATATATTGTTGAGCTCATCATATAGTCTACGACCTATAGATAGCACTGTACTATATTTACTGAATTGAATGCACCCCAGGGAGGGCAATTATGATGACGATTCTGAGCACAACAATAGTTGCAACATTCTTATCCAGGAACAAAATGTCCAAGCATGACAGGTTATTTATACCACAAAGCTGCTGTCTATCTACATACATGATTTTACTAGGCAAAACCATATCAAATACTTGGTGGTTAATAAAAAAAGAACGAAAAGAAAAGACACAGTTATTTTGCACATCTGAAGACCCCCCCCCTCCACTGACCTGCTGCAGCTCAAAGTCAGTTGTAGTGAATCTTGACGGTTCGGCCGATGAGGAGGAAGAGAAGGCCGGCCAGAAGGCAGAAGAAGATGCCAATGGGGGCAAACATGAAGGACAGACCAAAGCTGAGGGACAGCTGGAAGTCTGGACACAGCACCGATCGCTGGTGTGTTACGTAGTTATCCACAACGTCCAACACTTTAACCCACAGTACGTACATCACCACCACGCAAAGCAGGAAAATACCTGTTGCAGAGAAGAGCAGCGCAAGAGCAGATGTGAGACTATGATGAAAGAAACAGATCTATTTCTCATATACACTATCAGAGCTACAACAAGGAACACAAATAAATAAGCAGTGGTGAGAGGCATAGTAGGAAAATAAAAAAACAAGCTCTACTCATATTTCTATTTAACTATTCCTTAATGCTGTTTTGTGAAATCTTGAACAAGTGTTATCTAATTGGGAATGTTATATTATTGGGCACTTATATCAATTATATTCAAAGTGGACATTTACAGTGGAAGTGCCAATATCCCATTCATATTTGAAATTTGAGGGTCCCAAGAAGACAATGTTTTGTTTGGGCCCAGTCAAAAGTCAAACAACTATGCACATATATGTTTTATTGTAGAATCTAAATCTGAAAATGACCAAGAAAGAAAATCAAATAAATCTAGTTGAGTAAAAAGTTCAATATTTCCCGTAGATGTATAAAGTAGTATAAAATGTAATGGATTCAACCATTTCAAAAGACTCACCAGACGCGAGGAAGAGGCCACCTCCTGCTTTGTAGAGGCGGTGGCTGGCAAATGGAGCAGCACAGATGATGATGAACCCACCCAGCACTACAGCTGCCACGCCAATGAGCATAAAAATGCTCCAGAAGCCTCTGTATACTGGACAAAAATGTATTAGCCAGTTTTACAAAGAGCCATTCACTTTTAGAGGAACACAGTCTGATGTTGTGCAATGAGGTAAATGGATATAGTTCAAAAACACCTACTTATCGCAGAGTCATACTCTGTGGCGTTGTGGGTCTGATGAGACACCGGGAATGGGAAGAGGTAGGCATGCATGCACACTTTGGAATGTGGCTGATTTGCTAGAAAAAAAAATATTAATAATGTAAGTTAAAAGGACACGACTTACAAATACTATATCATTATTTTTGCATATTAAAGTGCAGGGCCCTGGTGCAGACGGCAAGACTGTCAGCCACTCAGGGCAGGTGCAAGTGCTGCTGTGAATATGCAATGGAGACACAAAAAGACTTGGCATTTTCCTCTTATGTTTCTAATATTCCTCCCTGGCTCTTGACTCTTTATTTTCTTCCACCATGTGAAATTCCACACACCCTCACAAGGTCATCTTGGTGCTAAAGGCTGTTTCTGACAATGAACCACCCTCAAGTCCCCCACCAGGAAACAGAAGACAAACCATCATCTGACAAATTACCAAAATAACATCACATGGCAAGTCACATGAGAGGGTTTCTACCATTATGTTTTCAAACAATCACCATGGACAATGCGGCAGTAAATCAAAAGCAGATTTTTATTCCGCTATGTGACTCTCTGGAAGCATGACACTGGAAGACAAATATGTCCTGCACTCACCAATCAGCTTTTGGAGACAATAGGAATATGAATTAATGATTAAGGATCAATCAGGAGTTACATTCAAGATTACATTCAAGATTTTGAACTGATTATGTTTTCTCTAAGCTTAGGGGATGCCATATTTGTAATAATAATAATAATACATTATTATTATTATTATTATTATTATTATTATTATTATTATTATTATTATTATTATTATTATTATTATTATTATTATTATTATTATTATCCCCTCAATTCCTAAGTTTAAGTCACTGCCAAATGGATTATTTAAAATTGTTCAAACAGAAAGGTAGACTACAGTATATCACTATACATTACCCAAGAGTAATATAATGTAAAGTCTATGTGTAAGAATAATGTTTTGTCAAATAGTATATATTTTTCAATGCAAATAACAAGACAATTCTGTACTCTATTTTTCTGGGAATTCTGTGAAAGTAAAAGCAGAAGTTAAATGTCATTTTCAATACACAATGAAAATGTAATTAATATTGATACAGCAGCAGCATTAACAATATCATGATTATCACTTACTAAACCAGAGTTTCCATAACAGATCGTCTTCGCCAGTGTTGTCTCCAAATGAACACCTCCAGAAAAAACCCTCATGGTACAGAGTGATACCGCTCTGATTCTCCTGCATCACCACATCGCCACGCTGGACAGGGGAAGAAGAAAGAAGAATTATGTCTGTGAGAGCGATCTGACGTTCATATGAGGCAGGTGTAGTGAGTTGGGACAGTGGGACAGAACAGCTGCCAAGACAGGTCAAAGGTTGAGCTGAGCAAGCACCTCTACCCTAATTCAGATTTTGATGGACGTCAAGAGAGGACGCATGTCGAGAATGTTTTCATTTAGGATACACTGTTGCCACTATTTTTGCACATGGTAGTTCATGTGTACAAGTACCATGAGGTAAATATAATCCTTGTTAAGAGAATCGGGTTTTGTCTTGTTCAACTTTACTTATGTGTGGTACCAGTTACAATGGTTCAGAAGACACATTTTTAAAAGGACCTCCCAAAGGAAGTAAAAAATAAACTAAAATCAGGAATTAATGACGAGAACCTTCACGTACTGAGTAGTTTTAGCTTTTTGAGACTTAAATATTTTTGAATATACTTTGACTGAACAACATTAGAAAGCATATTTCCAAGGGTAATGAATTGAAATTGTGTTTTCAGGGGAAAAGCCAGAATCAGCAGAGCAGCACTACAGGATGCCAACAAAGCCTACTGCAATGTCCTATGAATGAAAACTGTATTTTTGATTTGACCATGCACCTTTGTAAAACCTTATCCTCCTGTCATATGTTCAACTCTAAAAATAATATTTTACGAATGATTTGACAGATATCACCTTGCATTACTATGTAGTTTATATACCTAGTGCCAATTTTGTGTTATTGTGGGGATATCATGTCTCCATTCCAGTGTCAGGGCCCACTATGAAAAGCTAAGTATGTTCTAGTCGATGATATTTAATACAGTACCACTGGGACTACTGGTATGTGTGCTTCTATCATTGGGGCACATGGCCCAGGCTACGTCTCAGTCACAGCATAGCTGCACGAACAGTACATTAAACAGTGTCTGATTACATGAAGAGGTCCTTCAGAGAACCCTAACTCCTCTGCAGTTGAATGAGATTGACTGGATTGGCAACTCATCACAGTAGATCATCAGATAAATGATAGATAAAACAATGGGATTTCTAGGACACCAATACCAACCTCCACAGTCACACCACTGGGACCAACAGTTCCTTCTGGGTTTGGGTTGCAGCTCTCTGAGGCAAGCAGCCAGTAATCGGTTCCAAAAGAGAGGAGGGTGAACACGGCTGCCAACGCCCCAAACAGGCCCGCAAAAAACAGCGCCACACTCAGCTTCATGGTCCGGGTCTGTGGTCCAACGACAGAAAGTGCCCGTGATGAAGAAATGCAAAAACAGTCTCTCCTCTTGCACTATTGCACATCCACTGAGTAAGAAAGGTTGCTCCTCTGTAAAGCCGGTTTATGCTGGGTTATTGGATCTTGACTTCTCTCCTCTCCTGTCTCTTCTGTCTGTGTTATGGGAGCGCAAGATTGTGCACGACTCTTTCGGACACTCCACTGGGTTTCTGCAGCAATCCCCTACCACCCACCCCCAACCCCCTGGGCTATTTTTGGGGTCTGATCATGGGCGGCTGCCTTGCTCGGCGGTGGGGCTGAGTGTGCAGAGCAGTTGGAGAGTGTGAGGGGATCATCACAGAAATAACCAGTGGCAACTGGACACCCGACATCTGCACGGGAATGTCAAGGCAGGGTGAGGCCGAAAGGACAGAAAAGAAGTCCAACAACACCCTGCCGGAAGTTTCTGCCCCACCTGGAAAAAAGTTAAAAGGACACACAACAGTATCATTTCCTGTTCTTTGGGGAGATGAGGAGGCTTAAAATATAATTTGAAATAAATCAAACTATTTTGTAGTTAGTGCTAGTCAGAGTTAGTTGCGGCAACAAGCAGTGGTATATTAGCATCCAAGGGGAATATTTAGCAGTGAACCTATATGTAGACACTGGCTAATTTACACATTCATGTGACCCAGGCCGCCCTCTGCGGATGCACTCCATCTACCAGGGGCCAGTTAGCATCACTTATTCACCACTTACATTTTACTTTCACCTGTACAATAACTTTTTATAAATGTTCAGCTCTAATGATCATGTCTAATGTTAATCATAAAAAATACTGCTGGTGACCATCACTGAGTGCTGTTTTCCTGCAATTGTTTCATGAGGTTAACTTAGTAATGAACTTTACACAGAGAACTGCATGGCAGCTGTAGCTTGTGCTGGGGAGATTCCTGTAGATAATATACTTCTGTAGAATATGATGAAGTATATGACATTTTACAGCACAAAGGCCACGTGATCTATTCTCCAAACGCATATAAAAAAATAAACAGACTCTGAGGACTGACAGAACATAGCAACGATGCATAATTCCGATTTCAAAGATTACATATATGTACTCTGTTTTTAGCGCTGCTTCCAGTAAAAATCAGTTGTAATGTTTTGTAGACCCTGGTTTGACCAGCAGGTGGCGGAAACTTCACTTCAGCTTCATTTACTATTCAAAGAAAGTCTAACAAGAGGAAGTCAAAGGGATTCATTGCATTACAAATTGTCAATTTGCTTTATTTATCACTTATCAGCTTATTTATTTATTCACTGAGGTTGCTGGAACCACGTCTCGACTTTGTTTTTTATTTGTTCATTCCAAAGTCAAAGCAGCTTCAAGAAAGCACTGCTGAAATGTTTGCCAGTAGCTAAACTCCCATTTGAAGCCAGGGGCAAATTAAATGAATTGAATTAGTTCATTAATAATAAAACAACAACAACAACAAATGCTTCCGCCAATCAGACCTGTGACGAAGGTGGACGAAACCATCTGCGGGAACCGCGCCGGGGGAGTCGGAGCAGACACAGCGGCCGTCGTAGCGCTGGCGGAGGAAGCCTTACTCGTGCAGACGGCATCATCGACGTACTAAACGCTCTGCGTTAACTCCTCATGTCCGCCACCGTGTACAGTCGGCACCTCGGTGCCAATGAGCCGAGCGCTGCGCCCGTCCGCCTCACCCACCCGTGAGAACCCCGCCGGCCGGAGCTCCAGGTTCTGTCCGGGTCCTGGCTGTGCGCGCCGCGGAGCGTCAGAGAGTTTCCGCCCGGTCTGCCGCCGCGCTGTCACCGCGGAACGATGTTAGAGCGCACATGGGGCACCTTAGCTCTCGACCCCAGAGGACGGAGGAGGATTATCCACTGCATCTACGTGGTGGGCTTCATGGTGAGTGGCTCGTTTCGGCTGTCGCTGCGGCATTGTCGCGCTTTCGGAAGTCACCAGTAAATACCTGTCTGAGGTGCCGCAGATGACAGATTGCAGGGTTTGTTTGTTTTCAATTATGATTAAAAAAAGAAAAATGCAACACAACCAAATGATAATAATAAAGGCGAATCAATATTACATGTGATTTTGAACAAATAAAAAATCAATCGGGAAAGTAAAGAGGGTGCAGTAAGTCGTCAGGCGCTTTTTTGTTTTTATAGACAACACTAATGTATGTTTTTTGTTTTGGTCAAGCTTGTCCTGTTTATTTATACTTAAGAAATCGTTTACGTGTTCAACAGTAAACACAAAGTCTAAACTTAAGATGTTTTTTCTTACCTATAGCCTGGCTACTTGTCATCCTCAACTGCAGAGACATTTCAACCCTTAAATGTGTTGTACATTTTATAGATGTGAAAATTATCTCTTGAAGGGCTCCTGTGTTTCCTGCAAAATTGTGTATGGATTATACATTCTTCTTAGTTAATATGGATAACTGGACAATCACCAAGCATAAAGGCTCGTGTGAAGGAACAATACAGGAGTGATGACATAGACTGTCTGACATTATGCATATACATAACAAATACTGTCTGGACACTCACATTAAAGATATTTCCATTGAATTTAAAGTACACACCCTAACCCGAAATTAACCCTGTTCACTGATTTTACTATGTTAACAGAACATAGCAGGTTGTTTTGACACCGAGTGTACTGAGGTGTGCCTCTTCAAAGACTCACTGTCAGTTATACATGTTACAAAGGGGGGCAGGTTTTTTACTTGAATCTGAAAACATAATTTACGTTAAGATATTTAACCTAAAGGCAATTGCATGCTATTCAGTGGATGGTGAGAATCCCCAAAAAATCATGCAACTAAATTAGCACCTCATTTGAGGTGGTCTGAAGAATGAAGCGGCTCAAATTTGATGTACAGGGAGTGGATGGAATGCTGGGCCAATAATGCCACTGAATGTTAAACAATTAGTGTAATAGGTAGAACACTGTATGAATTACAGTGTGACTTGAATCAAGAGTTTGGCAAGGGCCACGCAAATATTTTTGTTGCTCTTGTGGCAGCCATTTCCAAATTTGTGGAAATATTTCTACACTAGTTTGGCATCGTCTACTATTAAGGGGTTTCTGTTGTGAAAAAATCCTGACCATGATAACAGCTCGGTGCATCTGGTCTCATTCCTGCTTCTCATTCTTTCCCCTGCTCCTTCTCCTTTCTTTAGGACTTGTTTGGGGTGAGCATGATCATCCCGCTGCTGAGCCATCACGTGAAGGCTCTTGGAGCCAGTCCCACCGTGGCTGGTATAGTAGGTGAGTCATGTCAGTGAATCAATGAAATAATGTACTTATGTCACATAGTCACAGATCTTCAGCGAGATGCAATACTGCACAATTATGCAGCAACCAGACCGAACATTGTCTTAAGTTTTGTAGAATGTTATTTTCAATTTAAAAAATAAATCAGCCAACCATATAACACACAAGAATGCACCGGACTAAAACTTGTTTTGCACAAGCAATGTTGTATTCTAAATTTTTGCTTTCTCAAGTTGCAGTGTGCGAAACAAGCGATCTGATCGTGTGACTTTGGGCTTTAGGAAATTTTAAAGAACATTTTCTGCAATTTAATCTGCAAATGATGAATCGCTCTTAAAATAAATAAATGGATGATATACAATATTTGTTGCAGTTCTTGTAAAAAATTATGTTAAAAAGACAATTTTACCCGAGCTATAGTTAGGTTTGTCTGTGTGTTTTCTAACTCTATTAGTTTGAACTAAAACAAATATGAAACTGTTGCAGGATCTACATATGGGATATTACAGTTCTTTTCAAGCACATTAGTTGTAAGTATTGACCAATTTTTTTTGCTCTAAAAAAAATGGAGCTCTCTCTCTCTCTCTCTCTCTCTCTTTCTAACCCTCCATCAAGTTTCTCCTGCTTGACAAGGCGTGTCCACACTTAGCGGCCAAAATGGTTGCATTCAATGTCCTCTCTGGTATTTCATGAAGACAATAAACACTGGCAATTTTAAGTCGTCTGTGGCCACACAATATGTCCACTTTTCACATATTCACACACAAAAGTTAGTCTTAAATATTATTCTTATTACAGGTAAATTCATTATCACACATCAGACACCTCTGGACACTGAGCAGATGTTGCGGTAAAGATGGTATGCCAAAAATATGAACGATCAAACTATATACAAACTGAAGTCTCTCAGAAATGCACAGTACTCTACAATGAGCCTGGTATCTAATGTAAGTTTCTCAGCTTTCCACGTCTCACTCCTGTTGCCCACAGTGCTTGAAATTGCATTAAATCTCAGGGGTCATGCAACAAATTAAACAGATAAGGAGTCATCAGTTGATTCCCTTGTGCGGACCAGCTGAAGGAAGGAATACATGAACAGCTGGGTCTCTATGATGAGCCCACCCGGCTACATGCAGAACATAGTAAACTCAATTGGTCCTAATTTCATTATTTCATCAGGTGGTTATGTGTGTGTGTGTGTGTGTGTGTGAGACAGATAATGAGAGTGTGTGTGTGTGGGTCAGTGTGATAGAGAAAGGGGGGCAGGAATTCAATAAAGGCTTGTATAACAGCTCAGTAAATGAGAAGTTCAGAGTTTAGGAATTTCTGTTTCATGTTTTTTTTTAGTCATCTGATTAAAAACAGCTTAGTATTCCTTGTTTTAAAGGTGGACTTTTGTCAGCTCAACTAATTTGAACTAAAAATGCATTACATTTAGTTTTAGGCCTCCGCTCCACCTGCCCAGATGTTCCAGAGCGCTGTCGAAACATTTATTATCTCCTCTCTGAATGTTTTTTTTCAATAACAATAGTAGTTGGTTTCAGTTTGTGTTTGTGTTTTTTGTGTCACTCTCTGTGTGTGTTTGGCAGGGCAGCTGGAGTGACGTGGTGGGACGGAAGTACTCGCTGCTTACCTGTCTGCTGCTGAGTGCTCTTGGCTATGGCCTGCTGGGGATGTCCACCAGTATCGCTTTATTTGTCTTCGCACGGATACCTGTGGGTAAGTTAGAGCATTGTTCAAAAACATGTTGCAACCTCAACTTCCATTTAGATAAAACAACAAATTAAAGGAAACTAATAATGGTTAAAGCATCTACCTGTTATAATTATTTATCATTTCCATTAAATATGTTTTCCTTTAAGTGCCCCTTTTGGTCCTGCCTCAAGCTACTACTCTTTTTCAAAAAATAAAATTGGTCATGCGAAAGGCACCAGGTGTTATGAAATCAAAAATATATATGATAAAAGCCACCGCAGCTTAAGGTGTGTGTTTTTTTTTTAATGAATTGAGCTTAACCCTTCTTTTTTTCCAATAATCTTTCTTTGTTGCTTAATAAACCAACATGAAAGCGAACTTTGTCTTCAGGTAGTAGGAAGTGCATAGAGAGAGAAATAGGGAAGAGTCTGCTTCTCTGTCCATTGGTAAAATGTTGCCATGGCTGGTGCGGGATTTCATATTGAATTGCTGCCTGAATTTTAAAGGCAGATTAGACTGTATTAAAAGAATCACTGTGTTACTTATTCCGCATGTGCTGTGTGTCTCAGGGCTCTTCAAGCACTCCCTGTCCATCTGCAGAGCCCTGCTGTCTGACCTGGTGTCAGAGTCAGAGCGCCCTCTGGTAATGGGACACTTTAATGCTGCCTCTAGTGTTGGCTTCATCCTGGGACCTGTAGTGGGAGGCTACCTCACAGAGCACGAAGGAGGCTTTTATTATTCCTCCTTTACTTGTGCTACCATCTTTGTCATCAATTCAGGTGGGTTGAAAATTGGGAGAAATAACGCAATTAACGCGGACTAGATATCACACCTTTGTCTAACGTAGTGGGTTTATCATTTCAGGACTGGTATGGATGCTCCCGTGGAACGAGACACTGCCTCACCGCAATGGGGCCAACTCCAGCAACAACACAAGTTGCAACAAAAACTGTAATAAGTCTGCACAGAATGGTTCTCATGCAGACAGACACCACATGCTGCTGGCAGGAGATGTTCCGGCAGGCTCCGGAGTTCCAAGAAAGCTCTGGAGTGGCCTCCAGTGGACGGAGGTCTCTTTGCTCCAGCCTGCCTGGAGACAGCTGTCTTCAGTGGGCTCCAAGATAAACTGGGTAGCCTCCTCTGACATGTGGGACCTCTTCCTGGTGCGTCTTCTGATGGGCATAGCCATCATGCTTTATTACAGTAACTTCTCTCTGGCCATGGAGGAGCGTTTCTCTCTCAAGCCAAAGGTAACGGGTTATCTGATCAGCTACAGCAGCACCTTGGGGGCCCTGGCTGGGTTCCTGGTGGGGCCCGTCACACAGCTCTATGGGAACAACATGCCCGCACTGCTGCTTCACTCCACAGTGCTCACGTGTTTCCTTATTTTCCTTTATGCTGCCGCGCCCAGTGTCTGGCAGGTGCTTCTCTCCTCCACCTTCTTTGCCATTTCCACCACCATCGGACGGACATGCATCACAGACTTGGAGCTGCAGAGAGGAGGGGTCCAGGCCAGCGGGACTCTGATCGGTGCCGGCCAGTCGGTCACAGCTGTGGGACGGGTCCTGGCCCCCCTGCTTTCTGGTCTTGCTCAGGAGGTCAGCCCATGTGGGCCTGCTAGTCTGGGAGTGGTCCTGGCTCTCGCAGCTGTGGGTTTACTGCTAGTCAGGCTCCCCAAATGGGACAGAAGGGGTCTGACAAAACCAGAATAGCGCCAGTGAATGTCCACCAGTCAGAGAAGCGCACAAAAGACAAATAGCGGGAACCATGTGTCGCACTTAAGCATGTTTTTTGGCGATATGCCTTTTGCAAAAATGGTTCGTCACCACCAGCAGTACAGTCCTTTGTAAGAAAGGATTGCCAATCCAAGAGCAGCACTGAGAAGTCAGGGCTCAGATTTTGATCTGTCGTGTGCAGGGTACACTACGATTTCTTATTTCATTGCATAACCACTATGGTCTAATTTCCTCAAGAATGTAGGTCTGCTGATCATACACTTAACACCTGAATGACTTATAATGCGTCACCAAATTACATTATGAGGAAGGCATTCACATTCTAGGCTTTTAGTTTTCTGACACTCACAAATGAGAAAGCTTGGGGAAACTGGATTGCCTCACTTCCAGGTAAAACACTTTGTTTACACATTAACCTCAATGACAGGGGTTTCGTTTTCTAGTGCACTACAACAGAGGGGCTTCCTATTGTGGTAAAAGGTAAACTGTTCTTGTTTTTCACTCTTGAATTTTACAGTTATGGAGATTTGTTAATTTATCTCAGGATATGTTTGAATGGACATTTTTTTTTAAACACTTTTTTAAAGTAAAGCCTTACATTTTAGAAACCACTGTTATTTAAAACACATATGTTAGAAAAAAGGAAATGTTATAAATGCTTCCGAAGTAGTCACTTTGAAAAAATGTGCAAGGAATAAAGAATATTTGATATATCTGGGTCTATGATGTTTTGAATATTATGAAACATTAAAGTAAATGCTGGCAATGTAAACATGGCAGGGAGGGTTACTAATTTAAATATAATCCTATACAGTTACCTGTTAAAAGTTGTTAACGTAATCCATGTATCACAATAACTTTGAAATACCTCAATAACAAATAAAGACAAAAGATGTAGTGACAAAAGTCCTTTCTGTTACATATCTTGCTATTATCACCCCAAACGTGATTTATCCCCATTAAACCTACCAAAGAAGGACTTTTAAAGTGGGGTAAAAAAAAAGGTTGGATGGTTCTAAACTACAGCACAAAGCAGGCTAAATAATGCAGAGGATAGCAAAGACATTAGACATACCAAACACGTGTACAACGAAACATAATGGTGTATTTACTGCATGCTATGGCTGTTGCGATATTAGACATATGAACTACATGATTCCGTTTTTAGCTCACAACTCAAGTGTAGTAAATCAGCAGAAGGAGCGCCAGGTTAGCTTAGCCTTCTGGCTTCTATGTAAGCAAACGTTAGCGATTTGTCGTCTTACATGTAGATGTTTCTTTAAGTTGTACGTCGAGCAGATGCATTTCTCTAAACCAGCTGCGGCCATAATGATGAAAACTATATCAATTTGGCGACAGTTTTTAGTCCCTAGCTTACTTACTAGGACACCCGGAAGTCACCTGTTGGTTGAATGTATGTATCGTAAAGTGTAGTTGCGCGTGCCTGCTGGATAGTAGTACATCCGGTATCCGGTTTCCTTTTAGAATTTAATCCCCGTTTTAATAAATGGGGATTCAATTCTTAACTACTAAACTACAGGTAGCCAACGCCGTTACATGTCATCCGTTGCTCATCAATGTCTGCAAACTGCTTTTTGCAGAGTATAACATTTATTACTAAAAAAGAAAACAATAAAGTATTCAAAGATTTGTGGGATCCACCAGTGTACCAGAACGCCCTCGGTTCCTCACAAACGTACTGCACAGCAATAATTCTTCATGTTAAACTCAAAATGGACTATTTATAAAACTTGTAACAAATAACACAGCTGACACACTCAACAAGCAATGCAAATGCAAATTACTACAATATATACATTTAAGGAGCAAAGGAATAATTAGTCAGAGTAAAAAATAGTTTAACTTACTCAAACTTTAAACATTAACAATAAACATCCCTTAGGAAAAACAAAATGGTATTTGAAATCTCATTTTTGTGAAATTTAAATATAAACCATAGGAATGACCAACTTTTAACACTATATAATAACTGTATACGTAGTGAACTGTGCCTCTGATTCATTTTGAAGGGTGATTCACCTCTGTTAAGAAATGCAAGGATCCCCACTGTTAATTAACTCGGCCTGAACACACAATAAGTCTGCGGCAGTCCAGCTGCCGCAGACAAGAGCTCAAGAGCAGTTCTACTTCTTAGGGTTCCACTGAGGCCGCCTGAGAAGAGGGTTTCGTGTCACGTCATCTCGAGGTTCAGCAGCCCAGGCTGGAGGCGGAGCCGTAGGGGGCTGCTGCTCCTCCTCCCCCGCTTCATGATGCCCATTTCTAAACTCATCAGCTGAGCCGTTATTGTCAGCGGAGGAGCTGAAGTGACGTCGAGGAGCGGGCACGTGAGAAGAGGAGTTTGTTCTGGACATGCCGCGCTCTGCAGTGCCGACCTGGCCTCGGCTTTTGTTCAGTACCTCCACAGAGGACACCTCCTTCAGGGTGTCCAGCCTCCGCAAGGGCATCATGGCTCTGGAGGAGGAGTGTGCTGGTTGGCCGAAGCGAGAGCGTCTGGACGGGTAGGCCACCTCTGACATGGTTTCCTGATCATCTGGGACAGTTGGAGGCAAGATGCATTACGTTTATTGAATGACGCCAACACACAATATCGTATTTATTATAGCTGCACAACAGAGGTAGGTGCATTTGGAAAAGGACCCATAAGATTCCTATGACATCTATGGCCACGAACTAAATACAAAAGTGCTGTCAATGCTAACCATTTATTTATATTATCAGTTTAATGTTTTCAGAGGAAAGCTGAGGATCCTGGGAACATAATTAGTATGGCAGCTATTTAACTTATAAATCAAACAGTTTGACTAAATTATATTTTGACCTTATGGTGCAGCTTCAATCTATCAAAATTCATGGCAGCGCTATGGAAGAGTAATTGGATCAGCAAAGTTATCAATCTTCCTTCCGTTAGGTGCATTAAAATATGAACGCACAGTATGTACTGATTTTCAAGGTATTGTGTCAAGTGACTGTTTAGAAAATGTAGGTGTCAAACTGACCCACCAACAGTGCAAAGGTTTGAGGTTGATTATATATATAATAAATATATTTAATTCTGTGGCACAGTGCTTGAATAATGTGAACTGTTTTGCTTATATTAAATCTGGAGATTACAGGGTTTACAGTTGGATGAAGCACCTTACCTTCATAGCTCAGCCTCGCAGGGGGAAATTTTGAGTCCAGGCTCTTCCCAGCGGGAAGCGAGAAGTACTTATGAGATTTAGGCACAACCTGAAACAGTGTGAGAATGAAACAGCATGTTAGAGAGGAAGAAGGCCAAAAGAGAGAAATAGAGAACAATGAACCAACCGATTGACTAGGAATACTTTCATCACCGTGTCGGCAAGAGAAACAAACCGTTTGTGATGAGGCCATTGAATGAGCTGCTTACCCCCGATGTCTGAAAGCTGCCAGGTCGGAGGCTGCGGCGAATGCTGGCATGGCGTCTGATCAATATCTCTTTGGAGTGTCTCTCATTGGGCAGGGCATGCTTACCTGTGAATGCCACCGTCTGAATAAAGACAACACAAAAAGGCAAATGAGGACAACAAATACAGACCACTGTTGCCCCTTTTTCATGTTGATCTGTAATACATTCACATACAAGGCCACGAGTGACTGTGCCACTCTGACCTTAAGGTGAGTTACACCTCCTGCCAGAGGAGACAGTGAAGGTTGAGATAAATAGACGGCTGAGATGCTTTTAGAAAAGACAGCATTCTTCAAAGATCAGATTACTCAACCAAAACTGGCCACACCTGTTTCAGCTGCAAGGGTCAATTTCCCTAGGTGTGGACTTAGTGAGCCACAGTTACGTATCAGTGTCAACGCAATGCGTTGCCCGCACCTATTAGCTATATCTAAAACAAACATAACTGCCTTTAAGAAAAGAGGTCAAAATGATCAGAGAATCTGAAACTATTTTAAATTCAGTCTGGTTAACAGAGCGCACATGAACAGTTTGTTTCAAACTGCTCAGGATGCAAAACGCAGCTCACGGGAAAGCAAATAACATCACACACTTAAGTGTGCGAGCTGAGGGGGTGGGAGACTTGAAAGGATGGGCTATAAAGATAATCAGACAATTCGTCTACACAGGAGCACATGCTCTCTATTTAACGACGCATCAAAGCTTCTTTCAGCTATCTTCTAGTGATGTCATGTCCCTAATGGAAAAGTACTGCCAGCCACGATGTGTGGTTATGTGAAACATCACCAAGTGTCAGTGCAACCACACTGGAGACAGAGCAGTGTTTATGAGGAGTAAAACCCCCACTTCCTTTTCATATAAAAAAAATAAGGACAAAGCCTGAGCTGCACTGGTATTTTTATTTTTTTAAGATGGAACTGACTCATTTCATCTAGTGGATCCCAATCAGAAGAGCTAAGGGTTACGGTCAGATAAATCCCATAAATAGGGTATGGAAAAAGAATAGCTCAGGACAAGTTCTAAAAAAGTATAGTCTGTTTTTTTGTGAGATATTAAACACATTTGGACAAACAATATAATTATGAAAGTTTAAATTGGTTTAGAACAGGACAATATTTTTTGGTAAGGTTTGACAAGCCAAATAGGTAGGGAAATATTTATTTTAACAATGGCTTGAAAGGCCCCACATAGAACAGCCGGACCATCGATTCAATGAGTGACTGACTTGAGTCATGAAGTTTTTTTTCAAAGTCACTTTCTGTGTTTATATGCATACAGGTGTTAATTTTAGATCCCCCCCCCCAAAAAAAAGCAGCTCTCCTCACATTCCTATGCATCTCATTCAATTGTTGGCATGGCAGCAGACACAGACATGAAAGAGCACTCTAATTTTCTATTTGCTGAAGGAAATTTAGCTGATACCACGATGCTGATTTAATCTAAGTACAGTGATTTTTTTTCAAATGACACCTAGGTTATAAAATAATGGTTTGTCAGTGGAGACTAGCAGACTACAAATGGTTTGGATGTGGCTGATGTT
The DNA here is from genome assembly GCA_016785305.1 of Colistium nudipinnis. Lineage (NCBI taxonomy): Eukaryota > Metazoa > Chordata > Actinopteri > Pleuronectiformes > Rhombosoleidae > Colistium > Colistium nudipinnis. The sequence continues at coordinate 2,310,699 of JAFBJU010000173.1, forward strand.
TACCCCCATTATCACCTAATGGGGCAAGGGAGTAAAATGTGCGATATTTTTTTTCAATATTTTCTCAATTATGTCCATATTGTTTTGTTTTTTTAATAACACGGCTGTTCTCCTGTCAGATTTCCTTTAACTCACCCGTTGCCTGATCTTGTACATGTTCTTGGACAGGATGTCGTGCATGTTCCTCAGGTCAGCAGCCATGAACTTCTTTCTGGGTTTAGCAGAGATGTTCTTCTCCTCACTGGGCAGGGCAAAACACATTAAAGCAGATATTAATATCAAATATCTAGTATTCCATTAACCATCAAAGATAATAAGGATGTGATGTGATCAGAGTAGCATAGAAACACGACGAAGGTTTCATACTAAAGCGAGACGATGGACGGCGCAGCACTGATGTCGCCCGACACCGTGTCCAGGATCTCCATTGCGTTCTGCAGCTCAAGCTTCTTGTACAACGCCACAATGCTGGACTCAGCACGACTGTCTCGGATAAGGATTCTACGCAAGATTCGATTGTTGAATTTCATAAACCTGAAATGAGATTAAAAAGATTGCATCGATAAGGTTTGTGAGAGACAGAGGTATGTGTAGTTTTATCGTTGCATATCAGACACAGAGCATACAAACTATAACCCTTTATATACAGATATATACTGTATATACCTTTTTTTGTCCTTTGGGTAGGTCTGATAGAGCTCACTGTGGCAATCTGCACCTCAATCCTGTTTCACATGATTCACTTTGGCCAGGTAATAGACTAAGATCATTCCACGCAGGTATTTTTAGAGGTTTCAAATCATTGCTCTTAAATCCCAGGACAGTGCACAATATTGATATGAACACCCTGAAACACCCTTAAACAACAACGTTGGTTAACCAGACAGTTTTGGTTTCACTTTTCATGCAAAATGCCACAGTACAGAACCAAGCATACTCTTTGACTGTTCCGTACATCCTCATCCTTTTCACACCATCTTTTAACCACCTAAACTTAAAATCTACATTCTGTGACTTGAAAATCCAGTAACAAGCTGAACCCGACACCAAGGGCTGATTAGACTTCCAACATTTCCACTCAGTCCCACACAGTGCGAACAATAGAATGTTCGGACAAAACCACAAAGAGGGAAACTGAAACCAGGTAAACTAAAACTGTCATTGCTCTCAAAGGTTCTCAAAGGCTTGTTTCTCTTTGGGTTTAGACCACTCTCACGAAGCAGCGATCAATTGAAGATGAATTTAGGAGCAAATTGACTGGCTACTAAATAATTAAATGGGACATATATCTGTGAAAGGGCAAATAATAAACTACAATGCGATGGTTTACATTTTGGTGCAAAGACTGATCAGAAACAAGAAAAGTTCTCACTTGTCCTTCCAGTAGAAGTGGCTCCACTGCCCGCAGAGGTCCTCTATGCCCGCCATAGTGTGCTCCATGAGCTGAGAGCAAAGTGATAGCTGTTAACACTAGGGCGAAAAAAAAAAAAACATTGTCTCTTACAGGAACCATAATCACGAGCTGTGTCATACCCTGCAGTGGACCTCAACATTGATGGTGTCGAGGTTGCGGTTGGTTCTGCGGACATTGATGAACTCAATCAGAGGACGGATACTGATGCCCTGAAGAGAGGAGGAGAAAAAAAATCAGCAGAACCCAGAAAACACATTGGAGGAAGTGAGATCCCACAACTGGATGTCGTGTATGTAATGAACGACCTTCACACAATGAACTATATTTAGTGATTCCCTTCACTTTGCTGGTCAGATTTGATGGACTAAGCTCTGGCTGTTAATCAGTTCCCTCACACAGAGCACAGCTCGGAGAAATACAGACATACAGGACGCAAGCAGCAGGAGTCAGACTCGTCCCTGCAGCAGCAAAAGGTTGTTTTGCTGTAAACTTGTTTTGGCTGTCATTGATTGGTTTGACGTCATTGCGACATTTCAGACTGGTCAGGCAGTGACAGAATGAAATAACAGTCACAATTAGCCAGCTAATGTAATCCGTTCAGTTCTGGACTTGAAATCATGTGGTGTTTTCAAAGCTCGGCAGTGGCCACACTAGCGGTCTGTGTGCCACCCGGAGTCTTTAAACTGAGAATTCAGGTTCAGATTCAGTTTTTTTTCCCTTTTATTCCACAATAAAGTAAACTACCAAAAACATACATACTTAAGACAAGTTATTTACAGCAGGCAACACTTGGAAAACACAAGGAGGCGCTCTTACCTGAAGAAACACCGTGAAGAGGATGATGACAATGGTGGCGGTGACGAAGAGCTGCTTGCGACCGATGCTGTCAGGAAGGGTGAAGGCTAAGGCGAAGGAAATGGCTCCTCGCAGGCCACCGTAGGCCAGGCCAAACTGATCTTTCATGTTGAATGGGATGGTGCGGAAAGGGTTAATGATCTGAGTCAGAACCAGGACGCCTGAAAGGGAAGAACATATGTCATGATGTATTAAGACTTTTTTCCAACTGTTTAGGAGTTTAAAGCGACACTAAAAGGTGTTTTTATCGTCAACTGATCAACAGTTTTTTACTGCTGGAAACAAAGGACCATTTCTGCAGCGGGATGAGACCAAAACAGAGTGAATTCTGGGCCTGACATGTCACTGCTGCATTCCCCATTAAAAACCAAGGAAAGAGACACCGTTAAAAAACACTTAATGTTGTTAAAAAATTATTTAGCACCAGATTTAACGGCGATGTCATGGGGTCCACCTGTGTACCAGTGCAGCAAGGTGAGAAGTTACACCACTGGGGTTCAGAAGAGGATGCATTGGTGCATTGATTTTTTTCTGGGATACGTATAACAGTGGAGGGACTTGAGTTATGCCTACATCTGGCGTGCGTGTGTATGTGTGTGTGTGCACAACACAAACAATCCAGGGAGCCTCTCCTAAGAATGTTGCTTCATTGCACTACAAGATGCAACCAAACACAACCTGACCCACAACGTGACACGCAGATACCCCTTGCCCTTCCCTTACCCAGGCCTCTCCACACGAAGGCAAACAGCAACGTGAACAGGATGTAGCCCCAGTTCCACTCGTGCTCCGTCGTTATTGTGACGACCCCAAGGAAGAAGAAGATCAGGGTCTCCGAGATGGAGCCCAGCATCTTGACCACGTGGCGGATGGTCGTGCAGGAGCGCTGGGAAACGTTCTCCTCCACGTAGTACTTCATGGTGAGGGCACAGGTAACGATGCTGCAACAAAAAAAAAACGCACAGACAGCGGCCGGTAATTTTTTTCTGCGTGCCAGAGTAGGAACGTTTTTGGACACGTGAAACATTTCACATTCTACTCACGCCATGATGGACGAGATAGCAAAGAGCTCAGCGACCAAATAGGCCAGGTAGCTGTACATGAATATGAAGAGCGGCTCGATTTCTCGGACCCTGGAGGTGAATCTCGTGGTGAAGGCGGCCACGAAGCCGAACAGAATGCCGAAGCCCATCCCGCCGAAGCCGACCACGAAGAACCTCGCCACTCCGAGGAAAACGTCCACCGGCTCCACAACTGGCATGTCTGCCACAAAGCTGAACATGTTGTACAACACCTGAAAACGCGTTCACACACACAGACGCACACTTTGAATGCACACATATGCACAATCTGACCGAAAATCCCAGTCAGAGGTCACGGGTGGTGTCAGGGGCTGCGGCCTCTACTATCACTGTTCCAGATAAGAGTGATTTATTGAAATATTTACTCTGCTCTGTTTGCAATTTGATAATCTCCTTTCACCTAGCACGGCAAAATGACTCATTTAAAAGGAGCATTTGGGGAAGCAACTGGTTTAGTTCGTATCCGTCTGTCCTGCACACACAATCAATAAAGTCAGCTTTTTCTTTGACTTCCAAAGTTGGTGTTAAAAGTTTGTGATGTTGGTTATTGTATACGGTGTATCTGACAACACACATCAACACTACTTTTAGGAATGTGTAGCTACTGGAAATTACGGAAATAAATCTCAATCTTGGACTGTACACAATATACATACATTTACAATCCACAATAAAGAAAATGGTATTAAAAATATCCATGGCAAACAAGTGTCGGTTCAATAACATACAAAAAATTTAACAGGAAGTTGATTTTTACCCTTCTCCATTGTTGGTGAGTTCCTACAATGACCTTTATGTACGTATCAATGACATTATTATTATACTCAACCCCTTGTCGACGCTAACCTCTCATCTCATACCATCTCAGAGCATTGCTCTGAATATATCAGATGTGTTTGTGCTTCATGTCAAATATTACATCTTAGAGTTGAGTTGCAATTCCGCCTTGTCTGGGCTCACCCACTCTCCTGGGTAAATGTTTGTCTTCTCTTTCTGCATCAGCTCTGCTACTGTGTACCAAACAAAAGGGCCGCCACACCAAAGCTAAGACCAGGTGAACGAAGCTTCCATGGGTTGGTTTTAGCACAATAACAAGTCAACGAGTGGGGGAAATTTGAGCATGAGCTCACTTTAGTCAAATATCTGTGTGTGTGTGTGTGTGTGTGTGTGTGTGTGTGTGTGTGTGTTTTAACTCCTCCCATACAACCAAATGATACCACTGACTTCAGAAACAGGTTTGGCAGCATTTAACAACGGTTTGACATCTCTGACAACATTCCCCCGCTTCCATTATTGAATAAATTATCTGTTTTTCCAAAAGTGACACTTTTCTCTTGCAAACATTATTTTCTCATACACGTACGTGTATACTGACCCAGAAAAACAGTGGGGACTAATTGTACAGTATTTTGTGAAACCTGAGATGAGCCTTTGGTCCCACGGAATAAAAAGGTCCAGTCAACACAATAGCAAATGTGCCGTTTCATATTATTAGATTGTGATTGGGTTACAGTGGTCTCTATGATACACTACATGTGTGTGCTTGTGATGGCTAAGCAAAATGCCCACCATAGCCCTGGATTATTATTATTATATTATATTTGACCTACGCTTTTTGTAGGTCACTTAAGTCAAGTCTTAAGCCCTAATGTGCCAAATATTTTCACAGCTGGTTTATTCATCTCAAAAACTAAGTTTTATTCTTGGCCCTGTTTATTTATTCACAAAACAGTAATTAAGTATTTTGGAATGAACTTTGATTAGCCTTTGCAGAAGAAGTACCGTATAAATAAAACTTGTCATGCCTTTCCGTGCTTTGCTCCGCATGTTTTCATAACAAGCAGTTGCCCAGGGGTTTCTGAATAATGTCGGCGTGTTGCAGCAAGCCTCAGCTTCGTTCACGGGGCACCGACAAGAACAAACAACTCGCGAGTGAGCCCCAACTCACCACAGTGACAGCATCGTTGAAGAGGCATTCACCGAACACCACGATGTAAAGCTGCTCATTCACGGACACGTCTTCGAACACGCTCAGCACAGCCACGGGGTCCACGGCCGAGATGATGGTGGCGAACAGCAGGTTCTCCTGCAGGTTGATGTCCTGGACACCGAAAGCCTCAATCTGGCATATGGCAAACAGAGACATGCCTATGCCGATGCTGTTCCACAGAGTCCCCACCACTGCAAACCACAGGACCTGCACACATAGGCGAAGTGAATGTCAAAAACAAAGATAGTCTTTGTTGCGGGCGGACAAAAAAGTTGACTCAGTTTTAAGAGACAGCGGCTGGTGTGTAACGCACCGTGCCGATGTTCTCGAAGAAGGGCCTGGTGGGCATGAAGTAGCCCGAGTCCAGCACAATCGGGGGCAACATGTAGAGGAAGAAGACGTTGCTGGAGAGCACAGCGGGGGGCTCCTCGTGCACCGAGTGCATGATGCCGCCCACGATCAGTCCGATGCTGATCAGAAGGCAGGACTCTGGCACCCAGACGGTGATCTTCTGGTACACATGGAAACCTGAGAAAAGAGATGGGACTCAGTTCAAACACAAGGACAGGACTGGCCACGTGAAAGAGAATCATCCTCCGGTCTGCAAGGAGCATTCCAGCAACCTCTGTGGAAAGGGCCACTGATGAACAACACATCTTGGTTATCTCGGTCTCAATACAACTCGCTATTTATGGAAATACAGTTGATAGTCCAAAAATACAAAACAAACAGTAAAAACTGCAAATGTAAGTGTAAGTAACTAAAAAAGAAAAGTTGACCTTTAGGGCAGAGACGTAATACAATACAATACAACTTCATCCTGAGGTGAATGGTAGCAGATGGTGGTACAAAAAAAGAAGTTATTAATAATATTTTTTTTATAAATGCGTACACGCACTTACCAATCTTGGCGAATGAGGCCAGCAGCACCCAGAGCGTGATTTCAAACGGTATCTGTATTCTGGGATAGTCCATCGAGAAGACCGGTAAGTTGGCCTTATCCGCGTCTGGGTAAGCCTGCGGCACATCGGGCTTCATCGGGGGCACAATCGTGACGCCACCGGCGGGTTTGGGAGGAACTTCTCCCCTGGCTCCATGCATGACACTTAAGACGGTGACAACAACGAATAAAACCCCCGTTCGCGTGGAAATGCTTGACTCCATTTTTCTTCTTCTTTTTTTCTCGTTTTGCACAGTCCAAACACACCAACGCAAACTAACGCAGGAGCTCCTCGTCGCTCAGTTGCAGCCACTCCACCTAAAGTCCCTGTCGAAGTGAAACTGAGATCAAACTGAATTTTTCATCTAAAAAAGAAAAAAAAAAAGTTCGATTTTCACTCCATCATCTCCCCTCCGCTCTTCCTCGGTGAAGTCTGAGCGAACCGCGCCTCACTGATCCTGCTGACCGCGGTGAGTCTCCTTCAAACTGGGAGAACACCACACCTGTGCCTCACCTGCGTGAGCTTCACGAGTTCCGATGCGGGGCAGGGCGCGGCCCACGACCTCTGCTCTGATTGGCTGACACCTGAAGCGCTTTGCAGAAGGAGGTGTTTCTGTGGGACACCCAGTGCCCACTCCTCTGTTTCTCTAGTTTCGGCGACACCAGCTCCACGGGCGACACCAGTTTCATGTTCTCAGTTCAATCACAGCTTTCCCGCTTCATGTGCGAGGCCGCAGCAGGAAACGGCAAGTTCCTGTTGAACCACTATTTTGAAACAAGCATTTCTGCAATTGATCAAGTGATGGACGACCTCTACAGTTTAACCCAATCTGCTCCAGTATGCTGCTCAATATAATAATTATATAATAATAATAATAATAATAATAATAATAATAATAATAATAATAATAATAATAATAATAATAATAATAATAATAATAATAATAATGGGTATGTAATATTCGTATATATCGGAAGACTGACAGGACGTCAGGAATGACTGTAGAGTTGACTTTAACTTCATGAGTTGGTACATGGATGCCGGATCACAAACAATACATCTATCTCCGCTTCCACATCATTTCAAATATATATTCTTACGTTATTGAATTCAGAGCTTAATTAAAAAATATATTTGGACTTAGCGATGATAAGTCCTGATTATTCGTCATTGTTAGCTTTGTGACCTAAACGTATCCATTTAGGTCCACTTTAACGTTCGCAATGCAGGCTACGTTTACTCACAAAGAACGATTTCTATATACAGTCTGTGCACATTCCCCCATCCATCCATTCACGCGCGCTCCACCCAGGATCCGGCAGAGCAGGCGGAGAGCGCCGCCCGGTGGACACAGGAGGGTCTGCGCCGTTGCGTGCGGCTGTGTCACAGGGAGTCGGGGCGAGTCTGGACTGCAGGCGTCGTCGAGCACACAAGCAGGATGCGCATCTCCAGGATGACAAGAAACCATTGCCTTTCTCTGAACGGTACGACACATTCCTTTTACGCCCGCGCTTCGTCTCCGGGTTGATTTATTTCACTGTGGCAGATGCTGCGGCAGGATCAGAATAATACGGTTCCAGCTACAGCAAGATCCTAAATGCCGCTGTAGCTCATATGTTGACGTTTTCTTCTGTGCACATAATACGTGTACGTGGCCTGTGCTTAATTGATGTGTTGACATTGATGTGTGCACCTTGCAGCAGCCCGCCCTGCATCGGCTTAGAATCATGACGCAATATTTGTTATTGTCCGTGGATCCGCGGACTCACTGGAGCAGAAAAGACAATATTACAGTGGTGCCATAAATAGATTTCCATAGGCCAGATCTGTCGTATGGAAATGTATTTATTCCCGCGCAGCCAGCCTGGTAAACAGGCAGGGTGAAACCCTGTTTCCTGTACATAAAGCCAGGACAGCGCTGATGAATGAGGAACATTTTACACATACACAATATATATAT
>JAFBJU010000173.1:2318999-2476583 GCA_016785305.1 Colistium nudipinnis
CTATATATATATATATATATATATATATATATATATATATATATATATATATATACACAAACACACACACACAAATGACGTCTAATACTGGAGAATGTGTGTCACGCTATTACAGGCCCTCCCTGCTGCTCCCAATGGGGCGTAAAGGATTAGATTTGATCTGTTGAATCACTGTTTTCAAGCTTTTTTTTTTATAACAGAGGAAACTCAATTACACAGGGTCCTTCTACGATTCACTTTTTGCCTTCTGTCATGTTTTCCCTTTTCTGCCAATAGCAGATGAGTCACTTAGAGTTTACCATCATCATTGTCATCATCATCATCGTCCATGGTTGTCTCTCAGCTTCTTTATACTTGATGTCGCCCTCCTCCTTTTTGATCATTCGGATGAGAAAGGAATCGATGCATCCGCGTGCCCATGGTTACAACAGCATATTCTTCAGCAAATAGACGAGGATGTGGATCAGACTCAGGGGACAGCATTTCGGCACAGCGCAGCTCTGGAATGAAACAGGATCAATAGCTGGACATTGAGAAGAGCAGCAGGGTTACAGGGGGACAAGGGAAATGGCGGGAGCAAAACTGGACAGGGTTGATGACAGAGCATAATAAGGATTTGGAAGAGATTTAAAGGATGAGTTTAGGAAGAGGATGCCTGAGAAAGAGGCACTGCAGTGCAGCTGGTGGTGACAGCATCTGCAGGGGGGACAGCTGTGTGCCGCCAGCCGGACTAACTGGGTCATTTTAGTCCCTATCCCGCTCCCGCTCCAGTGGACTGTCTGCCACGAGGACAACCTGATTAGTTTTAGTTTTATTCACCTCTTCTCTTTTTTCTTTTACCGTCTTCACCTTTCTTTAATGCTGAACACTCTAAACATGTCCCACTGACCTGTTTTATTGGGGTCAGAGGTCACCACCATTGCGGCAGCTGGTTAGGATTCACTCTCCTACTCCTACTTCATCAGAGTGGGTGCTTGCCGTCATTGGGCCTGAATATATACATACATATATGTCCATATATAGCACCTTGACCACATTGTCAACAATCCAGTGAGTGTATATACAATTTGGGATTTGAAATGAGGCTCAGATCTCTACTACTCTTCAGAGGGTTAAAAATATAGTCAATACTTGATTTGTCAAGATTGGTGGGGTATTGGTGCTTCTCTGAGCTTTATCATTGAATAGCTTTAATGTTGGACTGTTGTTTGAACAATGCAAGATATGGGGCTTTGAGAATGTGCCGCAAACATTTCAGTATACATCATTAACCATTCTTCAATCATTCACAAAAAAGAATGATCAGAATGATCAATAATTGAAAATAATCAGTAGTAGAAACCCTACTTAGCCAAAGATATTCAGATTACAATGATATAAAAGAAAAAAGAATCCCACACCCCATCATTTGAGTAAAGGACCAAACTGAAAATGTTTTGGATTTGTCTGATCAAATGGTAAACGGTAAACTGCAGTAAAAGGTCAATTATTGATGATTTGATTGGTCAATAGAGACATTTCTTAATCTTCACTCCTAGATGATTTGTCTCCCATCAAGCAGTCCTGATGATGATCTGGGCATCCTGTGACTTAGTGGTGGACCCACCATGCATTTACCAGAGCGCCTCCCTCGGGCAGCATGTTCAAAGACAGCTCCCACTGACAACTAATGAGCGGGAGCATCCGTGCTGTAATTGTATTCTGTTTCGGTCTCACATTAAGCTGCCGGAACAGAGATTAAACTGGCAAAGATGATCACACTTACACTTTAAGTGTTATGTTTGACTGAGTGTGTGTCACTGGGAGATGGTGTTGTGTGCTTGTGACGTCGGAACATTCACGTGTAAAAAATAGACCTCCACGGCTGAAGACATTACACATAAATGCACAGCGGCACACATAATGGGAGTTGTTTTCCCTTTGTCGTGCGCGACATCAGACCAACAGGTGCACAAGAAACAGCCCGACACCGTTATGACCTCGGCCCGGCAGGTCGGTGTATCCCAGGGCTGAGGAGGCAGTGACATTTATTCCAGTTGACCACTTTGAGGAAAACGCAACACACAAAAACACGCTTAGGAAAGGGCATGCCACTGTACGGGTAAAGATTCAGCTCTCTGGCCAATGGGAAGCAGTTTTCAGCTCAGGTTAGTCGTCGGACCACGTGCTGCGTCACTTTCCCTTTCTCTCAACCTTTTGCATTTTCCTCACGAGTCATTCTGTCTCCCCAGGTCTTCCCTCCATGCCTCTGTCCTCACTGCCCAGTGGCTCAGATTGATGCTTATGTGTGCTTTACACCAGCTGAATCAACGCACTAAGCCGCTGCAGCCGACTCTACGGTGTGCGTTTATACTGGCGTCATTCACTTGAACTTCTCTTCTGTTGGAATTTGAATACGAATGACACAGGGCTGTTGGTGATCTTAATGAAACATAGTGTCCCTGACCCCTTGAGTAGATTTTAAGGCCCTTTGGTTCCTTCTTCAATTTTTGCTCTGATCGGATCATTTCCTTTACTAGTGAAAGAGTCATCTCCCTCGAGATAAAAGATGTTGGGAGCGCAGTGAGGCGAAGGCTCCGCAGTGCTTGCATCTTTTGTCTCTGCCTATTCGTGCAATAAAGGGAAATTAGGTTAAGCCCATGGGAATCAAAGAGGGAGAGGAAGCGAATGAAGGGAGGACGTTTCAGCGGAGCCAAATCTCCAGTGCTGGCACCATGGCACACTTGGCACGGCCTCCGTTTCCTGTGTCTCACTGTTTCACGTAATATCTTTGCAGGTGCTGTGTCAGCTAGAGACATATTTAGCATCAGCATTCACATTGTTGGTGTTTTTTATTTATTTATACAGAACAAGTCTTCTCATATCCTGCATGCTGCGTGAAGTCACACTTTTCCCCCTTTGGAAAGTTCCCACTGCCTATAATAGAATATTAATAAATGGAAGAAAAAAATAAGTCAAGCACTGCAACAGGAACACTATTTTAGACAGCCAGCGTAAGTCAGCCATTTTAAACTTGTGAATAGAAAACGGTAATGTGATGCTGACGATAGTCCTTTCAATAACAAAGGACTTGCAGATTTGTAATTTTCTCCTTTTTCCTTTTTCTGAGCTCAGCCGAAAAATAATGGTGAAAGGATGACACAACGTGTCAAAGGGGTTTAAGATGTCCAGCATCCGTTTCTATGGGAACAGCGGGTGATCTTTTTCCTGTTTTCCTCTGTTGTTCTCTCAGGTTGAACATCGACATAGGTGTCAAACACTCGGATCAACAAACGAGGCGAACCAACGCACACATTGTCAACAGAGACCTGACGTGACAGAGCTGCTCCGCATTGTCCTGCGCTACAGTCTTGACATAAATACCAAAGTCATTTTAAAAAGCCTATCCTGATCCGCCGCCATGTCCGGGAAGGAGCGTAGCCCCCGCCATCGGCCATGGTCAGTTTACCGTGCCAACACGTTTGATCTCTCGGCTGAGATGATGGGACTGGCGCTCTCAGGTAACCAAGTAACTGCTACCATGGTAACGTGTTCTATTCTTTTGCAATGAAATACCAAGGACTTTCAAGAGAGATTTCCTACCTCCTTTCTCCATCCTACAGGCAACAGTCAGGATCCGGACGAGCCTGTGCTGGAGTTTAGTGTGGGTACGTTGAGAACGAAGCCGCAGATGCTCTGCTTCATATTGCTGTAGATAAAGGTGGTAAGGGTAGAAAATTGTGACTTTGAACGTTTTCACTTATCAAGTTACGTGAAAAGACGCAAACCAATAATGAATTGACTGCGTCAAGAATAATATTTACCCATCTTTAGTAAAACGACCAGCTTTGAAATGACAGATCCCTTTAATGATGAAATTGTGGCAAATTTCTTCTTTATTCTTATTTATATAATGTTATTATGATTGGGTTGCCCCTGAGCTCTGTCATTTGATGCCGCTCTTGAGGAAGGCTTGGTTTGTCCATGTTTTGTAGTACGTGTATAAGTGTTGTATACTGACATACTGTGTTCCTCCCACGGCCCAGGATTAGTGAGCATCCCACTTGTGAATCCCGCAGTCTGTAATCTCCTGTTGTGGTTTCTATGTTGCAGCCTGTAGTGAACTAGTTACTCCGTGTCTGGATCGTAAGCCAACCAGCTTTGTGGCCGTCAGCTGCACCACCCCGCCCCAGGCCTTCTGGACCAAGCACGCTCAGACAGAAATCATTGAGGTGCGCATTTGCTCGCTTGCCTTTTTCTACTTCCAGCTCCCGACACTCCTCAACCCTCACCGTGATCTCAATGTGTGTGCTCCTCTCCAGGGGACCAGTAACCCCATCTTCCTGAGCAGCATAGCCTTCTTTCAGGACTCCCTGGTCACTCAACAGACCCAGGTCAAGCTTTCAGTCTACGATGTGAAGGACCGCTCCCAGGGCACGGTAAACCCCCAACCTAGGAATCACTTCTCACAGGCCTTCTGCCTTTAAACTACATGTGATAGCATTTATAGTATTTTGTATTTCTATTTTTAAGTAATTGACTAAAAGCTGCAATGTCCACTTTTTTTCTAGTTTAAACGATTTAAATCTTGTGGGTGAATGGGTTCTTCCCCGACAGATGTACATGCTCGGTTCGTCCATGTTTTCTGTGAAGGAGCTGCTGCAGGACAAACATCACAGACTCCACCTGACTCTCAGGTAACAGGCAGACACGAAGAGACACCCAGAGACACACACATTTCTGTAAATGGCCAAACGATTCAACATGCCTGCTGAAGTTGAGTTTGGGGTGGGTGGAACTGCACGTGCATGTTTGTGCGGGACTATTAAAAACCCACTTCTTCTTCATGTGTCAGGTCAGCAGAGAGCGAGCGCGTGGGCAACATCACCGTTATCGCTTGGCAGATCGAGGAGAAGCGTGAGCAGAGAGCCCCTGTGCCAAGATTACAGAGAGGAGACACTGTCAATGGACGGGTGAGGGGAGGGGGGTTCTTAATGATACCAGATAGAAATGAAAGTATTTCTTTAAATTGAAAGTATTGAAAGCGGAATTGATGATGGTTGACATTCTGAAAATCAATACGTTATTTCATTTGCTTTAAGAGCAAGCAGCCAAACATCCCTCAGCTAGGCCTCTGAATTGTCACCACTTTCTACTTTAGTGTCTCATTACACAATGCACTTAATATTTGTATCATGTTTTGGATTATTTGCGGCACACTCAGCCATTTCATGTTATTTCCTTAGCCGAGTCGACTGGGACTTGCTTTCGCCAACCTTAACCCTCAAAGCACAAGCAGTATAGAAAATAGATGTTGGGAAAATGGTGATTTTTGGATGTTTATGTTACAGATCAGTGAAGTAAGACCTTTTCGTACCCTTTCTTCCGTGTCCTCCTTTCTTTCTGCGCACAACAGATGGTCCTCCCTGTTGATGAGAGCCTGACTGAATCCAGGGGTATTAAATCCAAGTCTTCATCCTTGTGTAAAGATCCACTGCTGAAGGCCGGTGAGCGTGCGGAACACACGGGACACGGGATCCACTCCGAACCAGGTGGTGTCTTGTTAACGTGCTGCGTCATGTTCCCTCTGTGTCAGTGTTCGGGGGTGTGATGTCACGGACGTACCGCTTCCCCACCACGGACGGCAACCACCTGCGCATCCTGGAGCAGATGGCGGAGAGTGTGCTCTCGCTGCACATCCCGCGACAGTTTGTCAAACTGTTGCTGGAGGAAGACGCCGTCAGGTAGCCCCCCCCCCCCCCCTTCCCCCCATCGTCCAGATATGGCAGAGCAGAGTGTCGTCTCTGTGTTCTCTGCCAAGCGGAGAAACCTGGTGTCAGTGCAGTTCGAACTTGGACCGAGCAATCATAAATATGTATATATTTTCTTCTTTCTTATCTTTTTGTGTGCCTGTGATCTGTGAGGAAAATAATTGTTTCAAGTCTCATTGGGGGAAATTATACTTTAACCTCCTTGTGCTTTGTAAGTGGGTCTCCTGAACAGCATATTCTTTGTGTACTACACACATCCCATAAGACATAATCATTCTCATTGCAACTCTGACTGCTTTCTTAATAGATGCTAGTGACATTTGCAAACCGCTGTGCTAATAGCAGAACCAGCTGCCCGAGCTGTGGGTGTTGTTATTGTGGTCATTAATGTCCTTGTGGCACGCAGGGTGTGTGAGCTGGAAGAACTGGGCGAGCTTTCTCCGTGCTGGGAGAACCTCAGGAGGCAGATCATCGCTCAGTACCAGACCATCATCCTCACCTACCAGGAGACCATAAGTGACCTGCACGAATATAAAGGTCAGAACCCCCAACTGAGTCATATGGCCATATAAAATATTTTGTCTTTTTCAAGCCACAGGACAATAATAATCCGCCTGATCAAAGCAGAAGGGGACCACGGAAAGCGATAATACTTTTCATCTTTGTAAACTAAATATGTTTGGGTTCCTCTTTCGAATAAAAAAAAAAAACAATGCCGATAAATTGCTAAAATAACCTTAAATTTACAATCCTTCTTCCTTTCTCTTACCTCTCAGGTCCTTCATTTAAGTCAAGCACATTAAAAGCTGAGAGGAAATTAGAGTTTATCCCCACTAACCTGCACGTCCAGAGGATGAGAGTACAGGGAGAGTCCGGTTATGGTAGGTGCCTCACGAGAGCAAAACTTTTATAATGACCCTGCTTATTCATTATTTTACCTTTTTTTTCTGTCTCCCCCCCCCCCCCCCAAAATCAGACTGGACGTACGACGTGGTGACTATCGGTGCGCCTGCAGCCCATCACCAAGGATTTAAAGGTTGCGGCCTCCGGAAACTGCTGCACAAGCTGGAGGATGCCAGGAAACAGTGAGTAGAAAAAAAAGCAAGCAACCGCAGGGTGAATCGGGATTTAAGTGTTGCGGTTGTATTGGAGTTTTACGATGTAATAATCTTACTTTTTTTTGTTTTTTGTTAAATTTACGTGATACAGCAATTACGAGGAGGAGAGGTGAGATTACGCGTGTGAGGGTATTTCATTTAGGTGTTTTTGTCGTTATAAAGCACTTATTTTCCCATTTCTATTTCTGTTTTTTACACACACACATCAATGTACACCCAAAGCTCCACTGGCTCTGGCCTTAAAGGCAAGTCATACCAGCCTCAGGATGTTGTGAAAGCAAAGGAGCTGATTGGCCAAATCAACACTCTGAAGACGCAAGTGTGCTACTACACCGAACGCCTGTCGCGAGCTGCCAAGGAACGCTCGGCCAACGCCATCGAGAGGACCTTGGCCATCCTCTCGGAAAAGGTTAGCCTGCATTCAGGGGAACCACCCAGCCACCCCCTTCACGTCCTGCATACTTTCTGAAGACATTTTTGTCCCCACTTGCACGTCATCTTCGTCTCCTCCCGCAGACTCGTCAGTTAGTGACGGTGTGCGACTCCAAGCTGCTCTCCTCAGCCATCCTCGCCCTGGCAGCTGCCCGCCCAGAGTTCACTCAGCGAGGCACCCCGTCCCCGTCCTCCTCCTCCCTCTCACCCTCCTCTTGCTCTCCATCCCGCTCCCCGTGCCGCTCCCCGTCCCGCTCCCCATCTCGCCAACCCGCGTCCCCGTCCCGCGCTCCCACCTCGCCGTCCCGTCACGCAGCTCCTCCAGAGGGCAGCGAAGGGGGCAAAAACAAGCGGGCCTCCCTGCAGGCGGATTTGCATGAGGAGTGGGTAAGGGACACACTCTGTCCGACTCTTCAATGACTTTGAAAATCTTTGAAATCTCAAACACCATGTGTGTTTATGTGCAGGACAAAGATTGGCTAAATGTCGATAAGAGCCTGGAGTGTGTGATCCAGAGGGTGGATCGGCTGCTGCACCAAGACAAAATCCAGAGTGACAGTAGCTCCGAGGACGTCTTCCTGCTTGCCACCGAGGAGCCTAGTAACACTAAGAAGGGTACGCACGCACACACACACACACACACATACTGTACACGTTCAGAGTTTTGCTCTATAGCCTATGAATAATGTACAGTCATGTACTGATTGATCTCACCTCAGTGTACAAAGACCAGAAGGTCCATTAGACTGTGCCACTCTCATTAAGTAACCATAGTAACCAAGAGACTGCCTGGATATATCCTGAACAGAAAACCAGGATTTGACACCATCGTGATCATTGCTGCAACCATCGCCTCATTCTTTATCAATGGCCTCATTCTCCCACCCGACAACATAAGGTCCAACTACCATGTTCATCATCCTCCCACCAGATTCTCGGATGCCTCAGGAATTCTGTTTTTATTGAACTTTTTGTTGCTCTTACTTGTAGAGAGGAGCCCAGAAGTAGAAAAGACATCACCAGGTGAGAGCAGCATTTCCTTTCAACCCCGATATCCACGAGAATGAATCTATTACAGCCATTTCCTTATTGTTGAAAACGTTCAAATGCAGCATTGTGCCATGTGTTAGTTACAAGTTTTGAATTAGAGCACACATTCCCCCCCGACAATCCCTCTGTTCTCTTGAAATCACAATACAAAGGAGTCAACCTGACGGGCACTTCAGCGGTGAACATGGGATCACAGGATATAATGTGATCACCTGATCAATAGATACCATATTGGATTTCAATAACTTTATATACAGCAAATTATTATTATGATGATTATTATAAATAGTATTATTTAAATACAGATGCACCTAAGCTTAAAGGTGCAGTAACTGCACATCTCTTTGGTTCTACGCGTGTGTTAAACGCGTGCGCTGTGTGTGCAGGTGAGTGGAGCGAGGCCCTGTATCCCCTTCTCACCACACTCTCAGACTGTGTGTCTCTGATGAGCGACAAGGCCAAGAAGGCCATGGTGTTCCTGCTGATGCAGGACAGCGCCCCCACCATCGCCATGAGCCTGCCCCTCCAGTATCGCCGCGACGTCGTCTTCTGCCAGACGGTCAGTCGGCCTTATCCTCCACCTACCCGGTCTTTATGTCCTCTAACGGTGTGTGTGACATGAGGTAAAAACACTTAGTTGCTGTATTGACTCGAGTTGTGCCTTTTCCAGTTGACAGCTCTGATCTGTGGCTTCGCCCTCAAGCTGCGGACCAGTCTGTGCGACGCAGGCTTCCTCAGGCAGCTGCGCACCATCGGCCTCCTGGTGCAGTACGAGGGCCTTCTCAGCACCTACGGTACGTCGTGTGACAGAGTGCGTGTCCGTGTTTGTCCGCGTGCGTGTGTGCAAGCCTGATCGAGTGCACAACTCGACCAAAGACAGTAAAATCTCTCGCATAAATTGTTACTCTTTCCATTATGCTTTCGATGCAAAGGTAATTTGCAGGTAGCAGCTGATGACACGCAGGTTACATTAATTGCAGACTCTAAATGACCCTTAAGTTGGGCTGTCAGTGTCTCTGTATAAGACCTATCCAGTATATACCCTTCGTATAACCCAATGTCCACTGTGCTGGGCTCAACAGCCCTCAAGGATAAAAGTAATAGCTGATGGATGTATCAACAAATTCAAAAATCCCCCCAAAAAAACAAAATCATGAACCCCTGTGCTTTCTTTTTTTTTTTTACCATCCCCTACTATTCTTAAAGGGGAGGAGCTAGCTATGCTGGAAGATATGAGCGTCGGAGTGATGGACCTGAGGAACGTCACCTTTAAGGTCACCCAAGCGACGTCAGGTTTTGCCCCCGACATGCTGCCCGTGATCACGGGGAACCGGAACGGCTTTAACGTCAGGGTCCCGATGCCCGGGGCGATGTTTGACTCCCTGCCACGGGAGATCCAGAACGGAATGCTGCTGCGTGTTCAGCCCGTCCTGTTCAACGTGGGCATCAATGAACAGCAGACACTGGCTGAGAAGTGAGTCACTGACGCGACAGGGTTCCGTCCATCGTCCACGTGATATTTCAGAAGTTAAAAATTCCCCCCAAAAAACTCTTTCAAACATTATGGTTAAATTAATGATTGTAAAGTTCCATAGCAATAACAACCACTTGGTTGTGTTCCTGGATATTGAAATTAAACCTACACAGGCTGTGGGGTACAACTATGAAACTTTAACTCTAAACACAGACCCACAAGACAGAGAGGAGGCCTGCTGTGATGGTCATGAAAAATAAAAGTTCAACTCTGATATGGTTCGTGTTTCCAGGTTTGGTGACACGTCACTGCAAGAGGTGATCAACATGGAGAGCATGACTCGCCTCAGCTCATACTACGACCAGTTTAAAGAGGTCCTGCCGGAAGACTGTAAGTCTGTGCACATGCAATAAAAAATGTTTTTTATGAACGTGAAAACATTTCACCCTACTCATCATCATTTCTTTCCCTCCCTCCAGGTCTCCCCCGCTCCCGCAGTACCACCGGTGTGCCCGAGCTGCTCAAGCTGCTGAGCCAGAATGTGAGCGCCAAGAAAAGCAAGAACGTGGAGATTTTGTGGCAGGCAGCTGAGGTAAGACTTGCTTCTTTTTTTTTTTTTTTACGTCTGCCTGTTCAGCTCCACCACACTTTCAAAGCACCGTCTCCTCTCCTCTAACCTGTTTGATCTAAACCCCCGAAGGCATGTCGCCGCCTGAACGGAGTGCGCTTCACCAGCTGCAAGAGCGCAAAGGACCGCACAGCCATGTCTCTGACCCTGGAGCAGTGTCAGATCCTGCAGCAGGAGCACGCCCTGGCCCCACAGGTCTTCTACCAGGCTTTGGACTGTATGCGCAGGTCAGTCCCCCGACCGAACACCACATTTGTCGAGGCAAAAATGAATAAAAAACAGACCACGCTCACAAGAACAGGACCAAAAGAAACCAAAACTTTTTTCTCCATGACTCCATAAAACAATATACATTCATTTTAAAATAACAGCATTTCAGATACTGTGCTTAGTGTTAAGTCCAGTGCTCCCAAATCAAAGTAACTTCTCCCTAAAAACAACAACAAACATTCAGATGGACTAGGACTCAGGCAGATAAACATTTAGTAAGCTTTTTTTTTTTCTTTTTCACTGAAAAATCTGTCCAGTGATCTGAGAAAAAAAAAAGTCTATGCGATTGGGAGACCGCTGTTCCTTTCACCTTTTCAACCGTATGCTCATTTAACCTGGCTCGTGTTTTGATTGGATGTTACCATCACAGAGTTCGAAATCAAATCCTAACCCTCTTAGAAAAAGTCATGCATTTGCTGAAGAATACAATGCATCGGGTGTGTGTTTTCTACACAGCGAGGGCTGCAGGAGGGAGAACACCATGAAGAACGTGGGATGCCGCAAATACGCCTTCAACTCTCTCCAGCTCAAGGCCTTCCCCAAACAATATCGCCCGCCGGAGGGGACGTACGGGAAAGTCGAGACCTAAGTGGACACATCAGCCGTTGACAGACAATAAAAAGGGATGTCGATGGCGGCACCGCACAAAGAAAAAAAACCAACACAAACTGGAACAACAGCTGCTGGTTTTGTGCTTAGTCCCTGTAAAGAAGATTAATGTCCACGTGCCGGTGATAACTATAGATTGTTTCATAGCGGCGTCCTCTCAGTAGTACTAGACTGACACTGTTTTCACAGCTACTTCACAGCCACACACACACAGACAGTGCAGACAAGGCTTTCTGTGTTACATTGTAGCCCTTTCGCAGACACCACCGGTGGCTGCTGGACCAGCAGTAGCACCAGGAAGCGGACGGCCACTCTGGATCTGAGTCCTTTTAACCTCCCTGGAAATAGGACGAGCAAATGCCTCATCGTATAGAAAGACGTGGTGGGTTGAAGGGACACATATCCATCCGTGTCCAAGCTTCTTTTATTTGAAGTGATCAGTTTGTCAGGTACAGAATATGGTTATGGTTCTAAATGTCAACAAAACTCAACCCCAATTAGGAATTTGTCCAGCTGACAAGAACTTTCCGTGAGTCCAAAGCCTACAGTTTATTTATCATTCGTCACTTAGAGCTCCACATGTTGCTCACGGCCTATTAAAAATGACACCTGTGAGCTGCTTCGTTGACACTGGCTTGCATTGGCACTGTAGTTGTGGCTCAGTCACATGTAAAGCCCCCTTCTGCTCTAACAATTCACTATCGAACCAAATGTGTTTTAATGCACAATGGATCCTCTTAAAACAACCCTTTTCATAGATGCCCAGTTGTTTTTGCTGGTTTGTGCGATTTGTTGACCAAAATGACAGCTTTACTCTTTGAAGTCACGTCAGACACAACTCGCATGTAGAATTAACAATTTTTCCAGACTCAATAACAAAGCGGGTCTGTGCTGAGATCAGCAAAAAACTATTTATCAAGGATGCTTTTAGGACGCACAAACTTATGGCAAGAGCCAAGGTGGAGATGTATGTTACAACGTCTTTCATTTAAAGATGTTCCTTCTGGACCTAAACTATACTTCAGGATTCTGTTACAGTTCATGCAGATTTATTTCAGTGGTTTCAGCATGCTGTCTGTCGTCTCCCTCCCACTGTTTATTCCTCTTCTCTTTCTTCTTTAATCCCGTAAATATTCACCACCATCACTCTCTACATCAAGCACAGACCTTTGAGAAGTACATAATGGTCACTTCTCACTGGCATTCATAATAGAATGACATCCTATGTGATTTGTGAGCTCATTTGTTCTAATGCTACACCAGAGGTGATGATGGGTAATGTGTGGTCTTCGGAATCCTTGTTCTATCATTCCAATATCAACAGGTACAGATATTTAAGACATTTCTCAAGGACATGTGCAGCAGAATAATGGCTAGATTTAATTTTATTTCAGGGAGTGGTTTGGATTGGAAAGCACCGATACAAGGAGAATTATGCAGAACTTTGTGATCAAAGTTTGATAATAACTTGATTAATTTAACTTGCATGAAGATTAACAAACCCTCTATTGCAGTTGTATACTGTTGCAATGAGCACTTGATAAATGTTTTTAGACTTACGTGTCATAATGCATATTGCATTATGACACTATTATCACAGATCTCCTCTGTTGTCAGTTACAGGCTCTTGTGTACCTTATTGTACAAAACTTACAAAGACAGTGGACTTTATTTTAAAGATGTTACTCTGCTTACAGGCATTTAGGTAGATATTGCTGGTGTTCCCAAATGCTGTTATAATTGTATCCATTGTTACTGAGCAAGTTCTGACTTTGCTGCGGTCAGCAGTATATACACGGGTTGGACAGGGGATTTTGCACCCCCAAAGAGGAATGAACTAAGACTGGTGAATAAATAAAATATTGTTAAAGCTAATCTAGTATGTGCCAGTGATTTAAAAATTGGATATATTGCGACTTAATTTTCGCTGTAAAAATAGTAATGTAAAAAACAAACGTAAATACGTTTTACACTTAATAAAATTTGAAAATCAGAACAATTCAATTCTGGACAATAAGAAAAGAAATGCAGTTCTCTTGCATGCTAATACCGGAAATTACGTTTTTACCAAAGATTGAGTTGATTGTTAAGATGAGTCACTACAGCAGTCAAACCTTGAGCCATTGTCCAATCATAACATTATTTTAAGGCTTAATAAGTGACAGAGTACTTTTTTTTTTAAGTAATCCAGTGTAGTTACTTATTACCAAAAATACAGATAAAGACAAGATATCACCTACAGTCCCATGTATTTTTGAAAAGTAAATCAGCAGTAGCAGCAATGTCGACAGCTTAGCTTTATTTAGTCGTACTGGCGTCTTGCTATTATAGTAAACATGACGGATTTTTCTTCTTACCTGTGGATGTTTCTACGTGACGTATTAGACGTGGAGCGGAAGCAGTTTTCTCACCAGCTGCAGCCACAATGTTCATCAGGCCTGGTAAAGGGTGCAGGTATTGCTCCATACTATCACGAAGTCATATAGAGGAAGACTAGTTTTTTAAACCAAAGTTATATAGGCAGACGGTTTTGTCCGTATCAACTTTACATAAACTGGAAACAGCAAGAATAATATGTTTAATGAATAGTCCCCGTTTGGTGAAACGCTTCTTCGAAAATAAACTATTCTTTGTGGCCTTCACGCTGAGATCTGTGCTGAGTTGCTGCACTTAGTGGTGAGCAGAATTCCGTGCGGAGTGGGAGTTCTGCCCGTCGCCATCCTCTCTGCACTGCGATCACATGGCAGTTTGTCTGAGACGAGTAGCGGTAGCGTTTCACACGTTCAGAGGCTCTGTGAGGAGGTGAGATTACACACACACACACACACACACACACATACATTGTGACCAACAAATCGAGATTGTGTGCTTGTGTCTGCGAGAGACACACACAGGTACATCTCTTGATATGTTGCATTTGTAGCGCTAAGCTTTTGTGACGTAAGGACTCAGGAACGGTAAATGCATGCTCCGAAGTGTGCGCGAACGCGTCTTATATTGAACAGACGGTAAACCTTCTGGGTCAGTGATTGCTCCCGCTAACATTCTGATTTCCTCATGGGAGTTCGTGGGAAACGCAACAAAGACACGTGTTTCATAGGTTTATGTGCTGGGTGTATTTTTGTTACTTTATACTGCAGATGTAATATTTATATGTATTTAATATAGCATAACATTTTATGGATCAACTTAGTTAAGGATTAACCGATTTAAAATACCACTCAAACATAAAAGGCATATGCCATGCTTTGGGTAAATTTTGCAGACAATATTTATAAACTTGAATTCATTGCTTTGAATAGTGATTGTGATTATTTGTTTTGGTTGAACTATCATGCTTTTAGGTAAACAAGGGTTTCTGCCTCTCGTATACACAAAAGCGCTTTTTGTATTTTACTCTCGTGTGTCAACTCCCCAGCGGCTGAGATATGTTAATGATATATTGCAAGAGGTCACTGAGTTCCCATTTGTGTTTTGCTTCCTGTTGTGTGACCGTGACACAGGTTGTTCGCGGCTGACCGACCCTCACCCGTGAGAGGAAGGTCATCAGCCCACAAACACTACAGTTCATCTCTTTCACTCCCAATTACTGGTAAGTATTTTTCTGTGAAATACAGACTTCTGTGAAGCAGGATCTCTGAATCATTAACCCTTAGTGTCCCTAGTAATGTATTACTAGGGACACTGAGTCAGTGATTTACTGTATATATCTTTTAAATGAAATATTATGGTGTATATTGCTTCATAAAGAAGCTCGACTTAAGCTTATTCTTTAACTAATGGGTTTAAACACAACCCAAAAGGTGTTTTCCCTCTGATTAAAATCAAATCTGTGCTCCACAGGATCCACGATGAGTAAAAAGCTGCTGGTAGATGTAGACTGTGGGGTGGACGATGCCCAGGCCATCATGTTGGCGCTCGCTGCCCCCAACGTGGCGCTGTTGGGTGTCACATGTGTGCACGGAAACACCACAGTGGAGAATGTGTGTAAAAACACACTGCGCGTTCTGCAAACCTGCAACAAACTGGAGGTAGGTGCAGCACTGCTGGGATTTTGTGGCCAGTCTTTTATGTGATGCTAATTACCAGGACGTCGCGTCACCGACCAAGTCAAGAGTTGATATTTAATTTGCTGGTAATGTGACAAACGACTGTGGTGCTCAGAAACTGTCCAACAATGAGTCGTTGTTCCCAAAGCCCCATGACATGATGCAGGAACCAGACAAAACGCATGACCTCTGTTGGTTTCTGTCAACAAGCCTGAGTGCAAATTAAGATTCAGTGCTGATGAGAAATGATATGTAGATTTAGACTCAGGTGCTCGGAGGAAAAAAAATTTAAACAAACATTTCCTCTGTTCTGGTTTGTAAGGCTAAAACTAACAACATCAATAAAACAACAATTGACAGAAGTATGTGCAGATGTAATATAATCACAGTTTAACCAAATAATGTCCTTCTGTTTGTTTTGCACGCCCACGTTATGTGCTATGTTTTTCATTTGCCAGATTCCAGTGTTTAAAGGCGCCGCTAAACCCATCCTTGGGAACACCCTTAGTGCGGGACACTTTCATGGGCAGGACGGGCTGGGTGACGCTCCTGACCCCAACGCTCCTGGTCTAGACCTGGTTCAAGCGGAGGGTGCTGTGTCGGCTATGATCAGGATCGTCAATGAACATCCAGGAGAGGTGAGCCGTGTGACACAGACCTCATTTTGGATCTATGAAGAAATGCGTTGACACAAATTTAAGTCTCCGTTTAATTCCTAGGTATCTCTCGTTGCCACGGCACCTCTCACCAACCTTGCTCTGGCTGTGAGAATGGATCCGTCTCTGCCAAGTAAACTGCGAGGGCTCTACATCATGGGAGGAAACACGGAATGTCAGTAAAAACAACTGTGAGAGAAAACATGCTGGAAACGTTATCCTTTAACAGAGCTCTTTCAAATATAGGGTAGCTTGTTCCTTTGATATCATGTTTTATCTGATGTCAGCAGAGTTGAAAGTTTAAAAACAAAGCACCAAACATCTCAAATGATAACTATTTATGCTATTCAACCTGCTGTGACTAGAGCTGAAGCATTTAGTTGATCAATTCATCTTGAATTTTCAATTATTCCCATAGATAATGAACTGTTAATTTCAAGCAAAACGTAGTATCTGGTTGCAACTTCTGGAAACTATTGTATTTGTGTTCTTTATGGCAGAATCAAACTGTTTAAAACTCGCCCTATAAACTAATGGTGAATGAACTCATCAATCAACAAAACTATCAATAATGAAACACTGTTGCAGCTCTGTAATCCCCAGCTTTAAAAAGTAATTTCATTATTTCGTAAACCTTAGGTTCTCTCCATCCTATCTGCCTGTGTTTTTTTTCCCAGCTCGAGGAAACACCACAGTGTGTGGCGAATTCAATTTTGCTGCTGATCCAGAAGCAGCTTACATTGTGCTGAATGAGTACCAGTGTCCCACCTACTTGGCTTGCTGGGAGTTCACCTGCTACAGCAAGCTGTCCTGGGTAAGACAACACGGCTGTCTAGTTGTTTCACACATTCCAACACATACAATAAATGTCTTTTTACGAGGTATGCTGCAGCCTCTCAGTGTCGACGTCTCTGCTGGTGTTGACAGGAGTTCTGCGATGCCTGGTTGGCACAGGACTCGGACAAAGCTCGCTTCATGGCGCGGATCTTCCGTTACAGCATCGAGATTTCGAAAAGCGAGCGCTTCGAGAAAGAGTTTGTCGACGGCACAGGTTTTGTGTCCTGCGACTCGTACGCGATGGCCGCCGCTCTAGACGATTCGTTCATCATTGAGAGTGACCAGTATCCAGTTAGCGTAGAGCTGACGGGCACACACACCAGAGGCATGATGGTAGTGGATACTGTGGGCTTCCTGAAGAAGGCCTTCAAGGCTTCCGTCATTAAGAAAGTGGATATGGAGAAGTTTAAGCAGATGATGATGGCTGCTTTGAAGTAACAGCTCAGATTGAGTAAAAATAATAATAAAAATGTTTTTTTTTGTCAAGCACCTGCCACCTACATTTAGACATGACTCTTCCTGTCCATGTTCAGGACTAGCGTATCACTTTTAGGTTGAGTAATAAGCATATGTATGTAACTGACTCCATATTGGAATTTTGACTTCTCTTTGTTTACTTAAATTGTATGATGACGCAATCATAAAAAATGTTTGTTTTAATACACTGGAGATGTTACGATTCAACAATGATTGACTTGTTTTTATAATGACAACATTAAATGATTAAGTATGAAGAAAAAGTACATTTTCTTTATTTTTCTGTTTTCCATATCATTTAACACTCCTACATCTGAAATAGCACCATCTGTTTTTCTTAAAAAAGCTCAAATTATCAGCCAGTGACAGTTTCAGCTTTCCTTTCAGCATTGCAGTTCACCGAGGAGTTGGCATGGGGGTTCTAAGCTGTAAGCTGTATCATCAACCACACAGCACAACACCAGCATTACATAGGTCCCTAATATCCTTTCCGTCCTCTGAATCTTGACCTGTTGTCTAGCTGTAGATAAAGAACAGAGACAGATCAGTCTTGGTGGCACTCACTGCTGAAAACAAGAAATCGTATATAAACTCTGGGACTGAATATGATTTAATAAAAAAAGATCTAAAAACATACATTGATAACATGGGCTTCATTTGAGGAAAACAGCTAGCAAAATAATCGTTAATTTTCCCTGTCTATTAAGACTCACAACTCTTTCCCTCGTGTGTGTGCGCGCGCGTGTGTGTGTGTGCGCGCGCTCGCTCTTATAAATTACACTAGTAACTACAGAATGAACTATTACGACACCAGCTACAGTCTAGTTGTACTAATCCTTTAGAACATCAGTGCAAGTAAGGGAGACTTACCATAGACCTCTTGCACTCAAAGAAAGACGTCTGCAGGGCCTTGCAGTGGCCTTCCTTCAAACACTCACTGGGCAGCTTCCCCTCCTGACAAATAGGAAACAAGATGTACCAATTTAGAAATAAGGCTCCATCAAATTAGTAAAATGCACTTTCCCCAGCAGGCGCTAGGGAAAAACATGTTATTTAAACTTAAATAACAAGGTATACTAATTATAGATGACTTGGATGGACAATTGACAGGTAGAGCAGGTGTTACCCCGACAGATGACACCTGGTGACGTTAGAAATGGGGGAAGCTATTGTGGGGATCAATGATGTCACAAAGTTCTCAGTACCAATAAGAGGGAAGGAGAACTGGCGAGAACTGTCAGAGAGTGTGGCAACTAACTAACTAAGCGAATGAGTTTGTCAGTCTAACTCACATGTGTCCACACACCTGTGTGGGTGGATTTTGATTAGCACAGGCAGGTGTTGGTCCTTAGTAATTAAGACGAAAAATGTATATTCCTTTTTCTGAACATTTTCATACAATAAGCTTGATTGAAAAGTACATTGTGAGGCCCTAGAAGCAGTGGAATGGAAACTGTTGAAGAAGTCGATTTCCCCCCTGATCCACCATAATGAGAGAGAGAGAGCAGTTCTTCGTTAACAAACACCCCAGTCAACCTGATACACGTGTGATGGAGCAGCAGCTCAGTGACACAAGGCAGACTTAGCTACAGATAGCTATCAAACGAAACACGCACTAAAATGAGCTCTATCGTGGACCACTGTGCACTCTGCCGAATCAAAATCAGGTCCAGCATGTCGAAGAAACCCTATTAAACTGCCTGTCATTAGAATGGACTTGGGTGTGGAGATGAATTTAACTATGGGAAAATGCAGAGTTAGCCAGAATCGTCCACTCATCCCTTTGGCTGGCCGAAAGCAAAGTGTGTTAAAGGGGCGTTTTACCCATCCCGACACCGTCACTGCCTGATGTTTAGGTTATGTTGTGGATTGCTGTCACTGATATGGGTCGAACTATATCATGTGAAATTGACCACGATTCAACAGAAGATATGTACATTCCCCACATGCTAAGCTAAGGGCATTGACAACTCTTACCTTTACGACGCAGTGGTGCTGAAGGAGACACTCCTTAAAGTCTTCTCTGATACCGGCGCAGGCTCTGTTGTCCGTCTCTTTGTCCTCGTAGTATTTTGGCATTGTGTAAAATTCACCTAAACACAATTATTACCTAATTACAACTCTCTCAAGGGCAAGAATCGTATAAGTAACCAATGAGGCATCTATGTTTTGATAACTCAGCCACCATGTTTCTGAAAAGGCATGACGTAAACGGAAACGGAAGTGTATGGCGCAAAGCATGCTGGGAGGACATGCAGTTATTTATTTGTTGTACGTTTTCTCGGAATGAATGTGGAATTATGCAAGAATCTCAGTCCATCTCTGGGAAAGGCCTGAGAAACCTTTGGCAGTTTTACAAAATATATATATGTAAATGACAAAATCTACATCTTGCGTCTAATAATTCAAACCTGGTGATGCACATGATATGGGTAAGAACACACAAAAAAAATAATAATAACGTGGCGTTGAACAACTCTTATCGTTTATTTGAAAGATGTCCATGGAAAATGATGTAGGCATTCACATGTGTGGTACATGATGAAGGCACATGATCGGATGGGTGTGTGGGGTTGTCGCCCATGGGAAAGCTATTTCCTTCTCCTTTGTTGTCCCCTGTCCACTTCTCACTCATACAGTAGGGGAACACACCACTATCCATACATTCGGTTTGTATGAGGATGCAGTCCAAGCCAATCCTGTTCGCGGTAATTAAAATACTTCCCCTTTCAAAACAAGTTCCGCCATTTAAATGTAGTCCCCCCCACCGTCTACCAATTTACAGAATCTAGTGAAGTTGAAACACTCAAGTACAGCTCTAGCTTAGAAAAATGATTAAAAAAAAAAAAAACATAGTGCATAAATTACAAATATGAATCATGCATGTCGACAAACACTATTAGCAAAAGTTGTCACTTTCATATCAAGTCAACCAAAAGGCACTTCACTACCCCCTTAAGTAAACCACTGACAGGAAAAAACAAGCGGAGTTACACTTACACAAATGCCTCCGTCCAGAGCATTTGCCACAAAAACAGAGAAAGAGTTATTATAATTTAAATATACTACTGAGTGAAGCCAAGAGTGTGAGAGAAAAATGTTATTTCTAATTTATAGAATTCTAATCACCAAAAGTATTAAACTACCTAAGCCAAATTATAACACAAAAGGTGCACTATGCAATGATCAGTAGTAAAAAACAGTGTGTCCATTCAAAGAAATTGATACACAATTGGAAAAAAAAGTAAAGTGGCTGCAGCCAGTGAAATAAGCATCTAGTGTGTGAAGATGGAACTTTTAAATAGTATGGTGAGGGGTGTGATGGTAAAAGATGGAAAAAAAAACTGTGCAAATCACGCTGTTTCAGATGGTAATCTGGTTAGAAAAAAAACGTTTACCGCTTTTACTCAGTATAACAGAGATGATTGATTTGGAATATTTGTGTCGTTATTAAAACATTTCTATATCCAGCAATCAAAGAAAAGACAAAAATAAGGGAACGAACTGGAATAATGTTGCTGAGACAATTTAAACGGACCTGGATATAAGGCACATTCTTCTAAATCTGACCCACAACTAGGTCAAAAGGATCTATTCATAACTCTCCTACCATTTATCTTTTAAACAGTGAGAATTAATTGTTTCATTTGTGAAAATTCACTTAAGGTGAAACCAAGTTGGATCAAACCAAACCGAGCTACTTGCTATTTGCGAACAAAGCAATTTCACAAGAAGCCGTTATATAATAAATGTACAATAGCAGTCAAGAAAAAAAACAATACACAAATAAAACCACCTCTGAACTACCATAAACATTTCATAGAATAAAAATATATTTTACCTCTTGTACAAATTAAAGATTTATTTCAAATAAATTAAGTCACCTTCATAGATCGTCAAAGCTGTAATAATATATCAATATCACAATATATTCCTTCGAGAAAATGACGCCAAGGCAATGTCTGATTGGTTTACTATAAATGGACATTGAGGTCATATGCCGCCTTTCAAACAGTAGGTGAGATAGATATGGTGTCATCGTACTTGTTTTCTCAGTGGACCGGGGTGAAGACCACAAATCTAGACTAGGGTAAAAGTTGTCACTGACTGGCTTCAGGCAGGATTTGGGAACGTTTGGAAAATCTCATCCTGAGTTTGTGTTTCAGGACCAGTGAAGCATTTGAGCTAGACTTCCAATACTCTAGGAAAAAACTTTTTTTTTGTCTGGGCTGGTGTTGGACTAGAGAGCCGTCCTCCCCGCCTTGAACAGAGAGCAACTGGCCATTAGTGATGACAACATTCTTCTGGATCCTCATGGGCTTTACTGAGGCGCTAGTGACAGTGCAATGCCCCAGCTGGCCCGAAGGTGGCAGCATTGAGTAACAGTGAAGGACCTGGCAGCATCTCCACCAGTGGCCAGGCGACTGGTCCCCCCCCCTTTGCATGTGATGATTTCTCCTCATCTGTACAGGCATTTTCTGATTGAATTCAAAGCTTCAGAGCAACACAGTAACTTCCAGAGCCACGCCCCGGGAACAGAGGTCTTCACCCACTCTGCTGTTGCTCTTTAGACAGGTGTATTCACAATCTCACGGAGGAATTAAGAGCACAGGAGTGAGGAAGAGATGCAGAGGGGAATCGACCGACGGGAAGCAAAAATAACAAGGTACATTAAGAAAGAGTTGGGGACAGAGATGGGGTTTTCCTCAGTCGAGCTCAGATGAGCTACTCTAGTGGGCCTATAATGATTTCACCGCTGGTTGCTAGGTGCGAGATGCCCTGCGTAAGCAGTCTGAGAGATCCTGCTCCCCCAGGGCCATGATTCATGTACCCCCCTACCCCACCCCACCCCGCTTCAGAGCAGTCAACCGGCAATCTTCTTTATATGTATCTGGAGAAGAAGAGCAGAGCATCACATGTCTTAGTGAGTTACAACAAGGAGACAATAGCAAGTTGTACTTTTTTATGTGCCGTGAGAAAAGATAAAGCATACTTCACTGAGGATGGCCCACACAGCCGAGTCTTTGAGAACCGAAAGCCGAAGTGCCAAGATAGGATTGAAGGAAGGATCTACAGCGCCTTCTGCCACACCCCTCTCAAACTGACCTGTAAATGTAAATATGACATTTGATAAATAATTTACATGGAGATCCTGCGGCCAGTACTTTACCAGTGCACTATGTGCTAAAGTTAGTAAAAAAAAATGCTTTCCTATACATTTCAGCAAATGACCTTCATCCATTTTTGTTGGATATTTTAGATTCACTATACATTCATTTTTTTAATAAATAGTAAACGGAAGAATAGAGAGAATAGAGTAGAGAGAAGACAGCAGAAAAAAATCTCCTGTGACCACTAAGAACATTTGACACAATATTTACCACGGGCGTGAGGGTGTCACCTTATCGAAATGTCTGTGTTATTTCAACTCCACTTACCGACTCTGTAAAAGCGGTCCTCTGTTCGTTTGTACTTCTCTCTGGTCTGTAGTCCCGGTTCCTAACAGATAAAGACAGTGATGATCGGACAGTGAAATTAAGACACAAATTAAAATCGTATCAATTCTTTTCAAGAACGCAGCAGAACCAGACACTGGACCCTATGCCTACTCTGGAGATGTGGATCACATTGTCAGAATGTACAGTATAGCTTTTGACAGGGTAATAATTGTGGCCCACTCACATTACCGTCAATAATCAATGCCTTACGTTCCGAAGAGCAACCAATTAATGTTATCTAATCAAAGCAGTTTGCACATCAAGGTTGACAAACTCTTTATCTGCCTTTCTCTCTGTATCTGCGTGGGTGGGTATGTGTGTGTGTGTGTTTCTTCTTTTACCACGACAGGCAGTATTTCTACTGTGGTGTTCTCGATTCTGTCCCCCGGGTGCTCCTGGTTTCCGCTGCGAAACAGGTACCTGCCAATCAAATGAAACATGTAAGAAATGAAATCAAATATTTGGTTTCCTTACTTTATCAGTTTACCTTAATCATGCGGATGCGTTTTACTTACACTAAATGTTGAACAGAGCAAAAATGTAGGCCACAGATGGAAGCAGAGCCAGATCATAACCGAGAGTCGTCATAAGCTGCCATGTCAATCAATAAATCAATCCCTCTTGCGTTCAAAATATATAGGACTATTTCCCTCATTGAAACAGAAATACTTATTATTTAAAACAAATGTACGCACACACGCAACATTTCATTGCCTCATTAAAAAAAACGCAGTTTCATTAAAAGAAAATCCAAATGGCTTTTCGAGTTCTGCTCCCGAACCCGAATGTTTTCCAGGCGGCCGGACAGACATACTGATCACGACATCCTCTATCTCTCCAGCAACTGCTGATGCAATGCTGTCTAATCGGCATAGCAGTACAGTCGGAGCCAGAGTAATCTGCGTCCGTCACACAAAAAGCAGACACAAAAAACTCCAGTCAGACAGCAGAACACTACATGGATCCTTTGCCACTCACTGCAACCTACTCGCTGAGGGGCCGACAGTCCGTCCTCATATCTTTACAGGATAAGATGGAAACGATCGACAAACGTCTCAGCATGCCTCCACATCTGTTCCTTTAAATACACTCTCTTGCTCTCTTTTTTTTTTTACCACGACTCCACAGAGAGTGGGAGGCTGCCCTCGGAACGCTTATTTTAGAGCACTCTCATTAGCTCACCCTGATCCCCGGAGACACACAGGCACACGCACTGAGGTTCAAGCTAAATTAGTGGCAGGGCTGTTAACACAGCTTTTCCATACATCTACAGCGTATGCTCACCATATGTTAATTTGAAAGACATTGGGGACGGCATCAGAGGACAGATGATTTACCTCTCTATGCTAACCGGTCTGTCAAATTTGAAGAGGATGTAGTCTCCTGCAGTGGGAGTGATGGCCCAGAAGAAGTCCTCTCCGAGGTAGGTCTTCTCTAGTGTATGACCCTGATACACCTGTGGGACACAATACAGATATTGGATATTGTATTCTGGTCGTATTCTCGTAGTGTGGTGCATTCAATGTGTTTGCGTTTTTATTATTATTCCCCTAGGGGGCTGGATGGCAGATGCGTGGACAAAAACAGGGTGTAAACTCTGGTGTGACACCTTCACTGAAGTGGAAACCTCAGCTGGTGGGTTGACATGTATCTTGTGGAGCAGTGGCTTCAGGAAGTCTTTGTCCTACAGACAGACAGAGAGAGAGAGAGAGAGACGGGGTGGGGGTGTCAGAGTTTATGGGAAGGAACCCGGCAGCCACTGCTGTTGCAAAAAACAAGCGCGAGGGGCGTGGGACTCACCGTGAGCTTTTGGATCTTTCCAGCGAGAGAAGAATGGAGTCCCACGTGTTGAAACAATGAAGGTCTGAAGCGCACGCGTAGGCTGGACTTCTGCCGCTCACAATGTTTCTGGAAAAAAAAAGGGCAGGAACGAAGTAGGAACGTGACTTATAATTGGGGAAAGGTTCACTAATACTCTGCAGTGTGCATACTGTACTGTACTTGCTCAAGCCAAGGGGCCCGATCAATGATTTACCTTCGAGCTAAGAAAAAGCACACCGTCCCACCCGACATTCCAGTTCTTCCCGTTCAATCCTTCCTCTTATGCTATAACTTCTGTAGGGCCATCAAGCTCTAGGTGTACCTAATTTCCATTTATTAACCACATTGTCGCCTCTACGGAGCAGTTTTTATTGAACTATTTGCTTTTGGGTCTGTTTACCTTTTAAATAGCCCACAGTCTAATCTCACGGTTTCAAACAGCCGCTGGGCTGGTGTCTTCCTGATCTCATACATAGCAACCGTGCAGTCCAACGTATGCAAAATCCTTCGAAGTGATGGAGAACTTGGTGCATACCGCATCTTTCTCAGGATTGCACACTTTGACCCAGAGAATATGGTCCAGCAGCCAGTCGATGGGCTTCTCCTTGTAGAACATCAAGATGAACTCAACGATGAGGTTGAGGTCTGGAGCCTGAAACATTTTTCCTGAAGGCGAGAGAGAGAGAGAAGAGGGGGAGTTTATAGATCTTAATTGATTACATTCAGAGATCCCAAAATATCAATTATTAACCAGTTATTTATAAAAGCGATTAAACGGGACGTGCATCAACACAGCGAAGAAAGAGTACAATACACTAATAATATTACGTGTGGCCTTGTCTCGCTAAAGTTAATCACAGAAAATTGGGCTTTACCAAGAATTATCATTATTATTATTAGCCATTTCTGTCCTAAATCTGAACAGAAAACAGAAATAGAAAAACTTGGGACTTCACATTCATCATTTACACACTGCAGAGGTATAATTGATTTTCCATTTGTTTTCGCAGACCAATATCACTCTGCAATTATTTAATTTCCAAACGAATCAATGTAATATCAATATTTTCTGTTTAGTCAGGAATGCCATTGTGTGATCTGGCCCTCAGCTGACGACAGGCCCTTGTGGATGCAGGGCGCCGATCACGGTGCTTAACGCATCGTACCGATGAAGCCCAGTTGGGAGAACTCCAGGATCATCCAGTCCTCCGACGAGAGCTGCAGGGCGAAGTTCTTCATCGTGGCAAAGTAGTTGGGCTTGGCCACAATGTCATCCTCCAGCTGACGGAGCAGGATTGCAGGAAGAACAGCATGTAAAATAGAAATGACCACACACCAATGCTTGTCGTTGATGAGGAGGGAGAGAAGAGAAGATAGGGAGACTCCTCTATATGTTCACATGGGGGACATCGCTGAACTGGACAACTGTTGAATTGCTACACGAATCTAGAGCAGTGGTAGTAGTGGATGTCAGAGAGGCAATACCTCATCCCTCCAGTTGAGAGCAGAAAATGGAATTGACACACAGATGGGGAGATGACAGTTAAACTAGACAGTGAGGCCAATTTGCCGAGAGTAAATTATTCTCAAATTGGATGCCAAGAAAAGATGGCATGTATAGAGCTAAGAGCATTGGCCTAAGAATAATTGAAACTTGTTCAAAACGATCTAAAAACAAACAAACAAACAAACATACTTGTAACAGTTGCTTCAGTACTCGCCACGTCTTATCTGGTACAGCAATTATTATTTACTTAAATGATGATTATGGGAGCACGTCTTCATTTTTCAAGGACATACCTGGACATAATAGACCCCTTTGCTCACAGCGTACATCATGAGGAAGGAATAGTCCAGATTCTGCTTGGTTCTCCATCTAAACAAGGAAGATAGCATCGTATACACATTAGACGCGCATGAGAACCCATATCCGATCTAGTGCATGGTATCAGGTACAATATTATGCCTGTTGAAAAAAACTAAAACTAAAAAAATAATATAATAATATAATATAAACTATACTCTAGAGCTATTCCGCACTATCTAGCTGAAGTTTTTTTTTTTTTTGTAAACCATTGTTGCCACGTTAATCATTTGATGCGAGTTATCTGCCCTCGTTGCAGACTGACTCATTGCTGAGTGCCATTGGCTGCAGGTTTTCATGGTGCCTCCAGAGGACATGTGTGGGAGGGGATACACAGATTTCGCTGCAAAAGCTCCCACATACAGGCAGCATGCATGCATGCACGCACGCACGCACGCACGCACGCACGCATTACTCATTTCAAGAGCACGGTTGTACAAGGTGTTTCCATGATGCTGAAGCTTCCACAAGACAAGACTTTCACAGTACCAATAGCAAGCACACACACACACACACACAGACACACACACACTTCGGGGTCAAAGATAGACTTAGTTGTGTAGCAGGGGCCCCGTGTCGCGCAAGCTATTTAGAGCTCAGATTAGTGTCTCTGCGCACACAAACACCCACATACAAACACAACACAGCAGTCCTCTGGGCCAAACGGCTACTACCAAAGTACACGCTGCATGTAGTCAGCACAAAGTGCATCATAAACAGATTTCTAATAAAGCCGGGCGTTAGCCGACTGTGAAAAGAAGGAAAGCACGGAGGATGATGAGAGCGAGCGCCACAGAAAGACCCGGACAGAGGGTGCTGCTGCCGATGACCTTGATCCAACATTGAGAACTGGCTGTGGAATACTAAGTACCTGGGCAGCCTCCGTAAAAAAAAAAGGGGCTTGCTCGTTCACTCCCACCCTGACTCATCCTTCAGATTTTTCTGCAGCTCCTCGGCACATCATTCCTCCCGAGGCTCCCCTCTCCCGATTTCCAAAATGACACATTTTGCGTATTTAAATGTTGAGCCGCTTACTTGACTCTCTCTTTGGCGTCCCCAAAGGTCTCCTTGAGGTTGGTGAGGTCAGGGTAGAAGGCGGCCGGTGGGGAGATCACCTCCAGCAAGCCTGAATTCAACTCGGTCGCAAACCTGAGGAAAGAAGGTCGCGGGTGATGGCGACAAAAGCGCAAAGGCACACATTTTTTCCCTTTGAGGTCCTTGACAATAATTCCACCTTTTGTGCATTCGTCAGGACGCACAAGTGTACTCACTCTTTCTCCAGGCCAGCAACCACGCTGTGAACGTAGTCCACGTCGGTCTACAGAGACAAACCAGGGAGTATTTAGACACATGATTTTGGATAGACTGTGTGGAAGCATCATGCTGTGGCTCATACTGTACGGGCTCATGGGGCCTCACCTCCCCGACGTAGACAATGATAACACAGTCAAGTTTCTCCTCTTGTGAGAGCTTGTCTATTAGCGATCGCAGAGTCTCCGACAGATAAGACTTCACTTTCCGCTTCACCGTGGGAATCCCCATCACCAAGGTAACTGGAAAAAAAGAGAGGCCATGCGGTGAGAACAGGAAAGAGTCACTATTTCTATGGCTTGGACTTGCAACCAAAAAAAAAATCTGTTGTTCGAGACGAACAGACTACAGCGGCCTACACGAACAAGAAGAAAAATATATGTATTTATATATATACCCAGTTTGACAGATGGCCGTGGGAGGGATGAAGGATGGAATGCATCTCCACTACCGTGTTGCATGTTCCTCAAAGCGCGACGCTTTATTCAACAACCTTTTGCCTCATAATTTAGTTGAAATCCTTGATTTTATTCCACGACACCGATTTCACTTTACATAGAATTAACTCATTTAAATAGACTAGATTTACTAAACAAACTAACTAAATGATATGGTATCTGCAACACTGAAATTCATTTGAGCTTTTCTTGCCAGCATAATACGGTTCGACGGAAACAATCTGGCCCCTTTCATTTAATAAAGCTAGATTTCATTTGATAAAGATACATTTATATATTTCCTGAGTGATTTCCGGTCATCTTTTTACAGAGTAGCGCGGCACAAAAAAATGCTGCAAACCCAAACAGAGGTTATTGTTGTTGTTTTTTTCACTAAACGAATTAACGATTAATACGTTATCCTTTGTCTGTCGATGACGGTGACCATCAACTGAAAGCTAAAGGAGACACGGGGAGCAGACATGAAATGATGCCTGGCATGGGCGGACCGATTGAAACTGGCAAGATACGGACAGAGGAAAAGAGAGTGCCCATTGTAATCGCCTTATTGCTATTGTATGAGGCTAGGAGGAGCTAAACGGACTGAAATAAGTACAACGCTCAGTTACTCAGTTACTCATTGTACTCAGTAGAATAGAAGGATCACTTTCACAAAGCAGAGGGGAAGTCAAAGAATGAGAAAGACTGGACAGGGTGGTTATCTGGCACTCATTCCGTGTTTTCCTAGTTCTTAAAAAAATGACATATTACATGGCTTTCTCTTCTTTTACACATGATGTACTGTATTTTTCTATGGCTTGAACGCAAATCCTTGTGTGACGAGTACATTTTTGGATCATGTGGATTTATAAATTGTGCCACTCAGAGCATGGAAAGGGAGTCAAAATGTTGTCCTTCTGGAAGTTTAAACAACCTTATCCTGTAAGGCCAGCGAAACACATGGATCAAGGCTGATGTGTGCATGTGTTTGTGCGTGGGGGTGTGTGTGTGTGTACATTTTGAAAGGGAAAAGACGCAGACGCAGAAGCTGAGCGGGGGCACAAGAGGCCTCAGCGGAGGCGCAAAAACAAACCGCGAGGGGCAGAGAAGGAGCAGCACGGTGGATCTGAGCGAGGGCGCAGCCCTCCAGAGTGATCTGTGCGGCGTGGAGAATCTGTCCCACTTTTGCTTTGTGACCACCCCCCCCCCCCCCCCCCGTAGGTCGAGGATGAAAGGCCAAGAAAGTAGGTCGAGGATGAAAGGAGAACGTGGGAGGAAGGAAAAGAGACGGAGAGTGACAAAATAAGGCAGACAGTGAATAACTGGTAATGCGAGTAATGTGCAGCGTGAGCAGGACCGACAGCAGGCCATGTCCCTACCCGCGTCCCCTGATCGCTCTGTGCCATGCTTTCTTCCTCAAGAAGAAATAAAAAGACACCTGCTCATCTGTCCGCTTGTCATGCCGTACGTACAAAATAAGCTTGTGTTGACCCTCTTGGGTACTTGCTTAAATTGTTGAACGAGAGGGTTTGTGTCAAGGCAGAGGCTGTGGAGTATCATCACAAAAACAAGTGTCTGATAAAATGTGACTTTGAGAAGTCAGTTGACTTCTCTTGTTTTTTAAGTTTAATAACTAAAGGGAGCCCTTTCACAAATCAGAGAAATAAGTACAATAATAATAGGGATAAGATCCAAAACAATTCAGAAACTGTAATGGAAAGACAGAATAAAAAATATCTACTTGCTATATAATAATGAATCATGAATACGTTAACTATGAGGAAAATGAATACATTTGTTACAGTGGCTATTGTCATGAGCAAAAAAGTCCATCTCTTTGTTTCTCGTCAACAAGTGGGGGATTTTTTTCCTGTTCTTTGAATACGATCTTTATGAATGCACGTCCCTGTTTTTTCTGCCTATATAGTAACATGTTGTGTGTCCTTGAATTCACGATAGGAATCAGTGAGTCTCATGTTAGAAACACTTTTTTACAGCTGTATTTGAACATGCTGGAGTTAGAGTGAATTAAAAAAGACAAATGTGATACATTGAAAGTTTCAAGGACTTACAAAACCTAAGGGACAATGTGTGTGGGTGTGTGTGCGTATTTATAATTGTAATTGGCGTGAGTGCACCAGGATAAAAGATCACAATGTAATTGCTCCCATTAAAACCTTGTGCACCATTTGCCCTCGGGCATGCCTCTCTGCATTATTACACTCCGATGTATTTACATTGTAAAATATGCCACGCCGCTCAAAGGATATCAATCCACGACTGCTCTTTGCTCACTGCTGAGTGAGCCTGCTTGCTGAGTTTCAAGCACATTATTTTTACGAAATATTTAGCCTGAGCATGCCGAAATGGTTATCGTGCAAATGAATATATCACTATATCGTTAATCGTTGAGCCCAGAATTACGGGGGCACACTGGCTGACATGTATCCCAATATGGTCATTACGAGGGCATGAGTAAATAACAAACCTGATAATGGTATTACATTGTCAACTGCATGTGGACGTCTGATCAATACACAGGACATCTGAGCTCATACTGCATGTGCCACTCAGACCTTTTGCCTGCACACTTCCGCTGCTCTGACGTGCGTGCCTTCTTTTTTCTTTCGTGATGTGTTACAGCAATGCAGCAAACCAATCACAGTAGGCGATAAGAAATCCATAATAGTTGAAAGCTTGGTTGGTGTGGTGGTGCGTTTCAGTATAGGTTTGCACATAGGGTCATGGTTCAGTTCAGTGTTTTGAAATTTAGTAGGTGTGTGTGTGTGTGTGTGTGTGCGCGTGCGTCAATGAACGTCTCAAATTAGAGATTATTGATTCAAGTGTGTTGATTAATTGACTGAGATCACAACTTCTACTGTTTACACTGACTGACTGAGTCTGAGTATTCTGTATGTTAAATAGCTTGTGACTTCTAATAGCCAGTCAAAATAAACGACTCCTTTCAATATATGTTGCTTGGCAACAAACAAAGTAGTGACTATGGAAAAGGGCACAAGTTGGGAGATTGAAGACTTCGCTGATGGCCACATGTTTGGAACTAGCAAGGCTGCGTTCACAATAAACAATACTCTTGTTGACATCCATTTGAAAGGGGATTTAGTCAGGCCCCCCTCCAATCATTTCAGTCTGATACTTTTCATAATTCTTGCTGAATAACAAGTGGGATCAGGTCCTAAATGGCACAGTTATAAATATCCCAATGTCAAATGCGCACCAACCAGCGGAGAAACAGGAGAGAAAGATGATAAATACGAGAAACAACTAGCAGCAGAAAAAGTGTGGATTAAACCCTGAGGCCTGGGGTCTGAAGGGAAAGGTTGTTTGTCAAGAATGTAATCCACGAGTGGTGGAGGGGTATAGTACAGAGCAATTGACAGGGTGGGAAAATGGTGGAAACAAAACAGGAGGCCACAACGAACCAAAGAGGAGTCAATAAACCCCGACCGGAATGACCCGTCTCCTTGCTTTTGCATTTTGTTCCCTCCCGCCTCCCATGAGAATAGCTTGCGCTCATTGATCAAACAGGCCACGGGCCTGAGGCAAGAAACTCCTATTTGTACCAAGCCTGTTCCCCTCGTTTTTTTGTTTTTTTTCCCCATAATTTGTCTAGATTCTGTCCCAGTCATTATAATGTGGAAAAGTTGGGCCATTTAGCCGCTTTGCACCTATCACAATAATATTATCAAATAAATAATCCTCAATATGGCACACGCTGTAAGCTACACGCCGAGGAAAAAAACACCTTTAGAGTTTATAGAGTTGTTCAAAAATAAGGCTAAAAAGAAAAGGGCATATTGGAGTGAAATAATCTACGGTATTTGAAGAGGGATGGTAAGGACAGAAAATTGCTTTAACGTGAGATGTTGCACTATTGGAAGCTCCTTGGCTATTGGCTTGTTGTTGTTAAGTGAACATGAAGACAATGTGAAAGCCTTTGGGCAAATAAAATTCATTTTTAAAAAGGGCCCTGTTCCTCACAGTTTCGTTAAAGCGTGAAAAAATGTAATAAATAAAATAATATTTTGAAAACAGCAATTGCAAGAACAGGGGTAATATTATGTATGCACTGCTATCTTCAACTGGGCAAATGTCCCTCAGCGTGATATTATTGCAAAGCTCAGTCCAGGGTGGGGGGGTACCTGTTGAAGTAGTAGTCGCCAACATAAGAAAAAAAAATGTTGAGACTTGACTCTCTTCCTGGCGTTTGTAGGACGACCATGCATGTTCTGGAAAATACATTTGCATTGTGCGTACATGCTTCTCACCTCCTGTTCGGCCAAGACCAACCTGCACAGCAGGTTGCAGGCTGCCCTCATTGTTGAGAAGGTGAGGCAGGTGGTGATAGATGTTTGGTACCTGGAGCTGTTTCCTATTTGCGAGCTCCTTCAGTAGTTTCTGTGTCTCATCTAGGGAAAAAAAGAGAAGACAGTTCATTTCGAGACTTTCTACAGCAGCACCTGCAAATACCAATGTGTTGCGCTGATGCTATAACTGCAGAATCATTCAATATTTGAACTTAACCATGCACTGACTTACTCATCGCGTGGAATGTAAGCTCTTTCTGAGAATATGAATAATCAGAGACTAACTTAGAACATGTAATGTACGACATGGTATAAACGCACACATGCCCTTCACAGTTCCTCATGTGGCATCACATTCTTTTTGTGTGTGGAATGATCGTGATTAAAGTTGAATGAAAATGTTCTGAAAATACATAGTAACTAGCAAATGAGGAACGGATCATTTTCAGTGTACTGAAAAGTGTACAGAAAAGCAAAATGATAATAAATAGTAACTTTAGAACGGCAGAAGTTAGTTGGTAAATTTAACCGTAACTTAATAGAAAATGAATCGGCAATTACTTTTATACAGTAATTTAAGTTGCATTTTCCCAAGCAAAAATGTTAAATATTCACTGGATCGAAAATTCTAAAACAAACTTTGGGGATCTGGAGCAGCATGAAAATGGCATTTTCGGCTATTTTAAGGATAGATTATTACCCAATGCATGACTTAAACCACATTGATGTTAACTTGGTGAGAGTTAACGAGTCTTTACATGTGTTTTGCACGCGTTACCCGAGAAGTTCGTGAGGGCATCTTTGCTGCTGTTGGCCTCAGCGATGGCGCGTCTGAACTGCTCCAGAATGGCGTTGAGCTCGGAGGAGCGCTGCAGCGTCCGGTGCTCGGCCACGCGAAGTCGCTCCTTGAGTGCATGGAACTCCCGCTGGTACGCTACCAGCTTCTCTGCAGGACCAAGAAAACCACGCCAGGAGCATCAGCAGGAGAACAGGCGAGGATGGCTTAAAATAGGCCCAATATCGCGATGTCGAGAAATTGTTTTGCATCCTCTCCAAAAAATGTATCACTTTATCGTTGCATAAATATTCCTAATGAACCACAGCCAGGTCTGGAACCGAGAACCCAGACATTTGTATTGTTGTTACGTTGCATGTAGTTTTATTCTATTGTTCCGACCAGTTTCTGAACATTTATTTCTTTTTAAATGAAGCACAGTGGATTTGTACGGCCGACCTGGATTTCTCACATCCTTGGCGTGACGATCATGTCGGGTATGACTCAAGGAAATGTCTCTTGAGGTTTAGAGGCGTTTTACTGCCAAGACACAAGCTCTTATCAGGAAACAGAAGCTGAGCGTACCGTGACGAAGTTTTCAAGTAAAGGCTGGGAAATTAGGAGAAAAGGCTGGTCTGTGGTCTGCAGGAGGCCTGACATAAAATAAGCTAAAAACAGCACAGTGAGTGAATGATGCGTCTTATCTTACTTGAAAGCGTTTTTATGCTGAATTGTCATCGTGTGCGATTACTCTGTATTATTTATGTCCTTGTCCCAACTGATTACGGAAGTTGTTGTTGTTCTAAATAAATCCACGTCAAGAGAATAGTGAATCAAGGGCAAGAATATTTAAGGATGTCCCTTGACTTGCCTAAAGCTTCTTATTAGCCGCCATATGGCCCTGACCTCCAGAACACGGCAGCTACAACCCAAAACAAAAGCGATCGTTCAGGCTGCGTTCCCTCTCGTCTCCTGACATTTCAACTAAAAAGCCACTCTCACAATTCCTTCTCTATTGGTGTACGCCCAGCGACAACAACGTCACATTAAGTGATCTGCAGAAATAGATTTTTATTTTATTTTTTATCAAGTAGCGGGGGTGATCTTGCTCTGTGCGTATAGCAGCGCCGCTCCATTACATGGTTAGAAGGACGCATTAAACAATTAGACCTACCTGAGGTCTGCAGTACATCCACACAATCTCATTATTCTCCTCTGCTGTCTATGACCATAAGTAGTGGGGGGAAGGGCTAAGTGGCTCCGCTCTTTCACTGGGCCCGACCACGTCTCCTCGTCCACATCCACTCTCTCCTCTTAACATTCTAATTCTTTACTTCAATAACGGCAGTTTTGTGCACTTCGGCCATGGCGCCTGCTCTCCCCCGCTCGTCTCCTCCTCGCCGATTTTCATACGCCCGTTCCCTCCCGCCCGCCTGTGATATTTTGCCCTGACGTGCCATCCCCGCTTCTTCTTCTCATTCTCTTTGATTTATGTACAGAAAAGTGAGGTGTTGACTATGTATTGGACACTCAGCAACTAGCTTTTACAGCAAGCAGAGTCAAGGCTTCACATTCACCCACACACACAGGCTCATGCCCACGGTCTTCGAGCCAAATGGGGATGACTGAATATCATTCTGATCTAAGACCACCAGTTCTGGGTAAATATGACCACAGATGTGATTCAACAGAATTGATACCTACTTCATAAAATGGAGGAGGTGAATGAATATGAACAAATCACTAATGTACATAGCAGCCCTGTCGCAAGTTTTGCATCAAAGGAAATCACTTTAGGCATTTATCAGGGTTCTGCTGAAAATGGACAGCAGAAATTCATCCAATGAAGTCTATATGCCATAGAGTTTACAGAGAAAGGAAACATTCTAATAGGCTTGGTTATGTCTTACTGGTATTGTCTCATCTTTAAATATCATTTTTATTATTTGCACATGGTCAGCATTAAACACATCTGCAGAGCACTTTTAAATAAAATAGGAACACAAAGAAAGGGTGGGAAATTGCTCATGAAACAGGTTGAATTGTAAATTAAAGTTATCCCACATAGACATTAAAAATATTTCAAGGACTGGGTGAAAAATATGAGCAACAAAGCAAGTAAAAATGAGAATATTTGGAGTGCTTATAATGGCAAAATGAAAGCATTGTGCAATAAGTGCTCCTCATATAAACATTAGTGGGTTCAAGGCAGGAAGCGTTTGCGCAACCACACTTACATGCATTTCTTACCACCTCATAAAAACTCACATCTCTCCTCGGTAAACAATGTTTAAATGGCACTCAGGGATGAGTCATAATCGTAGCAAGACGGTTAGAATCGTCACGTCAACCTGCCCGCTAACTTTGACATCTGCCAAAGCACATCGAGACCGGAGGTTAGGAAAAGAGCCGACTGACATTTACCCGTG
Organism: Colistium nudipinnis; assembly: GCA_016785305.1. Classification (NCBI taxonomy): domain Eukaryota; kingdom Metazoa; phylum Chordata; class Actinopteri; order Pleuronectiformes; family Rhombosoleidae; genus Colistium; species Colistium nudipinnis. The sequence goes on from JAFBJU010000173.1 coordinate 2,354,813, forward strand.
CTCGACAATACACCGTTAAGGAACAGACACAGAACATACTAGTGCAGAGACATACCTTCGATAAATCCAACCCTGAGTTAGAAGTTTTATCAGCGAGTCCCTCGGCTCATCGCAAAGACTCCACCACTTTCTTCTCACTGGATTTTTTTCAAAACATTACCCCACTGATACACTATAAAATACAGGCCTGTTGAAGGGTTCTAACAAAAAAACAAGAAAATTGCTCTGTTAAGTGCTTTGGTAAAAAAAACAGGTTAATTTTGGCAATATTAGAAAAAATATGAATACAACTACATATGTATCCGTAGCAGATGTTCAGAGGAAACTGTGGTTGACATGTGTTCCAGATTACAACTTGCCCACAAACAATTTTGTTCCAGTCAAACGTTCCCCTTGAACACGTTCTCACGCATTCGTTAACTCTCTAAAATAAACTGCTATGAGCACACCTTTCTTGAGTACTCGAATAACATTCAACATTATCCTGGTCATATATTTTATTATCGGGTAGATTAAACCTACGTGATGAGGTCATTGGTGAGCTTCGGATACGCTGAGCGGTGGCTTTTGTTGCCTTTGGACACATGTAACCGCGGTAACGTTTTCCAAACTTGTACTATGTTAGCCAGCCACTGGTGTTTACTCCTTATTTAACTTCAGTTCGCCAATGTTATCACTTCTCCCTCCTAACTCTTGGAACATTTTCTTGAAATTACGGATTCCACAATTTAGTGTATGTAAAAAAGGTTTGTCGTTGTATTAGGCAGCACATATATTCATTTTGTATTTATACAAAAAGTTATGAAGAAGATGGTCACCTAAAGTTAATATCCTGAGTCCTTGTCAACTTACACTTTTGTTCCAGCCACCTTTTATTTCACCGTAAAACTGGAAATGAGGCAATAAGCTAAAGGTCTGTCTCTGGGTCGCATCAGAATTTCCCCATGTACTGAAAGATGGATAATTTCCCTCAAAAGCACTTCAGCCATTGTTCACATTATGCTGTAACTTGTAACTACTGGCAACCTTCAGAAATGGAACAGTCGCTAAACTCATTGGAGGTGCTGAATAGATGCCACATTATTGGGCCTTTTCCTATGAACCTATGGACAGAATCCGCCTTCTGGACTTAGAAATAAGATGCATGTGCATTCAAAACATGATCATAATGTATAATGCATTTAAAAAGGCCCGAAGCAGTGCACCTGCTTCCCATGTGGTTCCTCAATGCAGCTGCTGTTTACAACCGAACGCATTAAACCAGATTGTTATCTCCTAGGGCAGAGAGAAGTAGGGCAGATGGTGCAACCTATGAACTTGAGATTAACGGGGCAAAAATGGGAAGGTTATAACACGTTGGTGTTTATGGGAATGGTTGTTAAAGGCCGACACATGTTCCAGCATTAGGGTCCAAATGTCAAGAGTTAATATATTAAATACTGCAGTAAAACTAAGAAGTTCCAGAGGTCCCGGTCATATGTAGAATCAGGCGATGCCGCAACACTTCATATCCGTTGGAAAGAAAATATCCATCAAGTTGAAATACGTTTGACGTTTAACGGTTAAACAGGTTCAGTGGGTTTAAATCATGCAAAAATTTTGAACACAGAAAGAAAGCACAAGCTCAACAACACTCATAAATATCACCGCGCACACACACGCGCGCACAGAGTAGTAGTATTGATTTTTTGAGGTATTTTCCTGGAGAGAAGTGCAAGTCGATCCACGAGTGGGCCGGTGATACTCCCTGAACAGTTTGAGGTAGTTTCGGGAGAGAGAAAATGCACACCTCTATCCCATTCTGCCTCTAAATCATCATGACACACCACAACCTTTTTCCTTCACTGTATAGAGTAAAAACAATGGCTGCATAAAAAGTGAATTAGCATTAAAAAAAAGTCGCACTAATATTTGGCCCTTGGGCGACATCTCGAGATTCTTAATTTTTGCTTCCTCACTATGGGCGCATTGTTTCTGCCGCCTTCCACATAGTTCCCTTTTTCTATTGTTTTCCATGTCACGATAAGCTCCTGCATGCTGTGTTTCTCGCTGTGACGCAGCACGCCGCCAGACGGCAATCAGCTGACGCCACGCAGCCCCTCTCTTCTGCTCATTTTCACTCCCCCGAGAGGCTTCGATTAGCCATCACCATCCCTTTTTTTTGGTGAAACTCCACTTTCAGGGATGCCATCAATAATTTTGTTTAAGATAAGCAATGGAGTCCACAGCTCTGAGTCCATGACATAAAGTCTATATTAAAGTAAGCTGAATGTCTTTGAGCTTGGCACTGAAAAAAAAGGGGGCATTTTACATTAATGCTTGCATGTTATGCGTTAATAGTTCACTCTTAATCAACCCAAACATCAACACATTAAAATCATTTGTATTTTGAGCTATTATTATCAGCGAGCGTATGCCACAGATGAATGAACTGGGAACAGTCGGAGACTAACAATGGCCATCTCTCCTCCCCGACACGGAGGAGAATTTGGGAGCTGTCTGGGAATGTCCAATGAAAGAATGGACGAATGAAGGAATGAAGGAACGAATGAATGAACAAACAACAGTATGGTATTACGGAAGTGCACGGAAGCATGAGAGGGGACACAATGACTGTTAACTTACTAACAGATGAGGACGCCTGTTCCTGTTTGGACACAGTAAGGGCTGTTTGAGACAAAAGGGGTGTGTGTGTCTGTGTGTGTGTGTGTGTGTGTGTGTGTGAGTTTGTGTGTGTGTGTGTGTGCGTGAACCTGCCTTCTCAGCCCGCTCGTCCTTTCCCTCCATCATACAGCCTACCTCAGGCTATTCCCATCCTCTGTCTTGCAGGACTTTTGCTTTTCTACTCGCTTCACTCTTTCCACGCCAGGATTTGTCTGGCGGTCTGCCCTACCTGGCAGTGCAAAACAAACGGAATGTATGCACGCACGCACACACGCACACACACACACACACACACACTCTCTCTCTACAGATGAGAATACACAGTGCCCCTGCTATAATTTCTCAAATTGTAACTCCTAAACCAAGTATCAAGGCCTCCGTATGTGCCGGCTGGTTTACCCCCTTCGCTTCGATCAATGTTGAGCTATTTTTGGCCCATTGTGTTTGGAATGATGTAATGACAGAAGAAACCCATGCCCTTTATCGCAGAGGAAGGGGAAAGCATTGCTCCAAGGAAGGCACGGAGGAAGCCACATTAGCAAAAAAGGAAGAGTGTATGGCTCCCTGTGAATCTGCTGAAATCATCAGCACTGAGAGATGTATCATTTTTATCCCGGAAATCATGAAGGGGTCTAAATATAGTGTCAAAAAAAGTATAGCTCTGTGGCAATACCGATCATGAGTATGTGACATGTGAAACATCTGCAGCTCCTTAGTCATATCCCTGATGTAACTCTCGGCTCCCTAAGTTGGGTGCTGAGAACAGATATATAAATATCAGTGTCAAGTTTCCGTTTTTTATCTTTGCGGACCAGCGCATCAGAAGACTAGGTTGCTCAGGAGAAAAATGGAAATCGAACACCGGGTGCGACGAGACACAAAGCAGATTGGGTCAAAGGGGTTTCAATGAGCAACTATTACTTTCAACAACAGTTCAAAGGTTCAGTATGAGGTGCGGGTCTGATACCTTGATCTGCTAGTTTAGATCAAGGTCTCTATACTGACAGGTTGTGTCCAATAATTTGATCAGCGGGTTCAAGATCAAGACATCTGGTTCATTCAGGATACTACATTTGGAAATGTAATAGATAAAAGTTTACTCAAAGTAAGGGCTTCAGTAACCGGGGGTTACACTGACCCAAAGCCAAAATCCAGCTTACAGATCAGTAAAGTGATATATTCGTTATGGTCTTTTTTTTCTTGCTATATTATGCTTAAACCATTGGATGACATCTTCTACAATGACTTTTGGTTTGTTCCCAAGACTTTACCAGACTTACTGCTGTGAAGGAAGGACGGTTTCCCAGTCCTCTTATGTCGGTAGGGGGGGACTTAGAAAACAAACAGGAGTTTGAGACCCTAAGACCTCTGTGGAATGTACACATATTGATTTTCTAATTGTATTGGTGACTGTTTTAGTTCGTGTCTGTTTGTCTAACAACTGGCTAATCTTTTGAACGAGTTTTCCATAATTGAAAAAAAAAAAAAAAATCATCCAATTTAATTTAACTCATTCACTTAAAATACCTGAAGAAGAAACACATAGCATTAAACCAAAAAAAGGAACTAAGCTCTAACAAAAACATGTGGCCATTAAGCCATGAGGGTGGTGAAGGGCTGTTCTCTTTACGAAGGGCTGAAAACAAACAAAATAGCTAATGCATGTTTGCCGTTTGTGTCATCAGTGTACTTGAGGGTATGTGGTGTGTTCAAGCAGACAGTGAAGTCTTTTGTAAAGTGTGTTTGTTCCGTCCCAGGTGATGTGGAAATTGTATTTGACTATATTAAATGATATACTGTATATCAGATATTCCCACTGATAAGTTGTTGTTTTTTTTAAATGGTGAACCAAATTTACACTATCCTTCCCCTCACAGTGCTGCTATAAAAATATTTAATTCAAACTACATTGCAAAAGGAAGTCGATCACTACAATGCTACATCACATGTTTTATCCCATCCCTATATAAAGCCCCAAACATTTAATATTCATATTTATTTATCCCATTAAGTCAATATTGTTGGTTCTACTTGAGATGGGACAATGGGGATATCAGAGAGCGGTCTCTTAAAGGGGATGGAGCAGTGTCTAACAGAGAAGTGTACACACTGGAGAATCATTCAACATGGAGTGTTTGGACAGCTGACTGGCTGGCCGACGGCTCTCATTCACAGCAGTCAAATGACCAGGAACAAGGCGGGCGGTCGGATGCAAAAAAGAAAAAAGTGACAATTAAAATAATTGCTCTGGGTTATTTCCCTATCCCGATATTCAACAAATCTAACAGCAAAAGTATCCTGACCTTAAATGCAAGTATGTTTTTGTTTTGTCTACAAGTAGTATGTATGTCGTAAACGATGGGGGAAATAAATGAGGTGCGTATGTAAAGAGAACTATTAAAATATCTCCAGTTTGGATGAGAAACAACTGGAACCCATGGAGGCTGGGGGTCAGGGAGCCATTCCAATAGACAGTATGTGTATGCGTAAGTATGTGAATGAAGCAGGTGCATCATTAATGCAGGTAAAGCTCACATTGAAAGGTTATACACTGATAAGAGTCTTATGTACCCAGGTCTTATGTATGAAAGCAAGCGAATCAGTCATTACCTGCAAGAATGCATGCTAACATGTGAGTAATAGGCTTGGTCAAAAATATGTCAATTGTTTTCTGCTCTCCCACAGGCAAACACACCGAAGGGGTTAACAATAGATAGCAGGTCCAAAAAAAACACACCTTGTGATGTGCACAAGCAAAACTAAACAAACCCGTACTAGTTCCAGAGATACTGACAACTACGGTTCAAGTGGGCAATACAATGGAGGATATTCGGAGGAAAAAATATTTTCTTAATCCTGATATCATTATATTATTATTATATCATTAAGATCGGAAACACACGTTTGTGTAATTCCCCCTTGGATAGCTGCACTTCAAAAAATATGCATATTTGAACATGAAGCCATCTCTTCCATTTTCCATGGGGGGGGGGGGGGGCAGCAGAGGGCTTGACTGCCAAAATCATACTCCAGTTCACTGTATCAACAGTACACAATACAGAGCAGAGGGCATTTTCACTTGACCTTTAATGCATGCCCTTTAATCAATCCACGAACCGGCCTCGGCTCGATCTCGTGGTGGCACTCTGTGAACCGCATTCAAAGAGGCATACTCCATTGGGCTGATGAGACCAATAAAAAAAACATTCACAACGTGAAGGCCTCATTTGGAATTTATCAAAATTCTGCAATTATTCACACTGTGCTGATAAGAAAGTCACCAGGGCCCATAAACCGTGGCCCACATGGGATTGGGCCTGTGAATCCACTCCTACTGTGGGAACTCACTCCTGTAATGTTTGATTGAGCCCAGATGTTTGGCGGGATAAAGTGAAAATATGTCACGTGCAGAGATGCAATGCTTAAATATGACCATAGGAGAGATGGCATTGAATGGTGTGGTAATCGGTGGCAAGCGTGACTAAAACTGTCAGAGACATGCTAAATGATCCTAAACTGATTAAGGCTGAAAAGGTGAGGACCGTCTATAGACTCTGCCGAGTTTAATCACTGGGAACAGCGATACATTATATACATTTAAAAGAAGAAGAAAAAAATACAATACACGTGAACCTGTTCAGGAGGAGATTGCCAAACACCTCTTACGTTTGAGGAATGACACCCTGCACTGAATACCAATCTGCTCCTCAGAAACCGGACGGGTCCGCGGCTGAGGCTGCACCTGCTGTCCTGCGACACACCGCCCATAGGACACCTCACAAACATCGCCCTCCATATCTGTGCGCGCGCGCGCGTGCGTGTGTGTGTGTTTGCACTTTCGACCTACCTCTGCCATTCTGCCACGCTGTGTACCAGGACAGGCTGAGGAACGACGTGAAGACAATAATCGCAGTGGCCACAGTTCCATTTCTGAGCCTCATCTCATTTCAGCGATGCCTCTCCTCGGCTGAGTGTCGGGGACCTCCCTCCGATCGTCTCTCACCGCCTGCGGGATGTCGGCACAGCCGTGATCGCAGGCATATGGGGGGGGGCGTCAGATGTTGTTGTTTTGGTTGTTGGTAAAAAAAATAAAAATAAAAAAAATAATAATATCCCAGTGATACCCTCCTCGGTGTCGGTCGCGAGGCTGTGACGGGCTCCTCCTGCAGCGGCGAACGGTCACGAGTCCACGGCTCTTTGTCGCGACGGGTCAGCGTACATGGTGGGGTTTCAAATAGAACGAGCTACATGCAGACAGAGCCCATTGTGACGGTCGCCGACAGGTTCCTTAGCTGCAAGTTACACGATGAGAGCGTTTGGAGTCTGTGTGACGGCGCGGATCGTCGGGGATAGGCTGCTGCGGCTCTGACGGGCTCTCGGTGGCTACGCCTCAAATCACGCCGATTCCTACACAACTGGCAACAGATGAAGTCAAAGATTAAAAGAAGAAGAACAAAAACGAACACCGCGTTCCTTCGGCTTACCGGTGGAGAGACCGGCGGCTGCGACACGGTCCTTGTTAGCTCGTTAGCTGCAGAGCTAACAGAGAAGTTGAGGGTCCGGTTAGTTAACCTGCTCGCTACCAGCAGCCGGAGGAGAGAGTGTGTGCGTGTGCGTGTGCGTGTGTGTGTGTGTGGGGGGGGGGCGCCTCTCGCCTCGCGACGTGCTCACATGTCGGGGGTCGTGCACCCCACTTTAAACGAGATCCCGATCCCCACGAACCAATTTCACACATTCACGTAGACGCCTTTTTGCCCCCTAAACTACTAATAACGAACAGCTTAAAATCTGTAACGATAAGTCCGTGTGAACAAGTCTTCCGCCATCAACTTTCAAAATAAAGCAGAGCCGACCTGTCTGCACAACTGGCTTACAGGCATTTGAGCCGGTGAAGTACAATAAAAAAAAACTATAATACGGACTTTAACAACACAACAGTTGAGGGTAAAACCCGATTTCCTGAAAGAACAGCAACACTCCATGTTATAAGTACACCATCTAGTGTCCTTAACTTCAGCTGCAGTCACGTGAGAGTAAACTGTCGGTTTACTTCCACATGACAAAAACGGAATAAAACAACTTAAATATGCACATCAATTCTACTGAAGCTATGGTGAAAAATAAAAATAAAAATGGCAATCAATTCTTATTCTACCCACACCCAGTCTTGTCTAGCAATATGTATGACAATGGACACACTTTCAGAATCAGAATTGCCTTTATTGCCAAGTATAACATTACAAGGAATTCTCTTTGGTGCATGGTGCAGGAGGAAAAAACGGCTAACCATTAAATATTAAATAAAGAGTAAACGTTAAACATTAAATAACAGTATATCAAAGGAATAAGAGTATAATGAATGATTGTGGAAGGTTGAGTGAAACAGTACTAAACAAAGTGTATAACTAATGGTTGTGATAGGTGAAACAACAGAACTAAGAGAAAGAACAACAGCACTAAGGGAATTAAGGGATTCATCAAAACCAGATAACAGTACAACTAGTGCAGGTGTCCGTTAAATGACCAATAAAGTGAACTGAGCATCGTGGAGAGGCGTTAATGTAACCCATGAGGACAATGGGGAGGTACATTAATGTAACGCATGTTTTAGTTGGGGTGGGGGGTCAGGGGGCAATTTGGCATTGTTCATGAGGTTCATTGCTTTGGGGAAGAAACCGTTTCTGTGGCGAGAGGTTTTAGTCCTGATGGACCGAAGTCTTCTGCCAGAGGGATTTCTTTCAAGCAGAACGTGTCCAGGGTGGGAGGGGTCGGCAGCAATCTTCCTTGCTCTCCTCAGGGTCCTGGAGGCATACAGGCCCTCTAGAGATGGAATGTTGCAGCCGATTGCCCTGTCGCTGAGTGGATGATACGCTGCCCTTGGCAGTGGCAGCAGCCTACCAGACGGTGATGGAGGAGGTGACGATGAACTCGATGATGGCAGTGTAGAAGTGAACCATCATTGTCTTTGGCAGGTTAAACTTTTTTAGCTGCCTCAGGAAGTACATCCTCTGTTGGGCCTTTTCTGTTATGGAGCTGATATTCAGCTCCCACTGGAGGTCCTGGGAGATGATGGTGCCCCAGAAGTGGAAGGACTCCACAGTGTCCAAGGGGGAGTCGCAAAGGATGATGGGGGTGGGTGGGGCTGTGCCCCTCTCTGAAGGCCACAACCATCTCCACTGTCTTGGAGGCTTTGCGCTCCACGTTGTTCTCCCTGCACCAGGTCACCAGTTGGTCAGACTCCCACCTGTACGCCGACTCATCTCCGCCAGAAATTAGGTCCATGAGGGTGGTGTCATCCGCAAACTTCAGGAGCTTGACAGACTGGAGGTGCAGCTGTTGCTATACAGGGAGAAGAGAAAGAACACAGCCCTGCGATTTGTTTTCCCAGCTTCACGTGTCGCTTTCTTTCAGACAGGAAATTGTAATCCATCTGCAGGTGGTGTCAGGCACTCCAAGCTGGAAGAACCGTCGTTGATCGAGTTAAATGCAAAGCTGAAGTTCACAAACTGGATCCTGGCATAGGATCCTGGGGAGTCCAGGTGCTGGAGGATGAAGTGCAGTGCTGTGTTGACTGCATCTATGGACCTGTTGGCTCTGTAGGCGAACTGCAGGGGATCCAGGAAGGGGTCAGCGAGGGTCTTGAGGTGGGAGAGAACCAGGCGCTCAAATGTTTTCATGACCACAGAGGTCAGGGCGACGGGTCTGGAGTCATTTAGTCCAGTGGGCCCTGGTTTCTTGGGGACAGGGATGATGGTGGAGGTTTTGAAGCAGGCTGGCACATGACAGATCTCCAGTGAGGTGAACTCCGGAGATAGCCGGTCAGCGCAGTGCTTCAGGCAGGATGGGGAGAGGGAGTCCGGCCCAGCAGCTTTGGACTCTGCTCTGTCCCCACTCCGAAATGCCTTGTCCTCCTCCGATCTCAACTGGCTGAGTCTTGCTGTGAACCAGGGTTTGTGGTACGTGTTGGAATACAGCAGTCCTCACAGAAGCTGAAGTACAATGTCACAGTCTCTGTGTACTCATCCAGACTGTTAGTAGCAGTCCTTCTTTGAGGTATTGGTATATGGTTTATTTTTGGAGCTGTGACTTGAGTATAAAGCTGAATTCAGTTAACAGTTCATTATCAGCCTTGAAATAAGCAACTGACGAAACAATGTCACCACAAGCTCCATTTAATGAAATGTCTCAGGCATTCAAAGACCTTTTTCACCATTTGCCATTGAAACACAGTCCTCAAAGTGCTCAAAAGCTTACATTTTGTACAACTAAATGATTAAGGTAATGTAACATAATTGAAAGACAGATATATTTCATCAATCATACTGTGCAGTCAATAACACATTAAGGATGTTAGGATGATTTCAGTAGCTCTTGATTCTTTATTTAATAGTTTGACAAGATAATTCATTGTGAAACCAACATGATAAAATAACATTTTCATTAAGAACTAACTGCGCAAACTGTGTTAACATTCATTTATTTTTCAAACGGCACTTAGGGATTTTTGCAAAACCATAAAATCAGTGTTTAAAAATAACACATTGATCGACTCAGAACTTTCTATGCCACCTGTGTTGATTGAATAAGCTCACTGACTCCAAATACATTCACACACTAAACGCAGAAACTGATTAACAGATTTCTGTGCCACAGGCAAAGCTGGGGTGTAGAAAAGTAAGTGTGAAGAACATTCACTTGCAAAAGTTAAAAATAGCATCAAAAAAAGGGTTGAAAATACAGCTTGAACGATGTTGAATTGTTGGGAGTGATGTAGACAGATAACTGATCTGCTTGTGGAGGGTTGACTTGAAACAGAGGCAGGGATATCCTCAGAAGGGTGTAGCTTTAAAGTAGTCCTCGACTGGAATGAGTGAAGTGCCTCCGATCCAGTCCTGCAGCCAAACCTGGATCAACTCCAGCTTCATAAAAAACCACTTGTGCCCCACGGGCCACTTTGCCATGACAGGGTGTCTGAAAACCAACAGCATCAAAGGATCACACTGTGTTCGTACATGTGCCAGATATATATTCCTTCATTTCTTACCTTGAGAACATGGCCTCCTTTGCAAACGCGAGCTCCGCTGGGGCCACCTCCACCATCTTGCCTGTTAGTGTGAGTCGAGCACATCTTGGATCCTCTGGATCGTACACCATTTGCCTTGAGACATAGCGGAGCATGTTACCATTGCAACAGCCCACCCAACACATCATGCACACATTTTTGCCTTTGTATAGCTGTGAAGACATTCATTGGCATCATTCCATCTGTAACAATAAAACCTCTACATGGAGGAGGTGGAAAACAGAGCCTAGGCCTCGTATACAGGAATCGCTCCCACCCACGGGTTCAGGTATGTGGACGACACCTGGGTCAAAATCAAGACCCAGGAAGTTGAAGCCTTCTCAGCGCACATCAACAATGGGGACAAAAACATCAAGTTCACCCGTGAGGTGTGAGCGGAAACAGCTTGGCCTTCTTGGACTGTGCAGTACACATCGAAGAAGACAGAAGCCTCAACATCGGAGTCTACAGAAAACCCACACACACAGACCAATATCTACTTTTTGATTACCACCACCCCCTGGAGCACAAACTGGGAGTCATCAGGACTCTAAATGACAGAGCCACAACAATACCAACAAACACGAAGGGCAAAGAACCATGTCAAGGCAGCCCTCAAAACCTGTGGCTACCCAAACTGGGCTTTCGTTAAAACTACCAGGCAAAAGAGGGCGAACGTAGAAGAAAACAGCAGCAAGCGGTAAAACACGGTTATTCCGTATCTTGCTGGAGTCTCTGAAAAAATCCGTAGAATCTTCAACAAACACGACATCCCGGTTTATTTCAAACCCACCAACACTCTGAGGCAGAAGCTGGTCCACCCTAAGGACAAGCTTCCCAGGCACAAACAGAGCAATGTGGTTTATGCAGTCCAATGCACCGAGGACTGATTTATACATAGGAGAAACAAAACAACCATTGCACAAACGCATGTCCCAGGACCGAAGAGCAACCTCCTCTGGCCAGGACTCAGCTGTCCATCTACATCTGAAGGACAGTGGACACTCATTTGAGGATGAAAACGTTCACATTCTGGCCAGGGAAGACAGATGGTTTGAAAGAGGAGTAAAAGAAGCCATCTTTGCTAGAACAGAGAAACCATCACTGAACAGAGGTGGAGGTTTAAGACACCATCTCTCAGCCACTTACAATGCTGTCCTTCACTCTCTCCCTAGGAAGGTAAACAAGAACAATAACTCAAAGGATAGCTCAAGTGAAACCAACGACCCTCATTTACACCTAGACTCAGGCGAAACCCACAACCCGAATCTGGGCCAGAAGACCTGCAAGTTTGACACAATGGTCCTCTAATTAGGTACTCATCCTCTGATTGGCTATTAATTTTGCAGAGGATAAATACCTGAACTTTTCCAGCAGCTAGTTAGAACTGAAGAAGCCTCTCGGATGAGAGGTGAAACGTCTTCAAGAAATCTTCAACCAGTCCAGTTGCCTACTTGAATCGCACTTGATATGCAACAATAAAACTGAACCTTGAAACACCTCTTTGCCACCGGTTTGCCCTGAAAACCAAATTTTGAAGGCAAACCAAATTCCTTACTACATCAAAATGTCCATACAAGAATGGTCTTGAAACAAACCTATGGCCACATAGCCATAGCAATATACATGTGTGCACACGCACACACGCAGACAGTGGAACCCATTCAAAGTTTGGGCTTACCTGCAAAACTCACCCTCAGCCTCGGAGAAGGTGAGAGAAGCATACGGGTTACTTTTCAGGTCTGACACTGTGTTGTCCATCGGTGTCACATAGAAGTATACAACCCCAGTGCTGTTTTCTGAAGGTCCATCACTGACTGAGAAGATGTTACCAAAAGGCAGACCTTTAATCTGTGGCAAAAAACAAGACATTAGCAATAGGAATCAATCTTGTTTCTATAGTAACAATAAAATAAATACTTAAGAATCAGCAGTGCGTCCTATTTAATATGTAACATACTATGCTACATACATGCTACAAAAACATATTTCATAAATACATGTTTTACACAGGAAGTGTATGATATGTCCCTATGAGCCAAGGGAAAGATAAAAGTGGTGCAAGTAGCACAACATGAACTATGTACTTTGGCTTTGATTGGTGGATCTAAAGATTGATAGTGGTGTGTGTGTGTGTTTTCGTTCGTTGTGAAAACAATTTGATCTTGTGAGGACCTTTCCTGTCCTTGGGATAGGGAATGGATTATGTCAGCGAGTGTCCTCACAACTATGACAAGTGGCCACGTGCTTGTGTGTACGTGTTACCTTGTCCTGAGTTGAGATGGTGGACAGGTGACCCCAGTCGCTATAGTGAGCGACGTACCTGGCGGTCCTGGCTGTCTCCTGGTGCGGGGGAGGAGGAGGGGAGCCGCTGGCCGACTTCTTCCTCTTCACCTTCTCCGGCCGATAGGAAAACAAACGCGCCACGTCGTCCCCCCGGGACTTGCCCGGCTCCCCGGGTCTCTCCGCGCCGTCCCCGAGGACCTCGGGGGACGGGTACGCCTGCTTCCATAGCCCCGCGCCCTCTACCAGCAGCGCGGGGGCACCGACCTCCTCCTCCTCCGACAGGTCCGCGTGCTCCACCACCACGTCGCTGCTGGACACCACCCATGACACGGAGCTCCGCAGCGTGTAGCTGTGGCACAGGCTCAGCAGCGCAGCGGCCAGGAGGAGCAGCAGCAGGCAGCGGCGGGCCATCATGTCACTTAGCTAGCGGAATGGCCGCCTTCATCCAGCACACTTATGTTTACACGCTGAAGTGTTCGTGTGCTGTCCCATCGCAAGCGCCCTCTGTTGTCAAACCAGGGGAGTTACACTTGTTGTCGTCAAACGTCCAGTGGAGCAAGTGGAGCATATCTGTTGCAAAACGGAGAAAATACTGCATGGTATTCCCACGAAGTCGAAAGTAAAACTTTAAATAAAAACTACGTGATTTTTGTTGTGAAAAAAACAACAACTTATAAATCTCGTAAGTTTGACGAAAATAATATTTTTTTTTGCAGGACAGGTTTGATAAAGCTTGCGCTTTTTAGCTAATCTGAATGCAGCTTATTTCTGCTACGTATTTGAAAAATAATACTTAAAATAAAAAAAACCTTGATGTGACTTTATTGTGAAACTTAAAACGCACTTGTTTTGGATAAATCTTGTAATTCTGACGGAGTGATCTCGTCATTTGAAACTGTTTCTGCAGCTGCACACCGAGCTGGAAGTCTTCCTCAATCACATCATGAGACAGTATAATTTAACAATACATACTTTACTCATAGATCATAAATTCACTGATAAATAGTCCTTTCCGTGCTGGAGATGTTTGGTAAAGCTTCCGCTTTCAAAATGTTCACACAACTGCTCATTTCCGCTACGTATTTCAAAAATAAAACTTCAAATAAAAACTTTACGTGATTTTGTTGTGAAAATGTCAACGCAGTTGTTATTAATACAGCTGTACGTTTGACGAACTTGCCTTTACTTAACTTAACTAAGGGCTTAACACATTTAGAAAACTCAACATTATATATATTTTTTTATTATTTAACATAACGTTTTAACAGCTGTGAAATGAATCAGACAAAAACAATCAGCAATACCCTTTGTCTTAAAGTGGTTGTGGTGAAGAGGGTAAATATAGGGAATCTTTTCAAAATATACTCTATCTTTCAATACATTAACACTTTACAATCAAATATAATTCAAAAGACAAACACATCAGCCTCACAACATAAATGATGTCTATATTATTCAAACAGTCACACTAAACATTCAGCTCATAAAACTTGATGCAGGTAGTACTTGTCCACACCCTGGATAGCTCATTCTCACTCCATGCTTTTGTCACTCCAGGCCATCGACTTCCTCTTTGCCAGTTCCATCCAGGACGGCTGGCCACTGTCGGACATGGACTGCAGCACTGACGATGGGGTGGGGGACGATGAAGGTGATCTCTGTGCCGTGTTTTTCCAGAGCCATTTCTCTTCTGGAGGCTTGTCTGGAACTTCAGTGGGGCTTGACTCTGAACAAAAAAAAAGGGCCACATTGCCAATTTGGTATTTCTACATGTGTCATTATGATTACTAAAATGTCAACACACCTTGTCTTCCTTCTGGTTTTGTGTCTGTGTTCGGAGGCGTTGTTTTGCCCATAACAGGGGATTCATCTGAGGTCTGCACTGCTGTCTGAGGTTTCTGCATTTCAAGCTGTTTAAAAGTATATATATATTTACAGGTTGATTAACAGATTTTGAAAGTTTTGACTTGACTGCTATAGATGGGACAAGGAAATCTTAAAGTCATTGAGAAGATTGTGTCGTGGACTCTACTTATATGGTATGAAACGCGTGTAACAGAGAGCCGCCACAAACCTCCTTGGTGCCCGTTGGAGTTGTCCGCTCTACCCGTTTTTCCATAAAAACAGCCCTTTCGCTTACTGACCCACTCCAAACCGCTCGTCTTCCTGAGAGTGAGGTTACCTCTTGCACGTTGGCATCTCTTTCCCCTCTTCCGGCGGCCGGTGGTAGAGGAGGAGGACCTGTGAGCGATGAGGTGGTGGCAACGGAGGTTGTGGCTTTGAGCGGGTTGGTGGGGTTGAGACCTCGTTGGCTCCAAGGAGCATGGGGCATGGCGTGCTGACCTGACGAAAGGTCTGACTGAGAGGGGTTCTCTGATAGTGTCACGGAGCGCAAAAAAGCCTGGTTTGTCCATGGCTTGGAGTATACAGGTGGGTGAGATGGACTCTGTGTTGCATTTGGGTGTGACTGGGAGTCACTGCTTTGTTTGGATGTTTGTGCCTCTGTAAAAGCCTTTGACGGACCAGAGGATGCTGCTGACGTCTTCTGTTGCATGGACACAGGTGGCGGTTTGACAGCATGTGCTGGACTAGCACTCTGCACCGTTGCTGCGTTCACTGTGTCAGTTGATGGCTGATTTGCAGCCCGCACCGCTATCGAACTTTGTTGCATGTCAATAGTCTGCGTCTGAGTTTGGCCACCAGTCCCCGTCTCTGTTTGATTCAGCGGCTGCACTCGTGCCTGGGATCGAGGCACAGTGTGCGCGGCGTTTGAATCTCTGGGGAATCTACTGGTGAAGAGCTGCTGCAGACCTCTGGTCTTCTCCATCGCTAAGCTCATCCAGGACACCTCCGACGAGGCTGCTTGAGGGGCAGGTTCGGGCTGCTGAGGCACTGTGAGGGCAGTTTCTGCTTCTCTGGGGCGTGAGGAGGTCGCTTGGACTTCTGCGGACATGATGTGAGAATCGCCTGTAGATGGCAGGTTATTCTTGACGGGAAGGCAGAAGCCAGATGGGTTTGGCTCTAAGGAGCGACACAGATCTGTCGGACACACATGACAGGCCTGTTAAAGTTGGCATGGTCGACATTTTAATGGGTACAAAGGTCCTTAGTGAACAGAGAATAAACCTTATCACTCCGGAGTGATTATTTACTTTGTGAGACATATACAGTCAGTCATATACAGTGTGCATCAGTGCAATACATCACCTTAAAAGGTTTTGAAAGAATCTGTCTGTGGATTGAGATTCTAAACTATGGTTAGCAGCGAATAAAGCAGAAATATATATTCTGTTATTTTATATATAAATATATGTCTGCTTTATTCCCTGCTAACCATTGTTTAGAATTTCACTCCAAAATATATAATTAATTGTAATCACTAAGATTTGTCCAAGACTTGCCTGTAACCCTGATGTCTCCAGGGGTGGATGGTGCACAGGTAACGTTGGATGGCAGCTTTTTAGATATGGAGCCGAGGTTGTCACCTATTTCCTGCCTGTTTTGTTTGTCCGGCCGACCTTCACACGCTGGCGGCTTACAGATAAGGTTAGGAGAGGCATCAGAGCGCAATTTCATTGACTGAGATGTCGAGCGCAGTGTAATACCAAAAGCAGTCTTTCCTTCTTCCTCCTGGACCTCCTCCTGTGCTTCCACTGCCTCCTCCACCTCCTCCTTGCTGCTCTCCGCCACCTCCGCAGCTACAACGCCGATGTCTAGAGGTGCAGTTTTCGGTGCAGATATCACTGATCCGATCTTTTTGAGGCCGTCCCCCCATTCCGATGGGAGAACTGAGCTTCTGGGTGGATCCCGCTGTCGTTTCAGTCTCCCCACAGTAAAAGGTCTCGCCCTGGGCTGAACGTCTCTGTTGTCTTCCTTTTCTCTCAGGCTTGCAAATAATGTATCCTCTTTCCCGCCTATGGTCTTGTGCCTGGCTTCGGCTTGTTCCGGCTTTCCCACAAAACTGCTTGATCGAGGACGCCCTTCATCTTGGTTTTTGGCAGTGTTGATGGAGAAGTGGAAGGACCCAGAACCGGGGGCAAGTCTCTTTATGCCTCTTGTGCTTTCTATCTCCTCTTGGAGCTGCTGGCGAACAGAGGAGGGCCCGAATGCCGCTTCCGAGCTGGGGGCAGCGGAGAGCTCTTCTGAGGGGTCGTCAGTCGTTCCAGCATTTTTCAGAGTAGTCCTCTTGTCATGGGACATCACTTGTGTCTCAAACATCCTATCTATTTTGCTCTTAAGTTCTGATTCTATAAAGGATGAATGTGGCCGTTCCCTATATGTTCCGTCCGCTGGTCTTTGAGGTTTCAGTCTGAGTATCTGCGAGGTGAGCGAGGGTGCTCTCCCAGGTGGAGCAGGCTCCTGTTTGGAGAAAGGTAGACGGGACGATCTGGGTTCTGCTCCTGAAGTGACTGGTGCCACCTCAGGGCATTTCAAAGGAAGTGGCTGAGCTGTGGTAAGAATATCAGACTCTCCTTGATCTGTTTCCAGTGTCACCATGTCTGGAGCACATAGCCTTGGCTCTTCTTCTTCCACAGAATCGGGGCGGCCAACGTTGTTCAGCATGTTTGAGTGAAGCCTGGAATGAGTCTGCCAGTAATAGAGACACAGAGAGGTCAAGGAACTGACAGAGTTGTGTTTTGTGTAGCTCGATAAGCGATGCGAATGGTCACTCACCGTTGTGGGTTTCTTCTTGGAGCTGGCTCTCTGGTTTCTGGGCTTTACGGACATCCGGTGGCGTGCAGCAGAGGTGTCCAGGCAGGGAGTGTACTGAGCTGGAGAACTGAGGTCCAACGGGGACTCAATAACAGAGTGCGTGGATGGGATAGAAGGAAGTGAAGGATGGAATGGAATTGGGGGCACATGCTTGGTCAATGCAGGTTTGGGTATAGGTGAGAGTGGACGAGAAGATGGCTGGGATATTGTCTGAAAAGGAATAGATCAATAAAATCATTTGCTATATTGTTAATATTAGAACAGCCCAATGCTGAAAATAAGCACTAGTGCACTAATGTGCAAAAAAAATATTCTGAAAAGTTTCAGAAATATTTACAATTTACTCCTACTTGGGAAAATATGTATATATAAGATTTTTTTTAACCCATTTAAATGTCCACATTTATTACATTGGTCAGTAATAATAAGAAACAATCTCTCACACTTTTCTTCTGAGCCAGTCCTTCGACAAAAATGTTGAAGAAAACAGAAATGCAAACGCATATGCTCACACTTGGAAATGCATAGGCCTACAGAAGAACTGCACTTTAAAGGCAATATGGGAAGATGTGTGCATGGTTGTTCCCGTCAAAGCTAAGGCTGTGTTTCCTTTTTTTTTTTTTTTTTTTTTTTTACAAAAAACAAGTTCAGCTATAATGGATATGGATGAAATGGATCCCAATTTGTGATGAGAGTGCGGGAGACTGATAAGTTACACTCAATATCAAACACATATCTCCCCAAATACTCCTTAATATCGTCGAACCGATTAACCACGCAGATAACTAAGTACACAGCGCTTAGCGAGATGATTAATTACCTTGCTGCAAGATCCCTGAGATGGAACATCACTTCCAGAGAATGTGGGGATGCTACGGGGAAGACTGTCCTCCACTAAATGGCTACCCAAGTCCTCGGGGCGTCTGATTGGTAGAACCAGAGGTGGTGGGCCCAAATGCATCTTCTGCTGCTGAAGCTTCATCTGTCCAACAGTAGCAGGTGATTCAAAAATAAAAATGTATCCTGGTATGCTCTAGTAAAATGACTAGAATAAGAGAGTGTACCTGCAGAGCTTTGATCCTGCTGTTAACATTGTCCTGTGATGAGACCCTGGCTGGTTCAGGGTCCACCAGGACCAGGTCAGCCAGAAAGATGCTGTCGTGGGATAATGCTCGTGATCCCATCATTCCCTGAGGGCATCTGAGGTAGGGGGAATTGGGTGTATGATAAGAATGGAATAGTGGACAGAAAATGTGCCACATTTGCAAGATTTACAATCACCACACAGACACTGACATTAAATCTTCCTCCGAGCCGAGTCCCTTTCCTGCAGTGACGTCGCTGGCCGACTGACTGAGTGTGGTGCTTCCCTCTCCACCTGTTCTCTTACTCCGCCCGAAGAGACGAGTTCTCAGAGACTTGAATTTAGACTTTTTGCGTCCTGACAGAAATTGAAATGAACAAGATCCAGGTCACAGCAGTCCTCTCTCTCACACACGCATGCACACCTACACTTACAACACTTACATTTAGAATGTTATCTTCAACCAATCAATCAAACGTAACCTGTAGTAAACATCTGTCGACAATCGGCCGTTAGTGTCACGTGTCCTAATGTTATGCCGACAAAAACCTTTTCAGCTCCGAGCTTTGCTTTCTCTACACCAAAACTAAAACATCATGACAGAAATTCTCACCTGGAATGTCTTCAGCGCTTTCTTCTACGTCGGCAGAGGAGGACTCCATTGGTCTGAGCCCTGGATGAAGCGCAGAACAGATCGGGGGAAACTGTGTAAAGGACGATGGTGATTTTTAAGACACATCTGCGGAATGGAGTCTTACCATGATAAGGGGCATCTGACTTCGCTTCTTATCAGCTCTCGGACAAGCCTGCCTATGCACTTATGATAGCCTAAGGATGGGACTCTGGACTTGGGGTTCAAAGGTGTACTGTCATTATCGGGAGCCGAACAAAACTGTTACTGTAACCTGGCGGGGTGTGGTTAGAAACACCCCGCCAGGTTAGAGTAAACGTTTAAAAGGGGAGGTGTTCTCGCGTGGCAACGCACAGCCTGGATAACTCTGGACGACGCAAAAGCTTAAAATCGTTCTCCAAGGCGGCTTTGACCGTGCCACACCAGGCGGACCGACGTCCAGACTGGGTGGATGTGTCGGCGGATGCAAGAGAGCTTGTTTGCTTTGTTTTACAGCTTTTTATCATGTACCTTGCCCCGGTGATGCTGTTCTTTCTTAGATTTGCATGCACTGTTTGTGGGTTTTGGCCAGTGTCCCTATTTGTGTCCCTGTATTTTATTTAGCATGGTTGGCTCGAAAGATGCGTCCGTCCACACCTCTCACTCAACAGGCTCATGCACGAACACATAGATGCAAATCAAAACGTCCCATTTGGGGTCATGTTTGACTCGCATAACGTCTGCATCCATCTGTTGCCCTACAAATAAATGTCAACTTGTCCCCGGTTACCACCGCAGAGAATAAACTAAAACCTGCGTGAATCCGGCCATTCCTCCGTGTTTTGTCATCCCCTGAGCCAAGCTATAGTTCTGACCAAAAACTATAATAATAATAATAATAATAATCGCTTGGATGTTTGACATTGCAAAGGGAACCTCGTAAGATTTCCCAGCGCGCATAATCTACAACAACAGATTATTCACAAACTTCTTACGACGCGCACTGCAGCACGGAATTCAACGGGCAGCCCCGGGATAAGCACTTCTCCCTCTCAGTGTGAAAAAACACGCACACATTCGCACACTAGGCATCAGGAGAATGACTGAACTTACCCGACGGCAGCAGCTCGGCCTCTCTTGCTCCCGTTGGTCCTCCTCTCTACACTGAGCTGTCCTGTCTCGGCCGTGTCCCCGTCCTACTGTTTTGACCTCGGGCTTGCGTCATCAAGCACATCTGCAGATGCGAGGGAGATGCAGAGGGGAGAGGAAGGATAAAGAAAAAACGGGCAGGGGGAGAGACGAAAGGAAGACAGAGACAGACAGAGAGAGAGAGAGAGAGAGAGAGAGAGAGGGGGGGGGTCTGCGGGGGGGTCTTCATGACAAGGTTAGCAAATGCACAAAGAGAAAAGAGGACATGAGAGAGAGAGAGACAGAGAGAGAGAGAGAGAGACAGAGAGAGAGAGAGAGAGAGATAGAGATACTCTATTACATTAATGGCACACTGTGGCCCTTTGCGCTAAGCTCCTTATAAAACGCTAACCTGATTTTAGGCCCAGAAATGAGAGTAGAGGGGGGGGGGAAATAATGCTCCAGTTGGAGAGAGAGGACGGGCATAAGGGAATTAACGCCCATAGAGCTGTTTACACACTACACTGATGTGCTTACTCATCGCGTGTGCGTGTTTTTTTTAATTTATGATGTGATCCATCCCAAATATACTAGGCACTGGGGCTAAAATAAGCTTTCATAACCATCTTACAGCAGCGACGTAGTAAGCGTGTAGTAATATATGGACTTTGCATTAGTGTGTCCACGCATCATTTTGCGTGATAAATCATGGTGGCCTTTTGTTTTGTTTGAGGTGTTTGCATATGGTTGCTAGGGGGACCACGTGACAGTACTTTCCTCACATTCTTTAGAGATAGGAGTATTATCTGGGCCACCGGGCTACAGCCAGAGAGAAAGAGAGACAGGGGGGGGGGGCAGTAGGAAGTCAAACACAAACGTTTGCATCTATATTTTTCTGACTGGCTTGGTGGCCAAGCGGCTTCTCTTAGGAAACTTCTGGTCATATGAAACTCTACCCAACCACTTACACAAAACAAACCAAATGTAGCATGCTACTACACCTCAGTGACTGTCCATGCTGTGTTGGAGTTCATTTCTAATTAAAATCGATTTAATTCCATACCCTTATGGATTTTTATACATTTGCAGTATGTAAAACACACAGGACGATATGCATGCAGGTATATATATTTTTTTATATATATATTTTTTTAGTTTTGTTTACTATTTGTTTTATAGGTGTACATTGTTTATGTCCTTCAAACTCAAGGAAAATACAGGGAATTGATACAGTTACTGTCATCTCTGGTTCGTGTGGATTATATATTTTTCCTCTTGTAGCCCAGATGAGGACTGTGCATATCGGGATTAAGGCCGATAGATAATCCGATCACAACACTCTCTAAACTTCCGAGGGTTACCATTCATACAAACAATTCCCATGAATATTTAATGAGGCCATTTTTTGCTCATCAATGTCTCTTTTTGGCAAAGCGTTGTTTTACAGCCATTACTTAGACCTTTTGGGAAGAACAGCATCATCACACATCTACACATTATCCCCATATTTATATGTACTGTCAGATAAATACTACACGCATGCGCCATTACATCTGCATGCTTTAAGATTGTATATTGCTGTATATACTACTAATATTCCATGATATTTCAATCTATAAAGTGAGTGTGAGGAACAAGTTGGCAAATTTGCTTGCGAGTTCAAAGTGGAATTAGTAGATTCTTAACTCAAGATCTATTTACTAATAAATAAGTACATACAAATATATTCATTTCGGAAAATTTGAGGGAATAATTTACCCACCTAACATAAGTGTAGAGTGACTGACTTATTTTCATTCATGGGGAGGTACATTTTGATATGAAACCGTTACATGCAAGCCACCAGGAAAGCTCAAAAGGCACAATTAAATAGGAAAGAGACATTATTATATTAGAAAAAAAGTTTTATGACATTTCCACCAGATGGCAGTATAACAGCCTCAAAAAGATCATAACAAAAGAGTAGTTAAAAGTGTGACCAATCCACGTTAGAATATTTCATTGTAAAATGGTTTGAGATTTAAGACACACAAGTGAAAAGAAGCATATTGTAACACACCTGACAAAATATCCCCAGTTGCACATTTTTAAAGACTAAGGCGCAGAAGGTGTGAAGGTAATTAAATAAAGTGCCTTGAGTCATTCAAGTTTTAGGAGTCTCATTGTGTTTTTGTGTGTTTGGTGTGAAAAATGTCTACAGTGGTCTCATGGCATTGCCTGAGGTCATAGTCGCAATATCCAATCGAGAATCGACCCTGTGGAACGCAATGCAAGCAGAGAACTTATCATGGTGCTTCAGTCGATTCGAAAGATTAAGCATTACAAATCTGATAATCAGTAACTGAATTTATTAGTGTGATGGAAGAAAAACTCACCTTATGTTTCTTGAAGTAATCCAATCCTCTTCCTATCTTTATGATCCAGCCGTTGTCAAACCTAAAAACAAAAGTTTATATTACTGCCACGAAACACACACACGTCATGGAAAAGATGAGGGCTAATGTAACAAGGTCGTACCTAATCTCCCGGTCATGGATGGTAGAGGAGTACTGCAACTCCAGGGTCACTCCTTGACCACCGAGGCTCGTTTTCAGCTCAGCCAAAGCGCCGCTCTGTTGACTGCTGTCTGCCTGCAAGACAGTGAAACAACATTATAAAGTGATCAGGAGATACTGTTACGTCTACTGTATATTCATAAAAAATTGTGTGTATTTTAATAACCTACCGCTTCATCCTGTGAAGTGAGGAGATGTATCGTCTTGACCTTGCAAGAGGCTTTCACCAGCATCTCACAGAAGCGCACAAAGTTATACAACTGTGGTATAGAGAGACGTTCGATGAAATAAGCTCATTTGCTGGTCACAGCTTTTTCAAATGTGTGGATGTTGTTTATGTCTTCAGATCATGTTGGTCGGACCGAAGGATTCATTTGAAGACAACTTTTGTCATCATGGTATTGAGACACGTGTGGCCTCTTAAAGACCTCAAGGTCCTGTTAAATCCTGCCATGTTTATCAGTCAGTTAATATTGTGCTTTAGAATCAGAATCAGAATCGCTTGTAATCTCCAAATGCGGTGTACAGTGCAACTGAATAAACACATAAAGACATAAGACATCAGGACATAAATGAACCGAATAATAATCCTTTAGGGGTCCATATATTCCAATATATATTTCCTGGCAAGGTTACAATTAATTATATTACTAAAGGCAAAGTGAAACTGGGGCTCCGATGCAATTTCCAGCTTTTTACCAATATTAATCCAGCCTTGTATTAATCAAGTAACTAATGATATACACGATATTGTTTGATGAGATTAGTTAATGTACTTGAACAATACTTTGCTCGAAAAAAGCTAAGGAAAAAAAGAAATAAAAACCAGCTTGTATCAAACAGTGCAGAAAATAAAGATCTCACCTGGTGGGTGTGCCTTATGTACGGATCTTCGACCCAGACCTCTGAGAGCGAACTGCTGATGTACGGCTTAAACAGGGCCTCGTAGCTATAGCCAGTAGCATCGTCTGATATTTTTATCTGCTCGTGGTACTTTCCATCTGATGGGACAGGGGGAACACAAAACAAAAAATTAGAAGTGGAACAGACAAAAACCTGCAACAGTAAAATCACAGTTCTTCATTCGGCGCCGAATTAACATGCTAGTCGCTGTTGGGAGTTTAACCCCAAACGTTCGTAAAACCCCTCCCATTTTATGTGTAATGTTTCTAAGTGACGACTACAAAATAAATTAAGGTCATGCACCATACAATGTGAATGATATCAACTGACATACATAGTTTTGCCTTTCGATCTCAAGATTGGGGAGAAATGCAGAAGCAACATTACGAACCACTGTTTGTGTGAAATTGTGATTTAGTGGAATGAATTCTTGTAGGTATTCCTTCAACAAAGTACTAACACATATGCAATCAGGGTCCAGAGCAGGTTTACTGAGCAAAGCAGCCAGACAGTGTTAGTAGGGAATATAAATGAATTAGATGGGAACTCAATGTCAAATGCCAACCAAACAGTGGGGGCCCAAAAGCAGGTCTAGCATCTTCGCATCCTACTGTATTTCAAATTAAGAGGGGCCCTGTGTGTGTAATAATATTAAGAAGTGATAATAAATCTGTTAGTACTGTGTCTCAGAAATCCTAGACACTTAAATGAATATAAAAATAACAATATAATAAATATGGGTTGGCACACTATGCATACTTACATATTTTTAAGAGCTGGTATAATCCTTCACTAATTGCGTTTGCAATTGTATTGTATTGCTTTTGAAAAAATGGCTTTTTCTACTCCAAGACATCCCACTATGTAGGAAATATCCACTAATAGCCCTTTTACGTGAACGTATGTCAAACCAGTGGACCCACAGCAGGTTGATCTGTCCCTGAGCAGTGGTTCTGCCTTCAGTACCTTCCTTCTTCTGGCTCACATGAGCTTTGATCTGCTCTGCTCTGTCCATGTAGCCCTTAATCCTGTCTCTGTAGTGGGCCCTCTTCGACTCATCTTTCACGGCTGCTGGCGGGAGAAAGGAAACAGGTTCATATACGGAATCTGAATGTCAGGATGCAGCTGGATCTGTGTATGGCAGCCACCTTTCAGCACGTCTATCAGCAGCTGGATGCCCTCCTGGTAGCAGACCAGAGACTCCTGGAAGCGGCCGCTCTGGTCCAGCTCCACTGCCCGTTTCAGGACCGAGACGGCGGACGTCTCCATCCCTGACACGTGGTTTTGTGTCATTGTTCTGTCGGCTGTTGTTTTGTAACCAGATTAAACAAAAAAAAAATCACCATGTCCAGACAGTGTTGGGAAAGTTATTGGGGAAAATTCGACACTACCCTTCTTCCGCCTGGAGAGCTGTACAAAGTGCGCCATAAAAATAACTCCGGTAGAAACGTGTCTCTAAACTGGAACACATGGCATAAATGGGTAGAATTTTCTGCAAAAGCACACAACGGAAACAACTTTATTGTAATTACACATTTTTTAAATAAATATTAAAATTCAATCTCCAGTTGTGAAAATACCTTATAAAGTTAATAGGAACTTTGCTCGGGTTATATGTGTCATATCGGTTTGCTTTCAAGGTAACTCTTTGACACTTCCGGTGAGGATATCCAAGGATGATGGGACCAGCGTGAACGAACGCGTATCATTGCTTTCTTTCGGCTCGAGTGACAGTTGGACGGTGGAATTTAGCGTGAATGCTGTAAATTGAACATTACAACTTAGGGATTGGCTGTGGTGCGTTTTGCTCCACCGATTCGACTATTACGTAGTGTTTTAAGAGCCGGGGTGGTCTGTATAACCTTGGCGTGCATGCCTATAAAAGCGGTGCTGCTGTAGAGGAAGTGTCTAAACAAGGCTAAAAGAAAAACATGTCATCCACCTGTCTCGGTTTCAGGTCCTTAACCACGAAGGTAAGACCATGAACGCCATGTAGTCTTCCAAGTTCGAGATGGTCAGAAAACCATTAAACGTTTACATGTTCATTATTACAGCCAGTACATCAGTATCGGTGCCTTGCATATACAGTCAATGTTATCTAGAGTTAAACTGGTGTAAGCACAGTCTGAACTGTAACTATAATGATGGCCCCAACACTCTCATTATAACATATCAAATGTCAAGAACCTACAGGACACGCATTATGTGTGCCCTGAGCATGTGGCTTTGTTTTAAACCCTTTTCTTGGCACCGTTTGTGTATGTTCACAGATCCTAACAGAAGCCACACAACTGCCTTGCTTGCCGTGGTTCGTGTCTGCACGCAGCAAATTTTCCAAATCAAGAATCCCAAAAGAGGTAACAATTTCACCGGACCCATGTCAGCTAACGGCACCTTTAAGGGATTCACTTAACTTTTTATGTACTTTGTGTCAAATATAATAGGATTCTGTAACGGCACCTTTTAAGGAATTCACTTAACTTTTTATGTACTTTGTGTCAAATATAATAGGATTCTGCTTATGTCATTTTTGTTACATTGGAAGTCGCTTAGTTAAAAAAAGACAAATTAGGTTCCATTCTCTTCAAATATGTCATGGAGAATAGGAGTTGTGTTTGGATTCATAATTTTATCTCAGCGCACCCCAGCACATGAATCTGGCTAGCCATGGTGAAAATGATGCTCAGTCGTTTTGCACCTCTCAAATACTTAGCTTATTTGTTCTAATCTCAGCGTTCAGAGTCTCTGCTTCTCTTTGCAGCTTTTTGCAGAGCGATCAAAAGAACACAAAAAATATGGAGGTGATCCAGAGCAACCTCATAAACTTCACATAGTGACCCGAGTCAAAAGTGTGATGCGAAGACCGTACTGGGAGAAGGAGATGGTGAAAACTCTCGGTCTCCAAAAGGTAACGTCCTTTTCTATTCATAGCACATGATCACACATTCAACACATATACTTGAAATTAGCCTTCATTTTGTTCTCTGCAGTGTGGTTAATCCGGGTAGATCTGTGGCCCGTTTTGGAAGAGTTCATTCTAAATCATAAGTCACATGTTTAAACTAAAACCCCAGCCATTCTCCAATGGCGGGGAATAATGTTGGAGTAGAGGAGGAAACAGAAAAATGTGTGGAAGGAAACAAGACATTTGTCCAATGTTCTCTCATAAAAAGAATTCTGGAGTGTTTTAGCATGCAATAATAGGTCACGTTCAATTGACCACCACTTAAAACTGGTAGACCAGAGAAATTGCTTTCATCAAAGACAAAGAGTTTTACAGTCACTTACACTGTTGTTCTTTCTCTGCACTGTGTTTAGGCACAAGCTCCTGTGATTCACAAAAATACACCTGCAGTCAATAACCAACTGAAATTTGTCAAGCACCTGGTGAGGTAAGATTAATGTGCCAAATGGGCAAAACAAATAAAGTCTCTGTATAATAGCTTATTATACAGTCAAATCTATTAACTTGCATTAAACATGACTTATTATTTTTTTTTTTAAACATTTACCAAATGCCATTTTAAGGTATTTATCGAGTTATTGATGAATCTCCCCGTTTACCTCCTAGGATCCAGCCTCTGAAGACTCCCTATGGAATTCCTGCTGAAGAGGACATGGCTGACACATACATCAACAGCAAGGGAGAGCTGATTGTCCGTCGACTTCTACAACCTGTAGACCCCAATACTATCGAATCTTAGCTCTACCCCAGAAAAAGAAATCTCCTGTACATAAATATGTAATAAAAACCTGGTCTTTATATTTACCCGTTCAGATTCCACTTCTGTAGGTTCAGGTTGTTGCTGTTATAAGATTTCCTGTCATGTTGTACCTGAGAGAGTAGGACAACTAATATCTTTATCCTTATTGAGAAAATCACACGAGCTGGGATTTTTTAAAACCTTTTAATTAAGTCTGCATTTATTGATTCGCTCTTGCTACGAGGAAATGTGTGAAAATGGTTTTGTCAAAAATGGCACTCGTATAAACTATATAATATGAGACACAGTTACAGGGAAATGCATGTAACAAATAGGACTACATAAATGATCACGCATATAATTCAAGACAGTTATATGGTCTGAATCAATTGAGGCAAAATCCACAGCAATATAATAAATGAAGGAGCTGTTTTACAAAACGACCAGAGCAGCTCGGGGAGATGAATGTTGGACATCCAGTTTTCAAAAGGTAAAGTAGATGTCACTTTGTCCTAACAGGTTAATTCTACATTTGCATTGGTTTCTTTAAATCCTAATAATTAATATTATTTTGGCCTTCATTCTTGGGACCCAGAACAAGTGTATTGGTAAGTCACTGAGAGGATAGGTAGGGAATGGAGGGTAGAAATGACATTGGGCTGTCTGCTTAACTTTTGTCTAATGAGGTAGCCCTGAGAGAGACAACCAAGTGACTGTTGATGCTTTCAGTCATCTGAATCTGAATCTGACTCATATCCTCGTCCTCTGATGGATTTCTTCTCCACTTTTGTAAATTTTGAGCCTGATCTTTGTTTCACCGTGGGGGGCTCCATCAGGTTACCACTGGGACAGAAGAAAAAAAGGAGAGGAAATTACAGATGGGGACCGTGTTGTCTTTAACAGCAACTTCTATATGGGTTTTATAAATCAAAAGTGGGAGATTGTCTCACCTGTAGTTGATAACTTGTGCACAACCAAGCCTCCATTCGAGCACCTCTGTTGAAAAATCATCAGTGTTTCCCAAGTCAGTGAATCCAACCACATAGTCCTTTGTTTTTCCATCTATCACCAAAGCCAGAGTGGGAATGACCTTGATCCGCAGCCTCTCCGTCAGAAATGGGGCCTTTTCAACATTCAATTTAATAAATTTGGTCTCAAGGTGCTTCTTTGCCAGGATTGCCAGGTGTTTGTCGAGGATCTTACATCTAAATCAAGGGGAAAGAAAACAGACAATATCACCCAGTGTGCTCACATTGAGACAATAATGTTAATTATTGGTACTTTAATTGATCGCGTAATCTTTTACACACACACCCCCCCCCCGGACATACCTGAAGGTGGAATTTTTGTAGAAGTGGCAGACAACACTCTTGGTGTCCTTAACCTCACCAAAGAAATCTTTCTCACTTGAAATTTCTCTGTACTCCCCGTGGCCTTTAGATAACCACTCCTTGAATATAAAAAACAACAGTGAGTTTCAGAACACAAAATGTCAGTAAAGCAAAAGCAATGGCAACACACAGCTTCTGCTTTAGATCTTGATGCATAGAGAAACTTCAGAGCGTTCAAGAGTTTTGCAGTTGTTGGCGGAGTAACAATGTTGCCCTCGCAGTGTCTAGTGCACATACCTGCTTCTGTTTCTGGGCTTTTTTAAGCGCCTCTAATCGCCTCTCCTTCAATTTCTCCAACTCATCTTCATCCATATCGTTCAGTTTGGTCAACTGTGCATCCACTTGCTCCTCCACCAGCTTGGCCGACTGCTCCAAAACCTTTGTTATGATATCCATTTGCTGGTTGGCCATGGTTGCTTGCTCAGGGTAGTGCCCTCTCTGAATCTGTGGGGATAAACAACAGAGAGTAAGGAGACATAGCACACAAGTCCGTCTTCATACATACACACATAAGAAATATATATTTTTGGACTGACATGGCAACATAAAGATTTTACTGAATAATAGTTTACTGAATAGTCTATAATTAAAGCACTTTACAGTGATTCGCACACATCCATACGTACAGCTTCCCATGTTATGTAATGTGTATATTCTAAATCCACTGTGCAGACCAATGCAGTGGAAAAGTCTTAATTCTGACATTAAAGTCAGGACAAAACTCCCCATTCTCTGCCTCCACGTTTATAAAAATAAAAAGTGTAGCCTTTAAATTTTGCCTGACTGAAAGGACAACCACCAGATGATGAACAATGAAAAATATACAGTGCCCATATTCTCCTTTTCTCTGACACACAATGACACCCAAATGTAATGACGCCTATGGTATAAATATATATGGTGTAAAGCAGGTCCGTCGGTAACTTGATCCACAATGGGGAGGAAAACAACACAACGGAGCAGCGTCTTTCACCTGCAGACAATAGTGTCACGGAGCAACAACCACGCCTCATCTCTACTGGTTGACAACTCCGCTACACATGTTCTCTCTTTCTTAGTTCGACACAGTCCCATTTGACAGGACACACACAAAACAAAGAAATGTTGGAAATGTTGCAGGTTATTGACCTTCCCGAATAGACGATAAAGACACATTACAGCATGATATAGGAGCTTGTCAATCTGCTAAGCTAACTAGCTATCAATAGCCTAACCGGTGTCGCAGATATTGACGCAGCCACGGACATAGTCGTAAAATCATCATTCGCTGTATGAGACAGTAACAAACATCACTCGTGCTTTGTTATACGACGAAAGCCTGGTTAATTGTAATCACGTTTTAGATCAATCGTTACCTGTTTAATAATTACAGCCGTCTGCTTTGTGCGCAAAGTCTGAACTGTTTCTCCGGATGTGACGTCAAACAAGACATATCCGGGCAGTTTATACAGATGTGTCTTCTCCTTCCGGGTTTTCCTGTCAATGTGATGAGTGGGGAAAAGCCTGGGGACAGTCTGGCAATAAACAATAACAGAAGAAAAAGGACGTTCCATTTGAATGAATCCACAGCTTCTGCTCATTATAATATGTCCTTGTAGTCTGGCAGTCCATGTGGGGAAAAAAAAAATCAAATTGTAATTTTACTTGTCATTTGTGTACATACAGAATGTTTTCTTTTTTGCTTTAAAAAACGACAAGGAATAAATGAATTATTCCAGACTTTACAGTTTATTACCAAGATTTAGAAAACTTACAAACAAGTTCACAGCTTAAGGTCGTCAGGCACAAGCTAGGTTAGAGTTTAGCTCCTGGCCATTCCCTTCTGAAAAGATGTGAGGTTAAGAGAAGCAACATCTTAAAAGTGAGAGGAGACTCATCATGAAATACATTCCCTCCAACCAGTAAAAAAAACAAGACAGCTTGATTTGGTTTGCATATCGGGAAACACATTTTCCAACCACACACGTCATGTCTTTCCTGGCGCGATCACAGGCCAGCCATCTGCCGCATACTACTGATCACCACTGCGAAAACAGTCAACTTTACAGATATTCAGTGATCGAGCCACAACCCATACACATATCTCCAGCAGGTGAAGTACACAATGTGGGCGAGATAAAAATCACATCTCCTGTTCCTAAGCAAATCCAGCATTATTTTAATATTCAGATTTATGAAACCAGTCAGATCAGGCTGGAATTTACTCCAAGTACAAAGATTGTATGAAATATTACATTATCTTGAAAAGACATCTTATTTGTTAGTGAAAAATAGGGATGCATAGGCTACTTATTGATTGCCAGAATCCCCGTCGACATCCCCTGAAGAATGCTACTGAGAATCAACAGTTAACCTCATTTGAAGTGCTTTGGCCAGCTTCTGCTTTCCATGTTGGAACATAAACAACAAATTAAAGAGTGAGAAGATATTTACAATTTTGACAGTTACTAAGAATCCACTACATGTAAACAATACATGAGGTAAGCCCTCTACACACATCTCTTCTTTTAGAACTTGTGAGAAGAACCTTTAAAAACAGTATTTACATATTATAATGACAGGTTCTGGCACCTTTTTTTTTTGAAAACAAGAAAAAATAAAATAATACTGTATGTACCAGACTACTTTGTCTGACTTTTGTTACACAGTAGTAGTAAATGTTTCACAGCTCATTAGAAGTGGCTCGGAACACCAAAGAAACCTTAAGGAATATAAAATACATTCCCCTCATTTCTAAGATTATCAAAGGTTTGATGTCGAAGTGCTACGCGCCTCGCTTATTCCAAAAATGTATAAAAGATGTGTTGTATTTATACATGAGGATTATGTTTACCACTGTCATTACTCCTTGGGAGAAAGTGGAAAGAGTGCTCAACAGGAAAAAATAATTTCTTTACCAGGTCTGATTAAGATGTGTAAGAAATAGTGAAATATTGCCTGCATGATATTTCTTTCAGGTAAGGAACTCATAATTGACATTTGGCAATGACAACTACTTGTGACAGATTTATCAGAGAGCTGCTACAATTATCACTGTTCTGGGTTTGATGGGTAGATTCTTCAGTAAGTATATTTCCTGACCATCGCCTTGTGCCTCTTACAGAGCAAGTACAGTAATGAATGTACTTACTCATAAACAAATACTCCACAATGTGACATCATCAAATGGCAGATGTGGCAGTGCTGTCACAATTGTCAATGTCTTTTGCAGATGGCCTTGGAAAGTAGCAAACAAAATGTGATAAGGGGGAAACCCTCCTTCATGATATTTTCAGAGTACTGCCGTAGGCCTGTTGCACGACCAACTGCACGTTGTCAAGGATGAAGTCGAAAGCCATACTCCAAACCGACTCCACTGACTGCTGCATGATCCTGCAGGAAAAGATCCATAATGCAACATAAGGATAAGAAAAACTACATAATAATAATAGCAGGTGGAGGAACAAACATAGATAACCTGCATGGCACTTACCGTTTCATATATTTTATCACCAAATCCAGCCTTTCCAGATCTTTGTCCTCAATCAGATCAGTGCAGTATTTCACCACTTGCAGAATGTCCTCCTCCATGGGTTCTAAGAAAAAAAAGCAGTGATTGAAAAAAGCATTCATGCAACTGCTGTGCTACATGTACTTGAACTATTACAGAGCTGCACTTCGCTGTATACCTGGTATAGTGGTGACCCATTCCCGTATGAGGGTTTTAATGTCTGACAAGTCGCAGGCCCCAGCTAAGGCAGGAGCAGGACGAGGAATGAATTTAGCCAGAGCCTCCGGGAGGTCCGGTTTCGAGGAGGATGTGGAGGGACCATTCTCAGTCTGGTATGGGAAAACAGAAATTGACTCTGGAGATTAGGTTAACTTCCTTTAATTCATAAACTAAATCTTCACATATACAACACACAAAAAATACCTTTATCTTCATATAAGTAACCATTCATAAGCTCACCTTGACTATGTTGAAAGAGTCCCGTGATGTTAGAAGAGGTGGTAGGATTTTACAAGGACTGTTTGTTGTTTTAGGTCTCTTTATTGGAGAAGGTCCTTTTTTAACTGGACTCCCTGCATTTTTTCTTTTGTAGCGGCGCTTCACGCGGCCGACGCCAATTCCTGCTCCTGACTGTTTCAGCTGCAACAGTGGATTCTTCTGCTCCGCTAGAGCAAATTAAAAAAATTGAGCAAAAATAATTTGCATATGTATTCAGATAGCAGCGAAGGTATTCCTTAACAGGTCATTCCTCTCAGGACTTACAGATTTTCGGCTGGACAGTTATGTGATTGTAGGCAGACTTCAGTTCTTCCTGAAGCTCTTTGGGAAGGGCAGCAAATACGTCTGGATCAACCTGCAGTCAAGAGAGTTAAGAGAGCAAGTCAAGCTGATTGTGTGGTATTAATAAAAACGCTTAATAAAGCGTCTTTAATAAAATTGATAGCTACTTTTAAAATGAACATGGCTATTAAACATTAAATAGCTCAATTAATTTTCGTAAAACTCTAATCTAAACCCACTTCCCTCCTACCTGTGAGAAGCTTGGTAGTTCTAGTACAATTCCCAGACTGTCTGGCTGGTTTGGGATCTGAAGAACCAATGTTCCTATAGATGGGGTGTTTAGTGCAGGTCCAGAGAACGGAGGACGTGGAGGTGAGGTTGGAAGAGAGTTCAGAGAGACCGATATTGGAAAAGGAGCAGACTTCTGAGGACTGGGTGACCGGTGGTTGTTGGGTCTCCCATCCCGATGAGACCATGACTGCTCCACTTGCTCTCTGAGCTCTGCAGGCAGGGCCTCCAACACAGAGCGATCCACCTTGGAAACCATAAAGAAATACAATTTGTTAAATCCTTATTGCCGATCAGCACAATCCTAAATAGCCTTCATTTCCTTACCTGTGAAGGGGAGGGGACTTCGATACTGAGGTTGAGACGTGTCCGAGAATGCCTCGGAGTGCGCATGCATGCCTGCTGCTCGTTGCTCGTCCCTGGGGCGGGCTCAAGAGGAGACACAGGATGTGGAGCGGAGCCGGACAATGGGGTTGTAGAGAAAGTATTTTCGTGGAGTGCGCTGTGATCTTCTGCACCTATAACATTGATTATATCATTAAACATTGAATTCAGTTGATTTGGTTGGTGACATCAAACTTAAAAACACAAAATCTTAAACAAACCTCCGTTGTGGGCATGTGCACTCGGTCCTTGGCCTAGTAACATGTCTTTGATCGAGCGTGTCCGATGGCCCTCGGAGTCGGTGTGATGTCTCTCGAGAAGTTGAACCTGGATGCCGACCCCCCTCAGGTCCTGAACCTGCAGCTTCATGGCATGGAACAGCTTGATGACCGCAGTGGCGATCAGCTCACCGCTGTCAGTGGACTGAGCGAGCATCACGGTCCTGGGGGCAAATGACAGTCATACACGCCAGTTAAAAAGTGGACATTAGTATCCCTAATTTCACACAGAGATGACGTTTCGTTTCATACCTGGCCAGGTTATCACATATGCCATGACCACCATATTTGGCTGGCTCCAGCGGGGCTCCGACCTTGCGTACCATGATCTTAAGGGTCACCCTGCGACCTCGCAGCCCTGCTTCTTGTAAACGTCTTTGCACTTCCATGGACAAGTTGGTCAGGAAAGACTCTGTCTCATCAATCTGGGGAGGGACAGAACAGGACGATTACAGAGAGAAAGGTGGGAAACGCAGGTGAGATGAAAAACGTGAGGAGATGACCCAGGTGGGAGAGCGTAGGATCCCCACCCTTGTAAAGCGGATGTTGTAGTTCATCTCGGCTGAGACGGACTTCCTCTCCTTTTCGTAGCGGACAGGCCGGTCATCCAGGCCCCTGCAGAAACGGAACAGGGTTTGTCCTGTCCGCGGCCCAAACTTCTTCTGCAGCTGAGACAGAGACGCCTGCTGGAGGTCGCCACATGACCTCATAGACATAGCGGCCAACTTCCTTCCCATTACAGTTCCAACACCTAGAAAAAGGAAATCATAATAATTGTGCAGCCACACAACAGCTGCAATACTGGAGATGGACGACCAGCAGGTGGTGCTGGGTATCTACCTGGTAAGCTGGTGACCGGCAAGCCCCTGATAAAATCGTCCACTTCTTCAGACTTCAAGAAATGCTGCCCATCTGGCTTGGCCCTCCGCGTCGCCAGCCGAGCCAACAGGATGTTGGAGCCTGAAACGATGAGCAGTCAGTGAGAGTGGGTAAACAACAAACACCCGCTGTGATCTTTTATACAGTATAAAGATAAACACACCCATGCCCACTGAGGCACAGCATCCCGTTCTCTCCTTGATGTCTGCTCTGATGGATTTGGCAAGATCTTCTGGGTTGATGCCCAGCTCGGCGATCAGTCCAGAGCCGTCTATCAACACCTCGTCGCAGCTCAGAGCCTCAATATCATGGGTATAGCTGCAAAGAATAATTTGAGTGAGTTGTGCTTTACGGTCATTTTGAATGCAAACGACAAAGAAGTGAGAGGAAAAACAGCATCGAACATTTGCTCTCACCCAGCCAGAGTCTCATACATGGTGAGGGCCACCTCTCTATAAGCCTCAAAATCATACGGGACGGACTGCAGCGAGGGGCACATCTCTTTCGCTCTGCCAAAAAACATCCCGTTCCTCACGCCCGCCTGTCTGTGAGAGACATTATTAATTAACGTTTGGTTTAGTCAAAAATACACACATTGAGTGACAGACACACAGCGCTTTCAGTTTGTTCTGATAATATTTATTCCACAATTGTCAAGTTGTTGCCGCAGGTGTTTTGCAAAGTGGAGAGGTCGGTTATTTTTGTACTCATGCTGTTTTAATGCAGACACTAGTGGTTAAATGCATGCACATGATGGATTACAAGTGCTAGTGTCTGCTTCATTAAACTTGCTTATCCAACTATTTTATGACAACAAAAAACACCTAGTGGCTTTGAAAAAGTATTTTGTCAGGTAAAGATGCCCCCCCTCAGATCTGCACTGATCACACACAGGGCCTCTCTGAAATCCATGAACATAAATCCAATGTAATGATAGCTTAGTACACCTTCAATATGTCTGTGCTATTCATAATCCGTGAGATGTAGATACTGTATATGTGTGCACATTTATACCATACCTCGCCTCATAACTGCAAGACGCAATCTCTGCCATAGACGGAGCTGCAGCCTCCTGGTCCACTCCGTTGGCATGGAAGTCTAGATTCTCTTGCGAAGGTGTTTCGTTTAGATCCTCATCATCCCCCTCTGAGAATTTCGAACAAGGGAACACTCAGTCCCACTTGTACAAGTAAAACACGTACGGGAAAATGCAGGAAATACACTGGGCTAGGCCTGTGACATTCGAGGCCTGGACTCGCTGGGACAAACAACAGGGTTTTACCTGAAAGAGGGTGAGACCATTTCCTCTGGTAGTACTGCTGCTCCAGCTGAGGGTTGGCCCCCGCTCTGTGGGGCACTCTGCCCTGTCCACGGTTACTGGTCACAGCTACAGGCTTTCCTGCAGGAAAACCACAGACCCAGCATCATTATATTACGAAACATATACATATACATATACATATGGTCTTACAATCTTAATAGATGAAAGGCCCCTTACCTTTGAGGTCTGGTCGATGTCGGATCCCCACGGACACAAAGAAACAGTCCATGTCCACGTGAAGAATACAAGACTTTACACTTGTGGATGATGTTGTACCTGAAACAGAGAGATACCCGACAATGAATTTTAAAATAACACAAATTACTCAACTTCTAATGGAGCCACACATAAAAAATAGGACATAATCAGGTTACACAAAAGACATGAGTTCGCTGGTTATCTAAAAAATTGACAGTTTTTCTTAAGAAATATGTTGCACAACATTACTTTAAGGTGTTAAACACACCTGACAGTATAGCTACAAGACATAAGTAAGTGTAGTACTTGTAGTATGGAGTAAGAGACATAGACTGGACTTTTATCTGGGGAATTGTGTTATGTTGTGCACATTAACTTCCTCATCGAAAAAAAATAGAACAAAAAGCAGCCCGGATTTGACTTCAAAGTGACCCTTTCATTCCTACCATGAGTGTCTGCTGAGCACAGGGCCACAGATCTCCTCAGCCTGTCTTTTCCAGGTAAAGAGGCCCCCCTCACTGCCTTTCGCTTGCTATGCAGATCGTTGACGTACTCAGAGAAGCCGGTCCTCCACGTTGAGATCTGGTGTAGACGCGAGCGAGAGTAGTACTCGGAGATCAAGTCACCAGTCCGTGCCAGCAGCTTTGCTGAAGACTTTGACGTTGATGATGACGATGGTGATGATGGCTTGTCAGTAGGAGGATTCAGTTTGGCTGTTAAGTTGGCTGAGTTGAGTGAGGCAGGATCTGATGAGTAGGCATTGTGGTGACTTCCGTTCAGTCGAACTGGAGAATGTAAAAGAGAGCGAGATGCAAGGGAAAGAGGAGACTTTTCAGGGTGCGAGTCAACCTGAAGGGGCAGCTGGGGCTGGTTTGGGAGTAGGTGAATTTCCGAGGCTTTCGAAGCATTGTGGTAGGTGGGTTGAGGAGGTTTGGCTCTGTCCTCGTTGGCTCCTTGTGAGCTGTACTGCTCCGGCAAGACAGAAGATTGCTTCGGAGGACTGTGGGGAAACTCGTATGGGTCAGGTTTGCTCTGAAAATGTCCAGGAGGACCCCGAGGGTTAACCTCTGGACTCGTAACACTGCATCCAGACAAATCCTTGTCATAAGAGGGTCCGTGTGGGGACAGATATTCTGGCTTTAAGGCACCATTAGCGAGATGAACGTGTCCATTGGTCAGGGGTTCTTCCTTCACCACCTGCGGGTGAAGACCTTCAATGCACTCTTGCATGTCTTTCATTTTTGCATTACTTGAGGTCTGCAAGAATCCATTTCTGTGGGACACACAAAGAGACTACTGCTTAGTCGCAGGACATTCAAATAATGTGGGGTGAAGCTTTGTCTCTTTTAAAACCATCGGATAAAACAATCCCTCTCTTGACATTGAATTCAAATACTCACACTTGTAATTCCACTCCTTTGCCACCATTCGGGCAGGTGTTGCAAGAAGCGTCAGGCTGAGGTTGCGTTTGGCCAGCTCTCTGGTGCTGGAGATTACAATGAGTTGTTTGAGGAGTAGACTGTGGTGGCTCTGTGGAGCTCGGGTTGGACAGCGGGTGGGTGTTTAAAGGCCCTGTGTGTCTGGGATCTATAGATGCGGAGTGACTAGGCTGGGGGTTCATAAAGCAAGCCGCAGAGCTGTGCTGGATGGACTGAGGTTGTAGGTTGCCTTGGTAAAGTTGACCGTGGCTAGGAAGAGTAGCGTGGCCATTGTTCTGGTCGCTGGATGAGGACTGCTCGTGGTTGGGGACAGAGTGCTGTGGCAAGTGAAGCTTTTGATGGACGCTTGGTTGCGGTGGCCCATGGCTCTGCCCTGCGATCTCCAAGGCCTTGCTGGGGAAGAGGGAGCCTTTGTGTTTTGCGTATAGCTGGTAGCGTGGGTAAGGCAGGAGGTGCCCAGCCTTGACACTGTTTTCAACAAATGATAACCAAGAGAGATAAAATATATAAAACGGAAATAACCATATGTGAACCAATTACATTTTGAAGACGCACCTGTCGGTGATCCACTCTGGCCTGATGACCTTCTCCCCTTTGAGTTCCTTGATTTTGCTGTTGGGCAGGTTGTTGGCGATGATGTGGGTGGTGATGGAGCGAGAGTAGTAGAGGTGGAACTGGCCGCCGTGCAACATCATTAGTCTGCGTAGCTCATCTGCACTGGGATCTAACCATAAACGAGCAAGAAAAAAAAGTACTTCCTTTATTTGCCCACACACATCTGCATCTGGACATCACATCGTAACAGGCAGTTACACATTTACATGTCAGGATATATATATTTTTTTTTATATTTGTCAACATGCATTAAATCCCGAAGAGAAAACGGCAACTTCATCACAGGCACGGACTTATGTTTCTAATGAGTCCCATGCTGTTACCTTAAACCCCTCAAATCATATGGCTTGGGTATACAGCTCCAAAAACTTTACATTCATGATTGATAACATCAAAAACTACAGAACAGACTAATACTAGAGGCTTTGTTCCGCTATGATTTTGATCAGAACTATGAAAAACTATAGAGTGTAAGAAAATACTAAATCTGCTTCCATACTGTGGAGGATAGACTACAGGACTAATGAAGAGAGGAAGACAGTCAAACAAGGAGATGGTACAGTACCTGTGTAGCCGTTGACATAAATGTCCACACCAGTAAAGATGTTGGAGCATATGCCCTGCTTCTGTTTTTCCCTGGGGGCATCGAGTTTGAACTGCTGGTCCAGCTTGGACACTTTGGCAGCCATGTAGCCCCCCTGCACACGTGAGGGAGATCAGTGACAGAAGGTGGTCAGTCACATGTTGATTATTCACACTCCTGTGGGGCCAAATACCTGGAGCTTAAACAGTTACACGCAGATTTCGCTTTTGTTTTCTAAAACAACTTTCACTTCTTCATACCGGGCTTGTTTCCTGTCATGATGAATGGAAGCCACACTCACCCTCTCAGCCCAACCATTGTCTCCACCGACACTGGCTTTCTTCTTAGCCCACCCTTCTCGACTCATACTGAGCAACCTGGAAGCACAAGAGGAGAAACGGTGAATCTCACACAATCAAGTTTCATCACACATAGACACACATAAAGTACGTCCTGAAATGACCCTCCTGGGTCACACCACGAAGTTGAATAAACGAGCACTGACACCGTGTTTCTATTATTGTTCACAGAGCCTTAATGCCAAAAGACAGACAATCAGCTGTCGACAGCTGATGATGAAGATGGCTGTAGTGTTATTGTAAAAATGCAGAGTTGTCAGTCGGCGTTACAGGGATGTGTGTAGATGTAGGTTATATAGGTTGAGCCTCTGGGTCATGTCCGGGCAGGTCCTCAGCCTCTGACAGGTCGCTAACGCGACGCTACACCGGAGGCGGCATGTGCTCCCGTCTCTCAGGCTAACAGTTAGCAGGCTTAGCTAGTCATTCACGCTAACACCGAGTCAATAAGACGGGTCCAAGTGTGTAGTAGAGTGTTGCTCCCTGACAATGCTGTGAGGTGTTAGCAGCCGAACAATGGACGAGGTGTGTGTATGGGAGTGTGCGTGCGTGACAGAGCGTGTGTAACTTGTGCACGGCGTCGAACCCGTTTGTAAACAAACGGCGGCGCCGTTGTGTGTTCTGTAAGAGAAGTCACTCGGGGTTTCGTACCTTGTGTGCTGTCACACTGGCTGCGTGGACACACACTTCTTCTTTCTGCAGATACTAGTCAGCACAAACGCCGTGTGCGCGCCGATAGGACGGAGGCGAGGAGCGAGAATCGGCGGAACTGTGCGGCCGGCGGGCTGCGCTGCTCCTCGGTCCCCGCTGCTCGACTGAATGCGCTGCGGTGGTGTTATTTGGTCACGCCGCCGCGCCATGTCCCCAGCTTGCCAGCCCTCACCCTGCTCTCCATGTCTGCCGCCCGCTCTGACTGCTCCCCCCCGCTTCCTCCCCGTCAGCATCAGCGGCGGCCGAGCCAGAGCCAGGGCTTCCGGTGAGTTTCAAAATGAAAGTACTAAACGAGACGTGAACGTTTTATTGATTATGACAATGAATGTTGCATTGGTTTTCACAAAAACACGTATAAAAATGTTGGAATATTGAGGAAATCTGAATTGCATTTAATTTTATTTACACCGGATTACTAACCATGTAAACTAGGCAACTGCCCTTTGTTCATTGAATTGGACATTTGTTTGAGTTTTTGCCCGTAGTTATCGTCATCGATGAAAGTATTTGCTGCAAGGAGGAAATACTTTCAATACATCTGACAGCTATTGCCTTTAATAATGCATTGATTGATACATAAATATAACCTGTGTTGTGGTATCACTTGGTACATGTATTGTGTATCATCGACCATATCTGTTATTTTGCCTTCCAAACGCTGCATTTTATTTATTTGAAAGAACACACCGTTTCCGGTTTGGCTGTCGCCGTTTTAGCGAGCTTGGTCGCTGTTGTGCGGCGGTTTTTTGTTGTCGGTGTGAAGTTGTTACAATTCCTCCACAGTGCACACAACCAACACCTCGGCCGCTGATTGCACACTTTCCTCCTGCGTCCTGCGTTGAACTCGGCGTGTTCGGCTTATGTACACAGTGGAACGTGCAAAGCGTGTGCCTATATATACCCAGGCTATCACCATAGCAATCACATAATATAGAGAGATAGACTATATAGTCTATCTCTCTATATTATGTGATTGTCTATCTCTCTATATTATGAGATTGCTATGGTGTGTCTGCCTTGTGCAGTCTCCCTTGTGTAGCGTCTGGCTGCGGGTGTCCTCATATGGCCCGGCTACAAACAGTGACGCAGAGACACGTGCCGGAGCCAGCAGCGGGCACACAGGATCCCACAACTGCATTTTACAAGTTGGTACTGAGACACATGCACGTGATGATTTCATCAATACAAATCCACATACACCAGAGCTCCTTAGGCCCGGGATCAGATATCAGGGTGACAACTTGAAAACAGTAGGGTTAATGAATGAGGAATTTGACCTTTTGGTCTAATTCTAAACATGGCAAATACGTTACCCTGCTATGAGTTTGAACTGAGTCAAACACCTGAACCATTATTCTCAGTGTTGTGCTCATAATTCACCGCTTCTGTCCAACAGCTCCATGATAAGGGAAGCACACTAGAATAATAATCTATATGTCCATGGTGACTTAATGATGTTTAGGCTTTAGTTGGTCTTACTTAAGTCATCGATGTTTAAAATGTGTTTGAAAAATATAAATAAGAGGACGTACCAACATGATTGGGGTGAGGGGGGCTGTGATTGACCAGTGACCCAAATTAGTCTGACCTGGTCCTAATTGAGAAATCATTGATGGCCCCGGTGGTCAATTCACAAACAAACTCAATTTCTCATTGAAAGGCTCTTCAAAAACGGAGCCATGAGATCTGCCTCTACTCAAAGAGCCTTATTTCCCATCACTACGGTGGACATGGTGGTCTGCTCAGACAGCCCCACACTGTGACAATACATCTTCCGTAAGCTGCAGTCAGAGGGAAATCACTGATTATCTATCCTCCCCACGCTTGTGCATTTTCATGTTAGCTGGCTGCTTGTGGATTCGCTTATTATGCAGTGAAATAAGGTCACTGAGCCAGCACCAGACATACTGAGAAAAATGACTCAGAGTGTCCTATTTTATTTCTTGTGGCTTGTCTGATCTGATCTGGATTAATCTGACATCTGACTCGGAGAAACCAGGATGCTATTGACACAAGGCTTGTTGTGTCCTGAAGAGCCTTCTTATTGGTTGGTTTCTGTTGCTATGGTACCAGACATCAGATGCTGAAGTTTCATGTGGTGGTGCAGGAGAAAGCATAATTGCAGTGATGGAGAGCATGTGAGTGAGCACACTGGACAACTGGACTGCTTCATGAGTCTGACTCACACCTTGGTGCCTCATCACTCAAAGATATATTTTTTTACATTGACCACTGTTTTATATTGTGCTATATGTAAATGTTATATACGTGGATGGATATATGATGGATGAATATATTTGTTGTTTTGTTTTTACACTGCACACACTACACTACACCATAATAATCCTACTGTATGTGTACACCTACACTCAGGTGCCAGTTTATTAGATCGCCTTCATATTATTGGAATTAATGCTGTCTAATACAAGGCTGCATAGTAGTAGCTGCCCACTTGAGACTGTAAGCCTGATATGAACCCATCTCCTTATTTCATCCAGTGAGAAGCCAAACACAGGTTAGGTATTTTAGTAGGTAGTTTAGGTAGTTACGTATTTGTAAAATGTCACCACCCACGTCATATGTTGAATGGAACTGAATGAAATTAAGGAGCGCCAGGCTGAAACTTTAGTTAATTGTAGCTCTGCTGATTTTGAAAAGGGACTGATGATTTGAAAAGATTTTGAACCCACATGGGAGCTCATACTCCTCGATTTTTGTGCAATGCAGGTAACTGTTTTTTTTTTGCGAAAAGAAACCTCTTTTCTTTCATCTCAGTCTGCGCTATAGCAGATGAACTGCGCTACAATAGAGCCTGAATTGTATAATTAATACTTTTAAAGTAAATGCAAGAAAGTACATGTTAAGCCTGGATGCCCCCTGAACTTTTCCTGTCCTTTTCCATCAATTGTCGAAACACAAATTAAGAAAAAGGGACACATATAAGATTTGCAATCTTTAGTGTTGGTAACGGCACTGACCAACATCTCATTCGCTTGTATTTTTCTCATTTTTTTTCTAAAAACGGTCAGTCCATCAAATATTGCAGAGTAAAAACACATACAAATGAAAAATAAGTAATTTAAATCTTTGTTAGCCAAAGATTCAGACCTGGGTTTTGCTTTGGAGAAAGTGGTATATGAATGGCTGTTCTTTTTCTTTTGCAGATTCTCCTTTTGTGGCCCCATACAAAAAGTCAACTTGATAAAAACTGAATCCAACATGTGACAAAGTCTATATGTGGGTTCTTGTAGATCCAAAGGACCTTTGGCAAATGATGGGATGATTGAATCCACTCAGCGCTCGGAGTGTGTAGTTTATCCGTGAGATGTTCCAATTTCGCACCTTCAGAAGGCCCAGATGGTGCACGTGTCAACATCCTATGAGGATGACATATGGCAGGCTCTGTGGGTTTTTAATCCAACTCCCA
This sequence comes from Colistium nudipinnis, assembly GCA_016785305.1. Taxonomy (NCBI): domain Eukaryota; kingdom Metazoa; phylum Chordata; class Actinopteri; order Pleuronectiformes; family Rhombosoleidae; genus Colistium; species Colistium nudipinnis. Next base: position 2,398,662 of record JAFBJU010000173.1, read on the forward strand.
TTTCACACTGCACATCAGGGGACAGTGCTCTCCCTGTTAGCCATGTAGACCGTCCGGAGTTTTGTCTCTTACAGTGCATGAGGCCTGAAATTCCAGTGAACAGGTAAAGTTCAAATATCTCCTTCTCAGTTAAGTTTGGCACTAATACGTATCCACTGCAGAGCCTGTCTGGTGTATTGGACCGTGTGAGCAATGCTACTGTGAAGTGTCAATGGCCCAGATAAAGTATTCAAGTAGTTGAAGAACTCTGTAATGAGAAAGGTGGGAAAAAAATGTTTTTACTCTTATGCCATTGGAGGTATGAAATACATTTGACATATGTGGCTTGTGTTCATTCTGACAAAGATTTTTATTACCCACTGTCTACAACTGATGCCTATATGTGTGACTGTAAGGAAATACATAAAATACCTTTATTCTCCTTCGCCAGGTTGTCCGCCACCTCCCAGTACTCATAGCTGTACAGGACACTGTTGGTAATGTTCAGGTGGTTTGCTGCCATCTGGTGGATGCGTTGGGGAATGCTGACAGAGGGGGAGGCGCTGCCCCCGTGTGAACTCAGTCCATGTTGTTTGGCATTGGGCGAGAGTGATGGAGGGGGTCCCCCTGCAGCTCTGGGAATGAGAGAAACATGCACAACAAAGAGACGGTGACCCAGTGAAGATTCGGAGGTGTGAAGCACGTGGATTGGACAAAGTTATCCACCTACTTCCCAGAGTCATTCCAACCGGGTGGTGTAGTAGGCACTTTTGGAGAACTCTGTAAAGGCACCACACGCAACGAAAATATACTGGTGTTACATTCTACCATAAACTGTTGAGGAATGTGTCGATGAGTCTCATTTGACGACATACCTTAAAATAGTCCAGCAGCACTTTGGAGTATTTGAGGGCATGGTCCTTCTTTAACCGAAACATTTGCCAGTAAAGCAGGGCAAGGCATCGGAAACTGTGGACACACGAGTGCAAGTCAGAGAGACCTGAATCCCAGTCAAAATGTGTTGTTTTTGGCACAATAATAGATGTGGCATAAACAGCGTAGATGACACACGCACCACAGAACCGCCAGCTGTTTGTCTTCCTGTCTCGCCCCAGGGCCAGAGTGGCTCTTCAGCCTCATTGCATACCTTAAGAAATAGGACCGTTAACAATGCCGCTGCAGTTCATGTGTGATGTTTGAATGTCCAATTTTTTATTTATTTTTTGTTCACGTCCAAATGCAAATGCAGTGTTTGTTTCTGTAGGGGCGTCAAATTCACCTAATGAGCTCCACTGTCTCTGAGTACATGGTATAAGGAGATTTTGCCTCGAGCGGCCCTTCCTCCATCGCTTTCCCACATTCCATGAAGGACAGAGCAGCGTCGACATAGTTCACAGCTTTCCCCAGCTTATCCACCTGGAAAAGAAAAAGACCAAGGTGAGAGTAAATATTCAATTCAACCCTATTCACATGTCAGCTGGCTGAACTGGGTGGTGGACAGTGTAAAGGGAACATCTTTTTTTATATAGGCTTTAAATGTGGTTTCTGCCACAGTAAATATTTTTGATCGTGAGCAATCAGCGGATATTTGTGGGGTCACAAACCAATATTAAAACAAATTCTGAATTGCTGTCTTAGAATTTCCTCCACCACTTAGTGATTGGGACATTGTGTGGAATTGCTGAGTAATAAACATTGGTGTGTGCTAATTTTACGAGAATATATTTGCATGCTTTTGCAAACTGAATTAAACCCAGGTAACTAAAGGATATTTGATATGTTTACCAGAAAAAAGCACTTTGATTACATATATTTGAACTCTAACTTTTGGCTGTTTTCCTGTTGCCATTCTCTGAGTTAAAACATTTCCTCAGCCACTCTGTACAAACGTTTCCTCCTTTTATATCCTAAAAAGAACAAAGGCCATCTACTTGATATATATAATAACAATGATGACAACATTTTGATCTCTTTTATTTAGTTTTTTTCTCATCCAATTTCACTTCTGATTATCCAAACCACAATGTACAGTATACATACTGTATGATTTATATAGCATGCTTCTTTTTTACTGTACCTTCCCTGAAACAAAGTTATTTTATATTCATATGAATTGCTTTAATGCAGTTTTTTTTTGCTTTAGTGATGACACCTAACTTAATGAAAAACTTGAAGGACTCACCATTGCGTCGGCACGGTGCTTCATCCTTTTAGCTTCATGTAAGTAGTACTCGGCATGGTGGGGACTAGGAAGATAAACACACAATGCAGAACTATAAAGGAAGTGCAGCGCAGTCCGAAGGTTCAATGTCATCAGCACGCCACAATAAGCGTGTGTCTGCCAAGTGTTTATCCGACTGACGGCGGGTGTGGGGCGGTGCACTATGCGGACTATGTCTGATTGCTCACATTTTGTGGTTAGGCACAGTCCCCCTGTGTCCTGCAGGGCCCCAGGAATCGGGCGGGGGCTGGGGTTGCCTCGACACTTTCACACATTCCACCTCCGTCTTGGGCTGAGTGTGCAGGTTCAAAATAGGAGTATTAAAACGGGAGCATCGCGAGCAGTGAGAAGTAGAAGATCTCAATGAGCAGCCCTGGTGGTACCTTCACAGCAGAATCTCTGTTCTTGTCTCTGCTCTTGTGGATGTGGGTGTGATGCTGCTCCGAAGTCTTTGTTTTGAAGGGAGGCTCGGCCGACTCTGGACTGTTGGACAGTGGAGACAGGGGAGACAACGGCCTCTTGCTGTCCAAGTACTCCTCCAAGTACCTTCGAATGCAAAAACCCACACGTGCGCATTGACGCTTACACACATCATATTTGCTTGATTGTGAGATTGCACGTACACGTATGGGACAAAATGTGGCGGTGTTTATTTACCTGTCGTGCGTCGTCTCCGTGACAAAGTCGTGCTCCGCCGCGTGAGCTGACGTCTCGGTGCAACCCGAGAGGTCTCCCGCGTGAGGGACGCTCCTCTTGCCTTCTCGGTGCGACACACCGTTCTCCAGCTGGTCGCACACAAACACACACGTGGGCGCTTTGAAGAATACACGTCTTCAATCCGAGCTTTCTGCCTCACAGTCATGCAAAAATCCCAGAGCAGAAATAAGCAAATATGCAAAAAACTGTTATGTCATCTACCTTGCGTTTCCTTTTGCTGTCTTTTGTCGAGGTCCTGTCGTGCACGGACAGGTGCTTCATGGCCTCTCGTTGTCGGCCCTTGGTTGACGAAGAGGCGGGCGGAGAGGAGGAGGGTTTTTGAACGGTGGTGGGGCTTGTAGTGCTGTCCGGGACCCTTTTGAGAAGGCAGAGGTCTATATGCACCACCAGATTTCTGAGCCCTCGCTGCGATGGAACTGTGGTCTGGTCACTCCGCCCGAAGGGGACCAGGGTGTAGAGTTTTTGCCTCGCTTCACCCCGCTGCCCCTCGCTAGTATCAGCAGAGGTAGGTCCTCCAACGTGCCCGGCCTTGGCCCTGTCGGGGACCTGTCGCCCTCTCTTATCGAGTCTCCTGTGGGAGGTTGAGTCTGCTGGTACTTTGGTGATCGGAGCCGGGTGTTCGGATTCCGAATCGGAATTGGAAGAGGAAGCCAGAGGAGAGGGCGAGTAGGACGGTCTGTGAGGAGTTGGGGAACGTGACGGAGGAGGTGAAGGGCCTAGTCGTGTCTTTCTCTCCTCCTCACTTCTCCCAGCCTTTTTGGTGGTCCCCTGGTGCTGCGAGTTGCTCTTGATTAGGTGTGGTCTGGCATTGGTGGGCAGTCTCTGTTGGGCCTGGACCCTTTGCCGTTCACGCCTGTGTTGCGGCTCACTCTGCCTGCTTTCCCTTTTGGATGTCCCCTCTCTCCTCCTCTGCCTTTCTTTTGCTCCGTCCTCCTCTTTCTCTCCCTCTTCGTCTTCTTCTTCTTCTGCTGAACTCTCGATCCAAGGACGTCTGAACAGCTGCTCCTCAGCCAGCCTCCTGTCTTCCGTTCTCTCTGGTTTTCTTTTTGGTTTGTCCCTATGTCTGTCCTCTTTCCTCCTCTCTGATTGGGTCAGGCGGTGTTTTCTGTGGTCCACCTCCTGCTCTTTGGTGTGGGCTTTCCTCTGTGATGTTTTGGTGTGATTACCAGGCGCAGGCGTTGGCACCTTCGCCTCCCACGACTTGTCCCTAGTTTTTAGGCAAGGACTAACTGTAGCGTTTAACCTACTAATAGAATGATTAGATTTAGAGGTAGATTGTGAATGAGCTCTGTGACCGGCTTCACGACTAGGAACTAAGTGTTTTGCTCTTTTCGGGCTAGGTTGTGTGCTGGTTTGAAACCTGGGCTTGTGATTAGATCTGCTACCCTGGACTTGCTCAAAATGTAGAGTGTCTTTGGCTTTGGGAGCCTCTGAGATCGGATCAGAATTTGGATGAAAGTTAGACTTGAGCCTAGATTTCTGGCTGTGATCCTGGACAGAGTTTAGAACAGCAGAGGCCTTTGGTTTGCCCCTGCTTTTGTCTTGATCGTGTGCGGGTCGAGTCTTTGACCTGTGCGGGTGAGTCGACTGAGGATGTGTGTTATTTGTGGGCTTGGTCTTGCTGTCGCTGTGAGGCAGGTGCACGGTCCATGGCCTACTTTTTGTCCTGTGTGGATTGGTTGTTGGGCCAGGTTGTGTTTGGGTTCGACTCTGAATGTCCGGGTAGGGAAGAAGCCTGGAAGGAGAAGGTAAGCTGGGACTTGGGCTTCTTGGAGGACCTCTGGGTACAGGACTGGGGCTTCTGCTGTCTCTCGGGCTCCCGCATGGACTGGGGCAGACGCTGGGAACCGGACTGGGGATCGAGCTGTGGCCCGGACTTGGGCTGGGACTTGGACAGGTGCTGGGGAATGGGCTGGGGCTAGGGCAGTAGCTGTAACCAGGGCTAGGAAGGGGCGTATTATTGTGGCTGTAATTGAACTGTGGGCTGGGAATAGGGCTTTGGCTTGGGCTGTATTCCTGATTTCTGTCCCAGGACCTGAGTGGCGATGGCGCCCGCTGTGTGTGGGGAGACGGCAGGCGCCCTGTTGCGCCCTGGGATGGATCCTGTTCACAGCTGACAGATTTCTTGCAGGACTTCTTCAGCCATTTATCCAACTGCCACTGGGTAGCAGAGGGGTGATCAGTCTTAAGGAAGCAGAAGGAGAGGCAGAGACACAAGTCAGAAACATCAATCATGGACTAGATATGTTTAAAAGGAAATATATGTTAAGACAAGGTACAGAGGCTTAACGCATGCACATTGCAGTGGTGAAAGAAGTTTGTGATGAAAAAATTCAAATCCCATCTTCAAGCTTAACTTCAGAAGATGTACATGGGAAAACACTATACAAAAAGGTATGGCTGTTAAGGCCCTAGGCTGTAAAACTCATCCTTATTGCTTTTTGTTTTGAGTTTTTGAGTTTATGCAAAACAGGATGTGCCATCTCCCGGATGCGATTGGCTATCAGAAATGGGTGTTCCTGTCTCCTTGCTGGTGCAATCCTAATTGGTGCGGTACCTGATTTTAAATAACCCCTGTATAAACCAGACCAACGCATCCATAATGGCCGTGGCAAATAGAGCCTGTGTCTCTTGACACAAACTATTGTGTTTCAGGACCCTGTGGCTTGCGACTGCGGCATTTGTAAATGGATGCTGTTGTTTTGTGCCGTCACCCTGTGTTTCGTCCGTCTGTTTGGTTGTGAGGAATTTTCTTATATGGAAAAATGTTGTAGCAGTTGTAGCTCTGTTTGTCAGGGTCCTCTTTCGGTTACATTTCTTTCTTTGATTTGAACAGCATCCACCCGTTCCCAGGGAGATTCCTTTTTCACCGGAAAGTAAGTGGCTGGAAAGCAGCAATCCCTAAAGTAACTGATGACCTAAGCCCTTAAATATGTAGTGGGGTATGTCGAGCAGAAATTAAAATACTCAAAATGGCACTTACTAAGTGTATGAGTACATGTGCTTTGTATCATTTCACCACTGTACACATCTTGTTGTGGAGTAATTCATAGATCAAGGTGCAACTCAAACAAGTGTACATACTACAACATTTTCACAATCCAGTTTTTTACTGCACCTCGCTGACTCAGCTGCTGCTGCTGAAACTAAAAAACACCCGATGACATACAGTATTTGTCTGGTCTGGACTCATCCCCGACAACATTACAATGTAACAAAACATTCAACTGACATTACTGGGGTCCTGCCCTTCAAATCGCTTTCTTACTACCTTGCCTCAACGGCCACATCTGTGCTTACAGTAGCTCAACCCCCAGTCAATTATGTCAAATGACTCACTTGATGTTTGCTGAACAGTGGGCTTGGTAACCATAAGAATGAGAAGAACTCAGAAGAAAACTGGAGTCTGTACTGGATGATTTAAAAAAAAACACACAAATTAGATACTCACGGCTGGAGTACAAACTTCTTTCTCTCTCTCTCTCTCCGTTTCACTCGTCCTCCTTTTCTGTCTTTCCTGACCAGGAGCTAAATTAAACCTTTACTCGTCAAGTCAAACACCCCCCCCCCCCCCCCCCCCCCCCCCCCCCCCCACCAACCCCCCCCCCCACCCCCGCCCCCCCTTCCCCGAAAACCCCCCTACACACACGCACACACACACAGGCACACACACATCCCTGGCCCTCTTTCCAGAGAAGACACTGCATCTCTTGTATCGTCTCCGGTGCCCTCCCTCCCCTTTTTTTTCTGTCCCTCCCTCTTTCTCTCACTACCTGGAACTCTGGATTTGCTCCTTCCAGAACTCCAACCCCCTTCTCTTCTCCGGGAGACACTCAAACACTACACGCAAATGAAAAACACATGGTGTGCTCCCCCCACCACCTCCCCCCCAGCCCCCACAAAAAACACACACTCCGCCGCCTCCTCCCTATAGATCGGCCCACTGTAGTGCACGTCTCGTGATACAGTCTGCAAGGTCGTACAGGGCCCTCCATTCATAAAAGTTTCCCCCTCATTACCGCGTAGTCTCCAACCGACCCCCGCAATATCCTTCACCTCCAAAAGCCCAACATATCTACCGCGTACGACACCTCGGCACTAAAACGCTGATTCAGTATTTATTTGAGACAATAAAATGCAACCCGTCCACATTCTCTCGGAAGATGCCGGTCTGGAAAAGAGGGTTGACTTTAGTCCCGGATGTCGGCATGAACCTGAGTCCTTATGACTTCCACCACCCGAGGGCTCGGCCTGTTGACAAGACACCCAGGCGCTAATTTCCAAAGCCCCCCCGACCTCGCATCCTCCTCCACCACTCGCATGCATTCCTCGCGCCCCCGTCCGTCCCCACACCTGCCATCAGCTGCCCCCGTGGACACCGCTCCCTGAAGTGGGTTCGCCCCGAGGCACGGGAACAAACGCGGGAGGAGACCAGACGAGCCAGACGTGGACAGAGAAGACGCAGGGCAGAGGAGTGAGGCTGTGTGGCTGGTACCTCCTTGTTGTGGCAAGGCTGATGCGTGTTGGCGGGCCACGCAGGATCCGGGCGAGCCTCTGGGCTGGGGCTGCGGGAACGAAGGCTGCTGCTGCTGCCTGACTCAACGCTGGAGTCTGAGCCCGAGGAGTCCGAGCTGGAATGTCTCACCCGTCTGCCATGTGTGTGCGCTCGCTGTGCTGACCGGCTGTCAGTCGACACACACAGAAACATGGGAGAGGGGTCAGCATAGGTACACACACACACACACACACACACACACACACACATAAAGATAGATGCTGTTATTTTCCCGCAACACACGGTTTAGTTTGTGTGCACAGACAAACACAAAAGAACGCTCAAAAGCAAATCATGCACGCAGTATTTTGTCATCAAGTACCTGTTTCTATCCCAGGAAGCAGATTCATGAATTGCCTTCGGGGAAACACAGAAAAAAAAGACAGAAACTTATCATCTGCCGCAGCAACAAAGCGAACAACTCGCCCGACTGCTTCTTCATGTCTTCCAATTAAAAGAAAAAAAAGCGGAAGTATATCACGGTGCTGACGGTGCTGCCGATGGGTGTGAGCACAATACCAGAAAAACAGCTTCATGAGGAGCTGCCAAAAAACTCCAGTCTTTGTCTAGCTCTGCCTTACACTTTGACACTCTCTTTCTCTCTCACATCGTCTGCCTTCTCGAGGATGCGTGACAGAATGAAGATTGGCTTATCGGTTAAGACCAGCAATAAAGGAATATTATTTTGAAAGTGCTTGGTATTTGGAATGAAGTTACCAACCCTTTGATGGTCATCATCATCACTGCTCAGCTTCAGGTCATCTGCAAGCATTCTGTAAACAAAAAAGGGGGCATACTTTAAATTTGTTTTAATCGTTAGGCTTTTCAATATATATATATATATAGATATTGTTTCTCTCCCCTCTTCCACAAATGGCAAAGCTGTACTCAACAATGTAGAGCTTACTGGGATCATGGGGACATAACCAGATGACATAGACTGCTATGACTGCATTATAGTCACTGAGTGCAATGAGACATGAAAACGATTTAAACTTTGACCAGCTATGAACACAACGAGCTTCTTTGGGTTTCTGAAAATGTGATATGTTAGATATAATCCACTGAAGGCAACTAAAAATCTAATTTGATTGAATTATTCAATAACACCACATGAATAGTTATGGTCATACTAGTCATCACCTGCCTATATCTGGCATGGAATAAGACTACGAAGGTCCCTTACTGATATAAATCGATATATTTCATTTCAAATGCAAAGTGCCCCAAAAAATATTTTAACCCACTGAACAGTCATTAACTGCTGTATTACATAACAGAGGCTGTGAGTTAATTTGAAACATGCACTTGGCTTACACCGCTGAACATGTGTTTCATGTTAAAAAGAGGATGTAAAGAGTTAACAAACAGAAGCACATCGCTCTCCACTGACAGCGTTCAAGAAAGCGAACTGACCTTTGACCTCAAGCACTCACAGTGTTCGCTGCCTGGGCTCAGTATACATCTGCTAGTCTGCACTCACTTTTTTCTATCATTGATGTATTTCCCTGTGGCCGGGGCAGATGATGATGTTCATAAATGAATTATTATTAGAAAACACCGGCTATCTGCCTAACATAGATGTAACTGACTCGATCTGGTCCACGGTTGCCATTCAGGTTCGATGACCTCTGGCGGATCGTGTTTCCTCATGCCTCACTTACGATTTGTGAGGTGCCACATGAGGGTGACGGGTCATCCGCTGCGGAACATCCCCCCGGACTGACAGAGGAAGAACATAAAACCACACAAGAAATCATCCTATGTGATATAGCATTCAACAGAGCACAAGCTGTAACTAAATGCACCTTTCAGGTAAGAAAGCTTGTGAGCGGTGAGTAAATGACACTTACTTTGCCTTTGTGGTGTAGTCCCTTGTTTTGCATCCTTAAGGCAAGAAATGATCACAAAAATATTTAAATTCCAGTTGAAAGCTTTGCACAACTACGGCACACCATTGCGAGACATTCGTCTTCCTAGTTCTTCCTACTTTACCCACAATGCAACGCGTCCATCGACAGCTTTGTTGGAGATTAAGGTGTATCATGCTAATTGCAGTTCATGACAGATGAGGAATGGCGTACAGAGGTCTGGTTAGATCACTTCGTTTTCACTCCCTGGAGGCATTTTATCTTCGCCACTTTGGTTTTCATTTAGTTTGTAAACAGACTTTCATCGGTGAGGATAAACAGCGCGCACACAAACACACACACCCACATACCTTAGGACTGCAGAGGATTCGTTGGGCCTGGTCACCCCCTAAGGCTTGCTGGGACGGCCAGGACTGAGTCATGTCCTGGGCAACAGCGGGGGGGTGGGTGAAAGGTCAATTGTTAGTTGTCACGGTGAGTGATGATGTTCACATACACCAGCCCCCCAGCATCCTAAATCGGTTTTCCCAACTTTCTTCATTTAGGAGAAACATATCTCCTCCAATAACAAACGTCAGACTGTTGTAATCAGCACAGTTCCTCTCCACTAGGGGGAGTGTGAGTGGGTGGAAATGTGGGTCAAACTCGGTGTCTCATGTTCATTTATAGTACACACTTGGAGTGCTTCACACAGGGACGTTTCAAGACACTCTGGGGGCGCCTGGCAAAAAAAAAAGAAGCTTTGGACAGCGCAAGTAGCATGGGGGCCCTATAAGGGGGTTCCCGACGTGTCATTGCAGTGTCTTCTACTTGGCAAGACATTTCCAGGTTGTCGTTGCTACGGACCAGTTGACAGCTGTTTTCACAGTGATCATTTGGTTTTTGGTTGATCATTAGAAGACTTTTCTTAAGTATGCTGTATATATTTCATCTATTTGAGCTCTTTAGGTTTTAGAAAAGAAAAAGCAACCAACGGGAGAAAAGCTTACAGATAAATTAGCGAGTTATCTTCCCTTTACAAAATCATTATTTATTTGTGAATGAGTAAGTCCAGAGCTTCACCTTGTTTTGCCCTGGGGTCTTGAAAGTGAAAGATGTAAATTTGCCACTGCCACAACAATTAAGCACGAGTCCCCAGAGCAACAGTTAAAAGGAAATAGAGTTGCTCTAGGATACAAATATGGCTGACTAAAGGATGAGGTAAACTTAGGACTCACTTTATAGAATTTAATTGTTTGAATATTGTTCAGGAAGACGTCAGAAGGAAGGAAGTGAAAGAAGCATCCACCCAAGATCAAGCCTGAGCTGATCCAGGAAGCGCTGGCTCTACACAGTTTACTTGGAATTTACAGACCCTACAGCGACCTGTGTGTCAGCCGCTTTCAAAGCCAAGGAACACTACTAAAGGAAATTGAATGGGCAATATTATATAGTTCAGGTCAATTCAAATATTGAAATTAGGAGTAGACCCAAGAGGTTATCAAACAGGAAATTAATTGATGACAAGTCTGGTAACTAATAATAATCCATTCTTTTCAGAAAATCGTATCCCTTTTTAATACATTCAGGTAAAATGAGCAATTTTAGAAAATATTTTTGAAATGTCTGAAAATTGTGGCTGGCTTTAACCATAGCATAAAATGTGCGGTTAGTTATGTAGTTCCACAACTTTCTAGTCAATAGATTTTGACGCATACTAATTCCTGATATTAATTCCTATATAATGAAAAAGATGGCTATATCATTTACGATAAATGACACAATGTAAAGTACCCAGAAGCCATTCTTTTAAATTCACCGGGTGGAGGGGAAGCTCTGAGGGAATATAGAAGCGTCTGTAGTGGTGACAGCTCATTACACACCTGGACTGTTTAGCCCGTTTCTTGTGTGTTCCCTGTGTGCGGCACAGACAAAAACATCCACACACAGAGAGAGCTGTGCATCTGCGGCACATGCTCTTTGCTTCGATTTTAATCCCTGCTAAATAGATTGCCCGCCGTCACACAAACCAGGCCTTGTGGTTGCCGATAAAATGGCCTGATTTTGTAGCATGCGTTTAGCAATTTCGGCATGCTCCGGTTCCTCAGCTTTGTCAGCATGGAAGCTCAGCGGTTTCGTGCGTTACAGACAGTACACACGAGAAGCAGTCACTCAGTGAGCGACTGGTTGCTCGACTGCTGAAACCCAGAGTGAGCCCTGGAAACAGTCTGGTTTTATCAAGCGTGATGTTTGGGTATTTGTGTGTGTGTTTGAGTGTCCAAGTGGTCTCTATATTACTCATGTTGTGGGGAATCTAAACGACTGTGTTGGCGTCGTAAAGGAATCATTCAATGTTTTTGTAAATGTGCCTTTTTCGTTCTTGAATTGAAAATGAAAAAGTTTGATGATACTCGTACATATTTGTCGGTTCAGTACAAGGTCAGAGCAGCGAACCCCGGCCAGACCTCAGGGTAATGGCTGCAAAGTGGGGCAGAACAAGAAAAATAATAACTGCCTAAAAACAACAGTCTAATGTAATTCAATTTACTTTGGGGTAAAGTGGGGGTTCCGTAGAAAAAAAATATTGAAATATCATTTGTGTTAACTCTTGCGCTTCCGGTTCATGGTAGTTTCCATTCCTTTATACTAAGATAAACTAACCGTCTGCTGGTTGAAGCTTCAAATTTAGTCTACCATACAAACACCGGAGTGGCAGTCTCGTATAGATGACATGAGAAAAATAAATGTTTATGTATCGAAGGGGGAATTCAGCCTTTCAGAGAGGACACATTGTAATGAACGGCCAGGTGACTCCTTTCATCCTCTCTCTCTTTCTCTCCTCCCTCTCTCTCCGCGGTGAGCCCCTGAGGGTGAGTGTTTCCTCTCTCCGCTCATCCTTTCACTTCATTATCTCTCCTCCCTCAGTCACCAAGGACACAGCACCGGGCCTCACCCCTCTTTCCCTTTCTCCTCCTACTCCTCCTCCTCCTCCGACAACAACAAGGCTCCCAGGTGGAGCATTATGTGCCGCTATCTATCCTCCCCCACCACGTTTCTGTGTTCGCTCTCTGCTCCTCCTCTCCATCCCACACTAGTGGACATCCTCTGCACTGGAAAACCTCCAACCACCGGGACACTGAGCACAGTTTCTAATGATCAATCAATTAACTTATGAGTAGATTCACATACAAATGAATCTGCAGAACTTGTCATAAACATGTACTAGTTTACTAATAAGTGTTGTTTTGCAATGCAAATGTTGTATTTGTTTATTCAAGCACTGTGGGGAATTTGCTGCTTTTCGTTTTGTAATGCATTTTTAACATGATAAATTGTGATGTTTTGCGTCAATCAGATGTTAAGATATTATTTGGATGGATTCTTTAAGATTTTGGCCTGTTGTTTTAGACGGTCTATTCTATTATTTCATAGAGTAAATGACTAATTCATGATAACCCCTATGTGATATTACCCCTCAAAGAAATGAAATGCAATCAGTCAGTGGAATTACTTGGACGACTATATGACTTGTACATATGAAATGTTTAACCATAACGCATTTAGAAGGGCGAGAACAATAGCAATGGTTCAAGGCATATTGCTGTTACTGGGACACTGAAGTAAAAACCTAATTTAGGCCAAGTATAGTTTTTCCTCACCTCTAAAATATCTTTGGCACCGCTGTTGTGTTGGATTCTTGTTACCTGTGCAGGCAGAAGTAAAGAGGTGATGGTAAATAAAGACAATGTAACAGGGCGTCCAGGAAGTTTGGTTACATTTCAGAGCAACACACAGGAGCAACTGGACAACAGTTATTGACTGAAATTATAGCAGAGGTAGTCCAGTGCGTCTGATTTGAAAGTCAGATTCGCAGACCGGAAAACACTCATGGGCACGTTGAGGAGCAGATCGAGCTAATACGCAAATATACACTCACATATAATGTACAGTGCCTAACCTCATTGCTTACTTTCACTTTCCATCAGGATAGGAATGTTCATGTTTAAACCCTATGACAAAGACAGATATATACAGTATATATACATATATATATATATATATATATATATATATATATATATATATATATGTATATATACTGTATATATATTACGCATACACACAAATTACCTTCTGTACAGTACCTCCCGCCTTTTTTGCTGTACCATTCACACGGCTGTGTGGCACTTAACTGTCAACCACACAATCATAGACACACCTACACACACGTACACACAGTAAATGTGAGAGCTGAGAGGACGTTGATGACTCATATCTTAGAAATCACAGCTGCAGATGATCAGACGGATGCTGATACTGCTGCGAGCAACTTTCTGTTCCCATCGCCGTTAGGCAACCCCATGTTCTCTCTCTCTCTCTCTGTCTCTCTGCCTCTCTCAACCTCCCGTTTTCAGAATTTAGCTCACAATTCAAATTCACTTTGCTGGCATGTAAGCCAAAACCACTCTGCCCCTCAACCGTTAATTTGAGAGTTAGACTTGGGTGATTTGCTCTGCTATGCCACACTGGCGCCTTTGATGCCATGTGCACAGTATGAGTGTTCAGAGTAGAAAGTGTATGTCTAGTGCAGCCTGCATGCGTATGCTGTGAGTGTGTGAAAATGTCTCGTCTTGCATGCATGACTCACAAAGGTCAGTGTCTGAGTGGCTGAACAATACGCCTGTGGTTGGAAAACACTGTTTGTGAAAACAGTTTTGAGGCCGAAGGCACTGAATGGAGAACACAAACGCACACTGACAACATCTTAGCTCCCCGTGGTGGTGCACGAGATAAAGTCAGGTCTGCTCACTCAATTTGCTCTTACAGGCCCATTAGTTTGAATATTGTCATGTGCACTGTGTTTCATGCATCCGTGCCCACTGTAGCGTCACAGCTCTAGTGCAATACCCAGTTGAGTGAAATCCCGTGGGGGCCAAAACGAACCACAACCCATTATAACACCTGCAGAGAGCAGCATGCAGGCCAACCACACCACTAAACCACCTGTGGCATTCTTTAAGTCTCTGTGATTACTTAAGTTTGGCTTGTATGGAGGTTGTTCGCAGCACTTCCATCTGTGTTGGGTTCTTTCAAAAATAAAATAAAAAGCTGAAGAAAATCTGATTCTTCGAAATCAATCTTTATGAAGATAAGAGCACAACAGGCTTTTGAAAAGGTTGATGATTACACACAAACAACCTGAAGCTTCTCAAACAGGAATGGAGCAAGAGTGAAATGAAACAGCCATCTGGCTGTATGAAATATATATCCACACCCACACAAACCACAACTTTCCTCAATCGCACCATCCCATTCATCCTCTCACCTGAGAATACGCGCATCGGAGCAGAAAGCAGACGATGGAAAGTTGCCCTTTGCCACCGAGCACAGTAGGCATGGTTCCTGGATGGTCAGCGCTCTCCTCCGGCCTCCATACCACTGAGGACCCGCGTTAGGGGCGACGGACGCGGGCTGTGGCGCTGAAGGACCGGCGCTTCCCTCACGAATCCGCCCGCGACGCTGCTGCTGCTGCTGCTGTGTGTGTGTGTGTGTTGAGTGAGCGTGTGTGTCACTGTGGGAGACTGTCGGAGGGCGGTGGAGGCGGGCCGGTGGCGTCAGGGGATGACACACACATAGCTCAGTACACGGAGATCACGACACACACCAGTGGTCCTCTGACCGCGCGTTTCCTCCGTCTCCAAATGCGCACTTCGGATCGTCTCAGCCGCACGACCGTCTCTGACGTGCCAACCCGAGGACGACCCGTCCACACCGGCAGGGGCGTGGCCACGAATTATTGGGACCCTTGCTTGCAACAAGCGGTGCACCTCCTTATGGAATTAAATACGTCTATAAATTGGGGGTCACGTCAGGTGAAGCCTCGTGAATTGCTCTGAGTTTATCTTTTCTTTCATTTGTATTCTGGTCTCTAACAAGTCTCCACCCAGCTGTTGAATTGTGCACAGTGTTCACCTCTGATAACGTCTAACATTTCCATGTGGTGTTTGGTTCCATGTGAGTGGCTGGCGGTGATTTTGAGTGAGCTGAAAGATGTGCAGAATATCCCAGAGTTTAGAGGGACAGCAAACTTGCGTCTTACTTTTTTGTGTGTCACCTTTATTATGTGATAATGTTGTTCATATATTAAGTTGCATGTCCAGAAAATCATCATTTACCCAATGCTATGACAATTATCATTTCTGTTCATGCAAAAGGCAGAAACATATTATTCATCGGGCCTTGCCGCTTGAGCATATCATTGTAGCTTATAACACACTATCTAACATGACATACTGTATAGAGGCACAAGAATAAACTAATTGGAATATAGTAGTAAAAACATACCCGGAAAAATCTCAGATGTGCTCAACATCGGTTTGGACATCTCCGAGCAATTGGGCAACTGAGAAATCTCAGCCTGCTCCAGAGGAAACTCCAGCTCTGCATGATGAGTGTATTGTTTAAGACATTCATAGTTTGTATTAGTCAAAACAATTACTATGAGTTGATATCTCAATGACTCAATGTACCTTCTGTTTATTGTGTGTCGGTAACAAAATGAATGTTGTTGGCTCCTGCTGTACGGCTCCGTCTCACTTTAGTTTATCTGGTTATCTCTCCTTCCTCCCTCTTAGTGTTGCGTGCTATTCCAGTCCATCCATCGTGCCCCTCCGTCCTTAAGACAGGCTCTGGGTTGAATGGAGATTGTCTTGGGATTTCTGAAATATGGGCTCGTTATAACTCGGCTGTGTGATGTCATGGCAAAACCTTCAGCTTGTGGATTTTGAGATGTGTTGATAGAAGTCCCCTTCTCTCAAGCTTCAGCTTTACTTTCAAACCGTGCAAGATTTGCTTCCTGAATATGCTGCTGTTTATTTGAAGCATTTTTTCACATTATCAGGGAACTGAACAGTTGCGGTGGTGTTTCTTTAACTGTTTCCCTTTTTCTCCACACATACCTTTACTCAATTCCACTGAAAACTATACTTTGACTTAATGCAACTTGCAGATGTTACATATTTTAGTATTGTTGTAACCTATATACAGGAGCATTGTTAAAAGCATTACATAAATAAAATGATTCCTTTGCAAATGTAATGACTTTTGTAGTGATGACAGCCTTATATATCCTACATCAGTAACTCTCAATTGTCCTCTGTATCTCTCTGTTTTCTTTTGCTTGCACACTCACCTAAGAAGCAGAGAGAATGGAGAAATGAGGATGGAGAGTTGTGGGATGCCTGGGGCCAGCCAAACAATATAGCACCCTTGGTTACAGACCCATGGTGATAAGACCTCCAAGGTACAACTGCATCCCTTGACGCTGCCTGTTTAGAACTTGGACGGCCTCGAGAGTCAGTCTACCTGACAACAGACACACACTCTGTCATCCTCCCACAGAGACAAACTCTGCGACAGGCAGAGATGGAAAGGTGGAACAATAAGGCCTGAGCTTCCCTGCAGCGTCCTTCTCTCACCATGGAAATCCCGTGGGCATCCGAGATTCCTGCAGGTAGACAATTAAGGTGAAACTAATTGTAAATACTTACATAGTATAATAATCTGTAATGACTGTTTGATGATTAATTGTCTCTTTATTGTAATTGTAATTCTAAGTATTATCTAAGGCTTAGATTGGTTATAACTTTTAATAATACTGTTGTACGTTACAGCTGATGCAAAAAAATAAATAAATACGAAAGGTAAACCTTTGACCATACCAACCTTTCACCAGACTTTGAAGAGACTTTATCATCTTAAATGTGCACATTCCCCTATGATAAATTGCTAATTGCACATTAATGAGCGAAGATAACTGATTTGTTGCTGACTTTGCAGTTTGTGTAACGGTTACCACACAGCAGCTTTGCATCACTGGTCGTATTGAATGTGAGCTCAGTGGATATAGTGTGCATAGAGCGCCATCCTGTGGCCAACATGATATGTGAGGGTGTTCAATGCAACCACCTCTAATATTGTGATGTTTCTTTGTAACAATTTTTTCTATGCCCCAAGACTTACACAAAGAGAGGGTTGGATAATATTTCCTTTTTGAATAAAACGTAACCAGACAATTAATCAACCAATCGTTGTAGCTCCAAATGGCTCAGGGGTGCAGTTCAAAGCAGGTCAGCCTTTGTTAAACTAAACAAAGACTACCAACTGCTTTTTAGTGGGACTGTGTTTGTCTCTGTGTGTCTAACAGGGTGTTTTACCTAGGATCCAGGTACTGGCAGAAATAATGTTGCAGGCATGAGTGGAATGTTACATAGTAATGGTTTATAAAAAAAAACATTTTGAATGTGAATCTTCAGTGTTTCAAGTGATGTTCTTGTGACTCCAGAATGTGTCATAAATAAGCCTTTTTGTGTCTGACAGTTTCGCTTTTTGAATTAAAATGTGTGAACATATGAGTGTATTGGACTTGAGTTGGACTGAAGAACTTCGAATATATTTTAAACATGCTTTTGGAGTAACACAATCACTTTCATATCTTTATCTTTTTATAATGATCTGTGATCCATAACTGTTTGGGAACCATTTTATGGGGGGGGGGGGGGCTTTCTGATCATAGTGGCTCCGAGCCGTACCGACAACATTTTCTGCTAGTGTTTTGACTAAATGAATGGTCATTTTCGAAGCATGGTGCTTTATCTGCTTCCCCCTTTTAAATTGAGAGATATGTCCAACATAAGATAACAGCGGACAGCCACACGCGTTGTTATAATGAACGGATGAAAAAAAAAGGCAAGATATGCAAAGCCAGGCAGGGAGCGAGAGAGAGAGAGAGAGAGAACAGCCTATTTACGTCCTGCTGAAGTGTCCTAACAACTGGTTGGACTGGCTTGTCCCTCTGCTGTGATGTCATCCAATGGTTGAGTGGCTGCTGCGATGCGCACACATGCAGACCGCTGCCTTTACGCATCACAGCGATCCGCACTTGACAGCTTGCCAGGTTAGAGGGAAGGAGAAAAAACGCACACACACACTCACTCACTCACACACACACACAGACACACCATTCAAGGGAGGAAACCCGACCTGCTATATTTCCTACCTAACAAACCGTCATCCGCATCCACCCGAGGTAGAGGTTGTTTTTTTCCCGCAGCCTCCCTCTCCCGTCTCTCTCTCTTTCTCTCTCTCTCATCCGCGTCTCGTGCATCATTTTTGTTTTAATGGATGAATCGTGTTCGTGTTGCGACGCGCAGATGACAGCCTAACCGGAGCCCTGCGAGCGCCGCTTTGTTGAGTAGGACCTTCCCGGACATGAATTCGGCGGAGCAGACGGTTACGTGGTTGATCACGCTCGGGGTGCTGGAGTCGCCGAAGAAGACCATCTCGGACCCCGAAGCGTTCCTACAGAGCTCCCTGAAGGATGGGGTGGTCCTGTGCAGGCTGCTGGAGCGGCTCAGTCCGGGCTCCACGGAGAAAGTAAGAACCATACATAAATATATACCCCCCCCCCCTGCGCCCCCATCCTCACACAAACACGCACACACACCAGCAGCAGCTCTCCTGCACACACAACAACCCGCCCTGTCGGCGTCGTGTTGCCCTCAGATCCGCGACAACCGACGCGGTTTGTTGTCTGGCTTCTCTCTTTATTGCCCACTGGTCCGTCAGGCAATTCCCTTTGTAGGTCACGGTTATTGTCTGCGGGGGGGGGGGGGGGACCCCCCCGGGGGGGGGGGGGGACCACGCCAGGATGTTGTGGCACATAACGTGTGTCAGACTGTATGGAAAAATAGAGAGAGAGGGAGAAAAAAAACAACAGATACCGTCTGTCTCCACTGCGTATTGATGTGCTTAAAAAAGGGCAACGTCCCAACAAAAGACAAACATGAGTCGATCAGTTTTACCCGTTCCGATTATAGATCCATTTTGCCTTTTATGGTCGTAATTATAAAAGGGCTTGGTTTAATGTGTGTCGGTGCGTGTGAAACACTCATAGGGGGATGTGCCCTCGCGTTTGGAGTCCATGGTTTAGATTCCCCTGTCATCCTATGTGGCTCGGCACATTGTCACGGTGTCACGCAGTGAGACCAGTGAGGGATGAGCGTCTGCACACAGACCACAGCCATAAGATGAGTGGGCCGCCATTGACTGCAAAGGCGCACAGACAGAGATGCTCCCTCTCCTCTCCCCATTTAAAGCAACAGCGCAGTGTTTGTGTCCGTTAACGTATAGTTCCACACAGGCAGGCATGCGTCAAGCAGACGGTGTTATCCTGAGCAGTGGGTCTGTGTGCAGTGTTGTTTGATCACATTATAGGACATCCTGTGCTTCTGCACATTTTTTTTTACACATGGACATATCTGAATGGCTCTTTTTCCAATGATGTATCTTCAGGTTTGGTTAAAGAAGAAACCAAAAGTGGCCAACTGGCCCCAATCAGTCAATTATACAGCACATGTAAAGTTTGTTTAATCTGCTATTATCTCATCTGCAGGTAGTGTTTAATATATCAACTGGTGAGATGGCTTTCAAAATATATTTACATCCTCCACCATTGTTTTTTACATGGAAACATTGAAATAATCACCAATTGGATATAGGTATATTCATGAAAACATTTATATTATGTGCGCCATAAATCATAGTGGTGTGACAGTCCATCTGGCCTGGCCGAAATATATTTGAAATATTTTGTTTCCTTCCTGCTCAGTGCAGACAGATTTCTGTAACTAAAGTGAATTGTGCAGAACGACACTCACCTGTGAAGACTCCCCATAGGCAACAAATGTCACTGACAGATCTAATAATAATGAATACAAAGTGAGTTCATTTCAAGAAAAATAATAATGTTGACTGCTCTACAAATCGATATTTAAAGTTGAAAAAACTTTAATGGTACTGTATTGGCTAATACATAACTGACACAATTCTTTTTGAAAGCCACACACAATACACAATTTTTTGTTTTGTATTTTGATTTTGATTAAGAAACGTGATTATTAGATTTTTGGATTTTGGACAGACACGCTGTTATGCTGAGCAAAACATTTGTAGTTGGAAAACAAACTTGTCAGTGCTCTCTGGTGGACAAACTATGTAACAGATTCCCTGTTACTTCATGACCTTGTTATTGTCATTTCATCAATGATAAGCCAACATTGGTTGATACAAAAGCTAATACAGATACTGTACTTTTTTGTATAATTCCCTCTTTCCCAAATATGTTCATATTGCCCTGCATCAATTGGTAGTATGTAATGCATACTTTCCCAGTCACTATGTGACCCAGATGTGGTATAGCATCTTGCAAATGTAGGCATCATGCATTTCAGGTTAAGTAATTACTGTCAGACCCAGCAATACGGAAAGTGAATGTGGGATGGAGAAAAAAGTGGGAGATTGGGCACACAACTGGCCCAGTTGTCAGTTGTCATCAAGGTGGATGATAGTAATATTTTCCTCAAGACCAGGGATTTAAACAAGAGTCCGTATAATGGTTCTTTCCAATTAGCCATAAAAACGTTCCCTTTGTTTCCATCGCTTGGCTTTCTTCTTTGCATATCATTGTGTTTTTTAACAATGACACATTCTACATGATTGTTGTATTCAGTTTTAATCAACTGAATGCTACAACACTTCCCAGACATGCCTCTACCCTGAACTTTGATCTTCTCACCTCCTCATCATTATGGGGTTAGGGGTTAGTTTTCATTAAGAACTATGAGAATGTGAAAATGGAAAATGAGTAAAATGAGTGTGGTTTAGCTTGGAAAGTGTACATTTTAGACTCTTTGTCGCATATTTATCAAGGCCACAATTATTAAAGCGATCCTTAATGTAAAAATAAAATTAACTAGAACCATTAATTGGCTGGGGTTATTTTACTTTAAACGATAAATATATTCCTCAGACTCTCAGGTATCTATTAGAATCAGAATAGGTTTATTGACCAAGTATGCTAAAACATACACGCACTTTCTTGCGGCTGTTAATAAAAAGCAAACAATCTATGTCAGTATTGCTCTAAAAACAAAACCTTTATTGATCTGACTTCCACATTAAATGTCTTTAGACTCATCGCTCACTTTATTAGGTACACCTGCAACATACAATAATAATTATTATCTAACACGACTGCTCACGTTAATGCTACCAGTGATGTTCTGTTTTTGTCGATACTGTAACAGAGCATGTTTTTAAAACTGGGAGGGTAATAGTCGCCGTTTGCTTAGTGCATGCAGCCTAGTCTAACGTAATCTCTGACTTTTCACTTATATATGTGTGTGTGTGTGTGTGTGTAAAAATAACCCTATGCAGCACAAATATAGCATATATACGTGGGTGTGTCTACCTAGTAGTTTATATAGAAAAAAACAGTGCACCCATAGGCTACAACGACTTCAGGGAGGAGGGGGGTATCCCTTTTCACTGACGTCACTTCCCCCCGTCCGAACACCGAAGGCTCCTCCACTTCCCTGCTCTGTGGGATTCAGAGCTCAGCCTACCGGAGCTGTATAATATGTGTGTCGGTAAACAAGGCACACGTTAATTGATCTGTTCTCCTCGGGCTAATGAACTCACGGATAACTCGCGGTGTGAGGAGCTCGTAGAGCCGGACAGGACACACACACACGCGTTCTAACCGGACTCCCCGTCTCTCCAGATCTACCAGGAACCGAGGAACGACGGCGAGTGCCTGAGCAACATCAAGGAGTTCCTCAAAGGCTGCACATCGTTCCGCGTCGAGGTGAGTGGCCCCGGTTTTGTGTCTGTGTCCGTGTGTGTGTGTGTGTGTGTCGATAGCCCACACGACCCCGTGCTGCATTTTACACCGAATGGAGGTGTTGTTCGAGGGGGGGACGGACGTTTCTGTGGATGTGGGGACTCGGAACAATGGAGCCTGACAGAGGGAGGAGGAGTGGACTCACCCAACCCAGCCATCGCTTCGTTTAGCAACCACACGTTTAGCAACATTTTGACAACAACAAGTACAACTAATGGGGAGAAAACCCCAATTGCGTTGTTGCCTGTTCACATCCACCCACACTCACAGAGGAGGGTCGTGTTTAGGGCCTTCTAATGAATGCAAAGCGTCGTCCTCTTAGACTTCACATGTGGCTTTATTGTCGCCATCAGTTAACACAACGAAACAACAACAAACCACTGTGGTGCAGCTGTGTACAGTGGGTGATCACGGTTATGTAAGGAGGTCTCGCCTCCTAACATGGTAATTACAGTGTTATTGTATCAACACATACATTGTAAAATGGCTACAGATGGACACCTCGCCTTTGTGGGTCTGTGTAGAAATGTATGTTTGTGCATCATGGTTTTGGCCGCCGAGTACTCTTCCATAATCTTCAGCAAATTGAAGACAGCCCGCCTCCCAGAGCACAGAGGGGTCATTGAACCGCCCCGTGGCCTGACAATGAAACTCACTGTTCCTCAGCCTTCCCTCTCTCCTCCGGGTTTCCAGCCACTGAACAAGAGGTGGAGATGTGCCGAGATGGAGCACTGTCACACAGAGTGTGCGCAAAACAAAAAAAGTCACATACTCGCAGCCGAGTATGAAAGCCCAGTGAGGCAGAGGACATCATTCTGATTTCTCTTGTTTTTTGCTTCGAAGGAGACTTCCGTTTGGCTCGGCTCAATGCTGGGACGTGTTCTGGCAACAGCGTTGTGCAGTAATCTCAGATTCGTTGCAAATAGTCAACCACTCCTTTATTTCACACTGATGATGTGCCTTCGCTAGAGGATGTGCTCTACGACCACCCTGCCAACACATCTTCTGTTGTTTGTCACAGACTAGGATGTGCGGCCATGGCTCGCCAAAGTGTGATCAAACATGTGACACTCCTTTTTTTGGAGTGCACTGGACAGTGCGGGATTATTGAAGTGCGGGGCATGGCATTCCTCCCGCTTACCATCTGTAGATGGATCTTCTCCAGAGCTCAGAGCACGTCTGGCTCTGACCCCAGGTAGCTGAAGCTGCAGATTAGAGCAGTGGCTCGTTTACATGCAGAGGACAGACAGAGAGATGCTGTGCTTTTGCAGTCATGACCTACCTCCCCTTGATTATGTTAAGCTGGATGTGATTGGCGCTGCTCTCGCTATATTCCAACAAGTGTGATCATTTTTGAAATCTAATTTTGTGTCTTGACAGAGACCGTTGACCTATAAAACCTTTGGCCACAGGAAGTGATCATAGAATTCCCACGATCCCACTGGTCACTCTGGAACTGTAACCTTACCCTTCTGTCTACCATGACAGTAATTATAGATCCATCTATCTCGACTAATGGGGAGAGTTGGAATCCATTACCATCAAAAATCAAAACAAGAGAGGTTGCATTGTATAGTTACAGTAAATGTAGTTGCATGTTTTATTAACAAAGAACATTGTTTTGCAGTATTGGATCAAGGCTGCAGCTCAGAGTAATTCGTTCTCATCAATTTCTGTCACTTATTTACATATTAAATGTCTTATTTATTTATTATACTTCAAAGATAGGTCCAATATTGTGATAGAAATAGGAACATCAGTGAATGACCATCTTATCCTTAATTTAGGCCCATGTTGGTTGGTGGTCAGTCAGGTGTAATACATCATAATACGTTGAATACCTTCAAGTTTTGAGCTGTTAGTCAGGCAAAATGTAGATTTGATGACACCATTTAAGGGATTCAGTAAACGATTTACCGATTTTAAAAAGTGGAAAAAAAATCAATCAATCATGAAAATAGATTTTATGAACAGCTTAGCATACATTTAATTCAATGAATCAGTTACCGAGACATCTTTAACTTCTTATGTCTCAAATGTGATGCAGAAAGAGTCACGTAAACTCAATGAATATTCTTTTATATGAATGGCAGTCAGTGATTGGCACACCAGAGGCAGTGTCTGTATTGACACCATTGTGAGAAGTATAAATTGGTCCGGCTGATGCGTCATATCGAACCTTCAAATCTCTCCAGTGGGGCTATAGTGTTTACTTGCCGCTCGCCTGGGGTGCTTTTTGTCTTCGCCCTGGTCTTCAAGAAGTAAAACACATGATCAGTTGGATAGAGCTCATATGACCAGGCCTGTGAAAAACATCTCACTCTTGAATCATTGAATTGCTCCGTTGCCTTGTCCTCAGTGCTACCGACCACAAGTCCAGTATTGTCCACCCTTATATGTATGTTAAGCCTCTTAAACGTACAAATCCAGCGTATTAACCCTCTGGTCTATTTCCTCCACTGTTGGTGTGTAAGTAAAACTCACACTGCAGACCGTTGTGTTCTGCTGGAGACTCTATTGTTATTAATCACAAGTATGAATGTTTAGATATTATATTTAAGTAATTCCATTAACCGTATGTTCACATGTTGTGTTGGGTGGTTATGCTCTGTGCAGGTAAACACTCCGCCGTGAATGGTGTGAGAGCAATCTGCCGTGCTGCCAGAGCTCGCTGAGTCACAGAGGGGTGGTGCAGCATTGTCTCAGCCTGCTCGGGGGGATCATTATTGACTGTGATGCCGGGGCCTCTCAGACATGTCTAAGCCTGCCATGTTATTCATGTTCATCGTCTGCCTTCATGAATGTTTAATGGGCACCGCTCGTTGGGTTTCCGCATTAAGAGACGCCTCCGATCCTAATGGGGCACCCGTTAAAGTGACATTTTGCAGGTATTGTGGGGAGACAAAAAGGAGAAAACAAATGCTGAATGGGATTTGTAGTTGACCGGTGCAGCAGTCCTGGGGAAAGAGAGGATGATGGAAGTAGAGGGCGCTTTCACATGAATGCCCAACAGAGTCCTTTAGCCTGTGCGCACACAAACACAAGCGCGCACGTGTACTGTTGTGCAAAGGCACACGCTCGTGCATTCCCATGATCCCCGGGGACGTATCTGCAATCGGAGCGGAAGATGAAAGGGACATATCTCGCAGTTGCTCAGACTCAACAGAGCTGGAGCAGCACACGCTAATCATTTGAAGCCATGACAGAGAATGAGGGTAAACAGCCACAGTCCTCATCGGCTACGATCGCTGCTATCCATGCCAAACAACAGGCCAGTGTTTGACTGTTGGTTGCACAGAGCAAGCGACCGACATTGTGACTGATCATTTTAAAGGTGAACAAAGCGATAATGGTGACCATTGGAGATGATTCAAACTTAGAGACAATTGTAAATTGCGACCCTAATGCTGCCTATACTTGATGTTTGGATCGGGGCATCTGATCACACGCCTTTGCATTTCCCCTTGATATCGATAAGCTGCCCGCGGTCGAGTTGGGTAGCAGGGTCTCTTCAAATAGGGCCTTACATTGTAGGTTTTAGTATTGTCATGAGCTTTGATGACGCAAACAAACATTATAAACATGACCTGTCTCATGCTCGTGCTCTTCGTGAGTGCCCAGTCGCTGTTTGTCTTGTACATAATTCCGGCCTATGCTGTGGTGGGCGGTAAATGGCTTCTGTCTGCAGCTGCTGCAGATATTTGTGTGTCTCACTGGTTCCGTTCGTCAAAGCCAACGAGGATCATTGATTGACTGCCCAGCAATGCAGCGCGGCCAAGTTCTGCTGCGCTGAAATGAACAAGTAGGCTAAAAGGAATATTTACCAGCTGATGACCCCCCCCCCCCCCCCCCCCCCTCTCTCTCTCTCTCTCTCTCTCTCTCTGTCTCTCTCTCTCTCTCTCTCTCTCGATAATGGTGACCATTGGAGATGATTCAAACTTAGAGACAATTGTAAATTGCGACCCTAATGCTGCCTATACTTGATGTTTGGATCGGGGCATCTGATCACACGCCTTTGCATTTCCCCTTGATATCGATAAGCTGCCCGCGGTCGAGTTGGGTAGCAGGGTCTCTTCAAATAGGGCCTTACATTGTAGGTTTTAGTATTGTCATGAGCTTTGATGACGCAAACAAACATTATAAACATGACCTGTCTCATGCTCGTGCTCTTCGTGAGTGCCCAGTTGCTGTTTGTCTTGTACATAATTCCGGCCTATGCTGTGGTGGGCGGTAAATGTCTGCAGCTGCTGCAGATATTTGTGTGTCTCACTGGTTCCGTTCGTCGAAGCCAACGAGGATCATTGATTGACTGCCCAGCAATGCAGCGCGGCCAAGTTCTGCTGCGCTGAAATGAACAAGTAGGCCAAAAGGAATATTTACCAGCTGATGACCCCCCCCCCCTCTCTCTCTCTCTCTCTCTCTCTCTCTCTGTCTCTCTCTCTGTCTCTCTCCTCTCTGTCTCTGTCTCTGTCTCTGTCTCTGTCTCTGTCTCTGTCTCTGTCTCTGTCTCTGTCTCTCTCTCTCTCTCTCTCTGTCTCTCTCTCTCTCTCTCTCTCTGTCCTCTCACCCACAGCCATTCGAGGCCAGTGACTTGCTGCTGGGACACAACTTCACAAAGGTGCTGAGCAGTCTGGTTGCTCTGAATAAAGAGACAGCAGGTGAGTTCAAATATGTGAAATAGGGGTGAGTTTGATGACGCATGTGGGGGTGTTTTCGTGAAAGAAACGCCGGTAGTCTTAGGTGTGTGGGGGCGCTGACTGCAAAACCAGGTCTGGTGTGTGTGTGTGTATATATATATATTTCCCTTTCTCTCCAGATATCGGTGTGGGCAGCGATTCGGTGTGCGCCCGTCACTCCTCGGCCCACCGCATCAAATCGTTTGAGTCACTGTCTTCTCAGGCTTCACTGGGACGATCCTCCAAGCTGCTGCACAACCAGTTCCGCAGTCTGGTGAGGCCAACTCTCCCTGTCACTCACTGATAGTACAGTTTAACTTAAAAGAAAGAACACAATAGATCTGAGTCCATGAAAAGTGTTGATGTGGTATGATAGTTTGGTTACAGCCATTGACTACAAATGAGCAATCAACACATAAACAATACATCATAATAAATGACACAGTAGGTAATTGTGTGTTGTTGGGTGTAATTATGCAATAGTAAATACAGTTATAGGCCTTGCACTTCCACACATGGAGTGTTCAGCTTTTGCTCTGGTTTAAGGTTGGTTCAGAACTATATTGCAAAATAAACATATATATACATATGTTTTTTTGATTTATATATACTGTATATATTTTTTTCTCCGTTATGGAAAGTTTGTCAGGCAAACTGCAAACACAGCAATCATATGATAAAGTATGATGAATAACAAAATAATAATAATAATAATAATAATAATACATCACACTTGTGAAGCGCCTTTACCAGAGCTCAAAGCGCTGTACATAGAAAGTGGAAAAAAAAGTGTGACCCTCAAGTGAGCAGCAAACAGGAGTCAAAAGAGGTAGGTATACAACACAAATAAATCATGTTTTATCACAAAACACTGCTCCCGATCTTACACTATCTGTTTTTGCTCGTTGCTGACATTTCCCCTTTTTGTCACACCTTTGCCTGGTGTCAGGACATGTCAGAAAACAGTGGACAGCAGCTGCTGGTGAAGGCGCGCTTCACCTTCCAGCAGACCAACGAGGATGAGCTCACCTTTAATAAGGGGGACATCATCAGCGTGACTCGTCAGGAAGATGGCGGCTGGTGGGAGGGGGCGCTCAACGGCAAGGCCGGATGGTTTCCGAGCAACTATGTGCGGGAGGTCAAAGGCTCTGGTAGGTACCACAGCCACTTTTGTTCAAGCAGGTACCTTATGATGGTTGCCAGGTTGGGTGAGTGAAAGGATGTTCTCTCTTAAACTCCTCCAATTTAAATGCGACAGGAACGTTCATTTTACAGAGAGTTGTTTTTTACTCACCGCCATGCTGTTAAAAACAAGATATAAATACAGTAGTTTAGTGGGTCCTTATTTTATGGCATTCTATTACACTTATACAAATATCAGTTGCATTTTTCAAACCACATGATTCTGAAAAGGTCTTCTGCTCATACATTCCTCTTTGAATGAACACAGCACAGCTTGACAGATTAAATTATATAATTATATTCTACCCAGATGTTTTTTACATAACTCCCACGATTAAAATCAGACATCACACTCTGAATGAAAAAATCAGAGTGTGGATAACATCACAGTTGTTTTCAACACAATTCCATCTTCCCCTATGACAATAACACAGATGCGGGTGGTGGTCCGTCCACTTGGTTGAAAAGCCATGTGGCGAGAAGTAGCTCCCGCTAAAGGCGAAATCTTCTTAGCACACGGACAGCTTTAGAACATAAACCAATGTGGCCACACTCTCTTTTGAACATGTTGTGTAACTGTTTCTTGGTTCATCACATGAACGTATAATGAACACCTTAATTCATTTATTTTCTTTTGCGATCACAGAAAAACAAGTGTCTCCCAAGTCTGGTACCCTTAAAAGTCCACCTAAAGGCTTTGACACTTCTGCAATCAGCAAGACGTACTATAATTTGGTAAGGAAGAAACCCCCTTTTCTACTCATGTTCAGGTTGAGTTGGTTTATGCCTCTTTGTGTTTGGGGCCTTTTATTAGTGACTGATTTGTTTTTGAAATTTCTGTCTGCATTTGTTCCTTTCTCCATTTATAATTTATAAGTGTTCAGTGGTAGGTGGGTGCTGTGGTAAAAGGGGAGCACAATCCACAGTTCCGTCTTGTGAAAACTGTTGACTTACTTTTCTGATCTCTTTCTTAAATGCTCCATAATTGTCAATATCAAGTTCATGCTGCAGAAGGCAAGTGTCAATCTCAAAGCTTTGAACGCTGGTGCGGAATAATAATAAGCACAGTAGTTGAATTTAATGTCACGCTTCCTCACGTCATATTTGAGTAATCCATAATTTAGGTATATACGCAAATAAATGTGTAGAAATTAATCCTCCTGTTGTGAATTAATTATTGGCTACTTCAAATGTAATTCCATCAAAACTTATTTGTTTAACCCAGATTCACAAATCACAATTTGCCTCACAGTGCTTCACAATCTGTATGGTGGGGGCCATCCTCCATCTTTAATCCTCAACAAAGGTGATGAAAAACGGATGATGAACAGAAGTGCAATAGATGCCACCTGTACAAAGCAAATAAATTAAAATACAACAACATTTAAAGAATATTGATTATATTATATATATATATTCATCATTCTGCATTTTCCTGAACTTTTATAAAGAGGATATAATAAAACTAAAGGATCAGTTTAATACTTTAGAGTAATGCTATCGTGTTATGGTTCATTAATGTACAACAATTGGGGCACCAACTTATAACATTAACAGCCCTCTTAACTGTAATCTCTATGAAGAGTGGGCAGCATAAATAGATTTATAAATACATACTATTTTAGAATATGGAGATTTCTTAACTTCCAAATCTTTTTCACCCCTTGTTTTTATAGGTATTGCAAAACATTTTAGAAACAGAGACAGAATATTCCAAGGACCTTCAGAGCCTCCTGACGAACTACCTGCGACCTCTTCAGGGCATTGACAAGTAGGAATTATTCACACATCCACCCCAATGAAACCTTAATCCGTTTATTAATGCGTGACTGGAAGCTGGATCAATCCGATTTTGTACAAAAAGAAATTGAATGCTTAACTTTTATTTTCAATGAATATCTAGTCACCATATTGTTTATCCCGTTGTCATTAGACTGGGCAGCTCGGATGTGGCTCTCATTCTGGGAAACCTGGAGGAGATCAGCACCTTCCAGCAGATGCTTGTCCAATCACTGGAGGAGTGCACCAAGTAAGTCCTTCCTCACTCGCACGCACACGCACACGCACACGCACACGCACACGCACACACACACACACACACACACACACTGCCCCACTGCAGCAGTATCTTCTCTGTTTCACAACAGGCAGAGGGACATCTAGTGTTGTGCTCACTGTACTACAGGGATGAGGAATATACAGTGGTACCACACATTCCATATATACCCCCTGACTGTTGGCGTATGGGTTCAGGGGAGTTTTCATGTGTGTGTTTCTCTCCTATAGGCTTCCAGAAAGCCAGCAGAGGGTGGGCGGCTTTTTCCTCAACCTCATGCCCCAGATGAAAGCACTGTACGTTGGTTACTGCTCCAACCACCCCTGTGCAGTCAATGTGCTCACACAGTACAGGTATGTTTACACATCAGCTGTATCACCTGTTTTAAATGCAGCCCAAAAAAGAAAGGTTTCCATGTAACACGGAGTATAATTTGCATACAACAACAGGAGACCTTTCCTATGGAGAAATTACAGTCAGCAAAGCGAGTAAGGTTTAGACCTGATGTCAAACATGCTTGTTTCAAATGTACAAAAACCTGACACGCTTCCACTGTTTCTTAAAACAAGGGACCAGGATACAGTGATGGCCAGGAAGAAAAATCACAGCTGATTGTGACATCCTATAGCTCCTTGCAAGAACTGCAATTTATTGTTGAAAATAATTTTGAACCACCGGCCTTGGTTTGTTGGAACTCAGATTATTAAATACTCAAAATCAAATAATTAGACTGACTTGAGGCTGTTTTGAAATATGTGATTTTTCAGCTTTGGCACGGTCACAATTAAATATAATTCCATAATTTGTAGATATGTATATATCTACTTATTTGTTTTCTTTCTAATATCAGGCATACAGTATATACACTTTAGGAGGTAATGACGGACAATTTTAACTTGATCATAAAAGCAAAAAGCGAGATCTAATGATCTAAATACTAGTTACAACGATGTGACCTTAAAACTGTGTAAAATCATGTGTACGATAACTTCCAGTTTGTTGCCATCTCAATGGTCTGTTGTTGCTTTTGAGCCCTATTAATACAGGTTGTGATGAACAGACAAAATTGAAAATCATTGCACGTTAAAGTAAAGTAAATCTTTTATTTGTCCTGTCCCTCTCTTGCAGTGATGCATTGGGGGAGTTTATGGAGGGGAGGGGTGCAGTCAGCCCTGGGATCCTCACCCTGACCACAGGCCTCAGCAAACCCTTTATGAGAATCGACAAATACCCCAACCTTCTCAAAGAGCTGGAGAGGCACATGGAGGTGTGTGTCTGTGCATCAACATCTGTCGGGATGATGTGACCTTATGACATGTCGACTGACCAACATGTTTCTCTTCTTTCAGGAGTGTCATAGCGACAGGCCAGACATTCAGAAGTGCATGGCATCGTTCAAAAATCTTTCGGTAAGCAGAAACTGCTCCCCCGTCTTGTCAGATAAAGTTTGTAATGAAACGTAATATGCAATTATACTTAAAATCAGGCATTTAAGCAATTGTCCTTTCCACAATGCCAGGCTCAGTGCCAGGAGGTGAGGAAGCGTAAGGAGCTGGAGCTGCAGATCCTCACCGAGTCCATCCGGCTGTGGGAGGGAGATGACATCAAGACCCTGGGCTCTGTGCTTTACATGAGCCAGGTCTTAGTCCAGAGTCCTGGTCCTGAGGTACCAACTACCTTTGTTTGCAAATTGATAACTTTTGTACTTATCAGTTATCTTTGAAGTACCATCGAGTAGGGTTAAGGTTCACCTACTGGCAAGATATTTACAGTTCGATTTTCGTAGTGTAACATTTAAACAAAACTAATTTCGAATTTTTTTTATCTGAACCGGCCTCAGACACCGAGTCATGGCATTTAAACTGTGTACACCTTATTCACTCTCTCTCATTCCCTTTCCATTTTCCTCTCTGTTTGTTAGGAGAAAAGCGAGCGTTACCTCATGCTCTTCCCCCACGTCCTGCTCATGCTATCCGCCAGCCCCAGGATGAGTGGTTTCATATTCCAGGTGGGTAATTTGCATTTTATTAACACGCAAATGCTCTTCTCCAGACCTCTCTATAGTGTCAGAGTTTGGACAGAATATGTTGGAAGAGGTGTCAGTGTTCTTTCATGACCTGTGTCTGGTGTAATGATTTCCCTCTGCAGGGGAAATTGCCCCTCGCCAGTATGACGGTGAACAAACTGGAAGACTGTGAGGCCCATAAAAATACCTTTGAGCTCAATGGTAAGACTACACGAGATGAGTTGGATTAAGATTTAAAAACGTATGCAACGTCTTCAACAGCATTGTCTCTGTCCCCGCAGGTGCTTTGTTTGACCGTCTCCACGTGGAGTGCACCCACCAGCAGGACCTGCAGGACTGGGTGGAACACCTGACCCGGCAGATCAAACACACTACAGCCACAGCGCCCAGCCACAAGCCACTCACCGTTCCATGCCACACGGTCAGAAGCTCACCATTACGCACTCACGCATTCCATACCCATTGAAGTGTAAACCCATTTTGTATACATGTATGTTACATTTGTTGCTTTCACGCCAATTTTACAACGTGAGCTCTACAAACAATATGCAATGACAAGCCTACATCATGCATGCCACTCGTCTCAAATAACTATACAGTAACACATTGAATATATTTATAATATGAAAAATACAACATCCAGAGTGTCCAAATTATTCTTTATCACCATCCATGTGGTTTAATAAGTGTCTGTAGGATCCTTTAAATGTTTGCAGGTGTTTCAAAGAACAGTTCGTCATCAGTGGAGGAGAAAATACGTCTAATGCGTCTATGTTATTTTGTTCTTCAGCTCCCATCTCACCCCCTCACCCCATCCCGTCATGCTGAGAGCAGGGCCATGACAGTGGCCCCCAACTACCACACCCTGCCTCACCCGTCCTCCCATGGAACCTCTCACAGCACCATGATGTGGGGTCCACTGGAACCACCCAACACCCCCAAACCCTGGAGCCTGAGCTGCCTGCGGCCTGCACCCCCACTGCGGCCCTCTGCTGCCCTCTGCTACAAGGAGGCGAGCGACAATGTCCTTTAGACATCCTCGTTTGTGCTTGGTTGTTTTACTTATAGGGATTTTGAAAACAAATATATACAATATAATTTACAGGATCTCAGTAAAAGTCCCAAGAGTGTGAAGAAACTCCTTCCCAAGCGCAAGCCAGAGAGAAAACAGTCCGAGGAGGAATTTGCCCTGAGGAAGAGTATGTTCAAATATTTTTTCAATTATTTTCAAGTCCAGAGCTTTTGTTGGTGTGGTGCTCTAGTTAAAGGAATAGTTTGACATAAACTGTTCCACAAACCACATTTACCATATATATACTGTATAATTAAGAGGAGGTTCCCTCATGCGTCTGATATGTATGCAGAGCTGTGCTAAACTATTAGTTGCCTCTTGACTTTGGTTTCGTACCCCAAGAACAGCTCTAATTTCCTTTTCAGCAATATAACATAAGCATATTTCCAAAATTTTTCATTTTCAAATATCTGGGGCTTGTGTCATTCGTTTGTTTTGTGTTAATATACTGAAAGTGAAGCAAAAGCAAAGATCTGAAGGACATGAGCTTGTTTCCTTCATTCGTTTCTCCTCTCACCCTCAGGTACGGCTGCTCTGGAAGAAGACGCTCAGATCCTTAAAGTTATCGAGGCGTACTGCACCAGCGCCAAAACCAGGCAGACTCTGAACTCCAGTAAGAAACCCCCCCCCCCCATTTTTTACTATACTACTTGTGCATGTTCACGGAGGAAAGGCTGATACCGGAGCTTGCTGTCTTTGTGATGACTTTATGTGTATTCCATCACTTGGTGGCTTTCTTTAACACAAATATTCTGAACTGATCCTTCTAACAGTATCTTTTCTTCTCTCTGTTTCTCCTCCACTCTCCGACATTGCGGTGGTTGACCTGGTGTTTTGTTTTTCTTTTCACATCAATTCTTCTCCTTTCCATGTTGTGCTATAATTTTCTCCATGTTTTCTGATCTGCATCCCATCCTCCATCTGGTTGGTTTTATGATTTACCATTCGTTGCGTGTTGTGTATAATGCCCCCCCCCCAACACCTTGCACCGTCACTCCTCTTCCTTTGCCCATTGTTTTCAACCCCCCCCCTCAAACATTGCCAACGTCACCCTCGACCAGCCTGGCAGGGCACTGACCTGATGCACAACCACGTGCTGGCCGACGCGGACCGGTCCTGCTCGGACTTGTCGGGCCGCCGTAGCAGCGTGTCGCGGCCAGAGTTGACCTCTGACCTCTCAGAGGACTCTGACTATGACTCCATCTGGACCACTCACAGTTACAGGATGGGTTCAGTGCCGCGCAAGAGCTGCATCTCTCACCAGAACTAAAGAACGTACAGTACTGCCACGCTGTGCTGTGATGTAACGTACAGCCCGCTTACCTCTTTTACCTACAATGTATTAAAGGAAACTAGATTTTTGTTAATTTATATATTCATTTTCTATTTTCTATTTGTTCATTCTTTTGTTAACTTATTTGGTTTTATTTCTTTCTTTCTTTCGACGGTTCGTTGTAAGATGTTCGAAGCGTCTCCCTGTTGCCTTTGCCACTTTCCCTTTTTTATGTGCCTCCTCTCTTTCTGTAGTTGTCATGCAGTAAGTCTTAGGTAACTCTTGTTAAATTATCTTGAATGTGACCACTCCCCTTGTTTGACCATATATGTGGTGCACTCTCGCAGCAGAGAGGAGAGGGAAGTTGGAGGGGATTATGGGGGAGGGGATTACGGGGAGGGAGAGATGGGGACTGAGCTTTTCCTGTCTGATATTCAGATGTAATTCAGGAATGAGTGTATACTATTTACCATGTACTACTTCTCTCCAGTATGTGATTTAAGAGTATGAATGCTCAAACATAGCACAGATGCGACACATTCGCACACACACAGGTTGAGGCTCACATGCTCCTGCTGCCTACTACTATAGCAGCATGCAAATGAAATATCCACATTCTTAAATTTGTTTATCATTGCTACTATTATGATTTCAAGCTTATTTCTATGGCCAGCCCTCAGCCGAAAAAAACATCTAACATAACTCGACCACTGGTGAATAATCAATGTTCCATGCCCACTGTAATTGCATGTGAAACTCCGTCTATTCTTGTTGTCACTTCTACAGAAAGAGGAGATAATCACGTACACTTTGCTCTCTAGTTAACTTTTAAATAACTCAATCAAAAATAATTCACTGCGAATAACGAATTATAGGGTATTTCCACTGACCTTGCGAAATACATTTTTTTCCTCTCATACCTCTAGTTGTATTTTGGCCTTGCAGAAAGTTTTGGTTTTTAACTTTTAGATAATTTGAAGAGATTTCTTCTGTTCCAATACAGTTTATTAGAAATGGAATAACATTTTCAAACTCCTGGTTCAAAAAATTACAAAAAACCTGCTGACAACGCTGAAAGTTCCGTTAATTTATCTCCGTGAATAGTCTCTCCTCATCTGCAGTGGAATGACTTCTTACTGACGCAATATGAGTGAAGCAAACGTCATTTTACATCATCTGGATAAGGTTGGAGAAAGAACAACCAGGCAAACTATCTGCATTACCAGATAACATCATCGGAGTGAAGCGAGAGAATATGGAGATTTTTCGTATTTTTTGTTGAACTGGCTGTTTTAAGTTAACATTTTGATAATGTACTGCGTTGTGTAGTTTCCTCGGCATCATCCTTTAAACCTCACAGTAATGTTGCTGTGTGTCAGTGGTTTCACAGGGTTGCATTTCCACTAAATCAACGTGATTTTAATCTCAAGTTACTTTATTACTGAAATGACTCGCATAGAAGCAGGCATAGCTGGCCACTCAGACACAACTAAACTGTAAACTAAAACTCACAGCTAAGATCCTGTAAAACAAATGAGCCTTTGGCCCATTCAAACCATTCGGAAATATGGGTAATTATCTTTCTTGCTGTGGGTTAGGAGTGAAGATCAACACCACTCTCATATCTGTTCATTGAGTAGGGATCTTTAGCCAGGAGTAGGTCAGTAAAACAAACACATTTAATATTTGCATGTGTGAGAAGAAAAAAATGATCTGAATCAGCTACTCTGGCTGTTCCTCTTCCTCCAGACGGCCGAACCATATTTTCCCAAAAGTTTGACCTATGTCTTTGAAGTGTAGCTATTGCCGATAATATGTCAATAACTACGTACCCTTGTGTCACAACAAAATAGCACCTACGCTACGGCCTCATAAGACAGACATGCCTTTGTGTTGTCTGGCTTGCAAGGTTTTCCGTACTATCTTACATTAATGACTATTTTTATGAAGAAATATTTTTCCAGTATTGGTATTTAAAGTACAGTTTGGCATCCACTTCCGCCTATCTCCTCTTACAGTAAGCAATGTGAGTGACATGTGGAATATGTCGGTCTATGTTACCGTATTATTTAATTTAAGTTTCTGAAATGATATCTTTATTCCTTATTTTGTATACAGGCATTTTTTTATTTATATCTTATTCTGTGCGTCAATGTTTACAAAACGATCCCTGAATGAATTGTTTGTTTTTCACCTTTATTTATTTTTAATTTAATTAATTAATTTATTTTTACATTTTATTGGTCTGCTTCAAAGTTTACACTGAAATTATAACATGAAGTGTTGGAATTATTTTGCACAATCATGTAAAGGGGCAGTGGTTGAGTGGGTGGGTGGGTGGGGGGTTAGAGCCTGTTAAATTCTGTACCTTTGTCGTTGACCTACAGTGTGTATGATATAGTCCCTAAAGGTAGACTTAAGTATTTAGTGTTATTGTAAAGTAAATGCTCATTCGTAGTGTAAATGATCACCTTCGGTGTTTCTGGAAGCATTGAGGGTAAAAAAAAAAACAGGGGCTGCAATTATATGTGAATATGAATTATTCGCTCAACCTCAGAAAACTGTCAGAGTGGACTTAAAATATGAAGAGCACAGAGACTCCCTTTCTGTAAATACTAGTTGTTATGGAACCAGAAAAAAAGATACATCCTACCTTATATGAGTATTTGAGCTAAGAATATCACTGTCCTTACATCGCGTGCTATACTTTGTGACAGGTGTATTCTGTGATTTAAAAAAAAAAAAAAAGAAAAAAAACTTTTCTCAAACTGTGGGAGAGGCAGGGTTAAGAGGCTGTCTTTGACAAACGTCCTCACTGTGTGCTCCAATGCTGTATTCAGTCCACACATGTGACCATGTCTTATCTGCAAACAGCGCCTTCAGTGTATTTGTTCTACACTGTGAAAAGTGTTCAAGTTCCCAACGCTGTATTATGAGTTTTGAATAAATCTGTCATTTGGTAGACGCTGTCATTCTGGTGCTTTGTAAGGAGGGACAGATTTGATCATGTCTGGTGTGTGGTGGAGTTCCCATTTGCAAAGAATTGTATTGTGAATGGAGGGATTTGTTGTTGTTTTGTTTTGTTTTGTTTTGCCAGATATTGTCACTGCCTCTAATTTCCTTCCCCTGTCTGATCGATCTGATTTCTCTTCTGTGCATGACTAACACGCCTCTACTACCAATTGTGATGAATATTCGCTTCTCTTTGATGGTGACAGGTCTTCCAAAAGAAGTTCACACTTTATTCTAAAAAAAAAATGCACTGACTCACAAAAGGAGTCCTGACTCATCTCTGTACAAGGTGAGGCACAACTGAAAGTATCCAGTGTTGAGTGTTCTTCTGTTTTGAAATAGGACCGCACAGGGAAACGGGACTTCATGTGATCATCCCGGGTGCGGAGAAAGTCCACGGGGAAGATGCCAGTCGCAACGGACAAAGTGCAGCGGAAGAAAAGTAAGATGATCGGTTTCTCCTTTGTCCTAAATCACCGTCTTCACATTACACACCTTTATATACCACAGAAAGACCATAACCGTAAAGGCCTTTGGAGTCACACATGATAGTAATGTCATATGGTACCAGTATAATGTCAGCCACATCAATTATTCTCACATGAATTATTCTGCTTGTTTTTTAAATGAATTGCTAACTTATTCAAAGAGGCTCTGGGGGGCATTTAATTTACCTTCAAGAGTCTTCAAAGGGACCAACAGCCCTGTGGAAATTATCGTGTGATGTGCTGACCTGAAAATGTTGCTGTTTTATAGGAGCCTGGTGGATGTGGTGTATGCCCTGAGGGATGAGGTTCAGGAACTAAAACAGGTGAATGATTTAGGATGTTTATCATAGACTATGATTTGTTTATTTATAAAACGTTATTATAAAATTGTGTGGGGTTAACGCAAGATTAAAAATTGTAAAAAAAAAAAATATATATGTACACAAGGACCTGTGGATTTCTCTGTTTGACACTTACCATATTTGAGCAGGCGATGAGCCTAACTTTGGTTTGACTGACATGTATTTTCACATGAATGTTCCCCACGACAGGATAACAAGAAGATGAAGAGGTCACTGGAGGAGGAGCAGAGAGCACGGAAGGATCTGGAAAAGGTTGTGAGGAGGGTTTTGAAGAGCATGAACGATCCAACATGGGATGAGACCAACCTGTGAGGCGGCGAAACCTGTGCGACTGGGCAAAGAGAGAGAATGCATATTTCAAGGACTTGCTTGCACCTCGTGTGTGGGACGCACACACTCGCACACGGTACATCATTTAAGGCTAGGCGTGTGAGTGAGGGCAGGCGTGCATCTGTGAGCAGGTAACCGTGTACTTGTTTGAGGTGGATCCATGTATGTCCGCTCTCAGCAGGATGTCATTGCAACCTCTCTGTAAGACGGGAGATACCGGGACATAATGCAACGATAATGTTCATTGAACACCGAGCACACTTCCATCACTTTCATTGTCCACTGGAGGACAACCAAAGATAATTCCTCTCCCTCCGTTTACAATCATATATCCGGACACTGTCCCGCGGTACATAAATGGTACATTACTGATGTTAATTGACCTTGCAGAAAAACTGAACTTGAATCATGCAATTTCATAACCTCCCATTATATTATTTAATATTTTTCATGATTTTTGTTGTGTTTGTTTTTGTTGTTCCCTGATACAGGCGTTGCTTGATGTTTCTGGCCAGAAGTGAAGCTTGTGCAGGGAAATTGTTCTTCTCTGTCCTTTTTACCGTTTGAATACTTTGATTTTTATTTCTGGGCATCCTAAGGGAATTGTTCAGCAAATAACTGGTACTGTATATTGTAAATACTGCTAAAAGATGAGCCTTTGTCCTTTGGGAGAAATAAATGTGTTTTTAGAAGAATGACTTTGAGTGGCTGAGACGCAAGCACACACACACCTACTCATGTTGGGACATTGCTTTCATTTTTGAGTCATTTTGGCCAACCTTACATTATATTACTTATACTTACATTTAACTTTTACCAAACTGCAATTTAAATCATACCCCTTGAACCACAGCCTCCAGAAATTACATTTTGCCTCATTAGTTTAGTGTACGTTATATTGATTCGTTATTTTTTCCAGACAAAACGTGAAAACAAGGACCTGGAGTTGAAGTGGGTCGCATAGTAACCAAAGTGGTTTACTGTGAAGACTGAGGCAAATTTAAATGGAGCGCACAGGGTGAGCTTAGCCAATCAGTGCACAGTAGGAGATCAGCTGCTGTTAGCTGATGACCTGGATGGTGGCAAAGCTTGACTTCATAACCTACCTGAACTAATGTGACTCAACGTGTTCACCTTAAAGTTTATGTATTTACATAATGGCCACTTAAATCCTCACCATAACACTTCTTAAATGTTATTTAAAGTTTTCCCCCTGCCATTTTGCTGCTCTATTTGCTTCCTCTGCTGGAACACACTTGCAGTTTAAGCTAATTGGCTAACTTGGTGTTCAGGTTGGCTGAGGTAATAGTTCTGGACCGGTTTTCCGTCCCACTGGACTATATTTTGGACCTTCAGGACCGCTTCCATACACAAAACCACATTTGGACGCTGGGAAGAACTGCTACCCATCACCAAGGTAAGAACAAACTCAAGTAAACACTGGTGTAGTGTTTTAGTAGTTTACATAATTGTTAACAGCCATGCATTTTGATGTCAGTTCAGGGCCTGGCATTTGCTGGCTTAAATGTCATTACTCCCCTGTCACTTAGTGAAACCAATAGGCTGTTTTAAAATGTTTCTTCGACTTAAAGCTGTTGTCATAGGTGCATCAAAATCCTTCACACTTTTTTGATGCCGGTGTGTATGCGTGTTGACATTGCTACAGATGCAACAAGTGTTTCTTACTTTTACCATCAGTACATAACCCTCTTGCATAGCCGCCTATTCAAATCGTGGTTAATGCTCCTCTGTAACATTTTTAAAGATTTAACTGCTGCTAAAGCTCATACTGCTGTCAATAAGTTGAACGTGGTATATTCATCTTAGGGGTTACTTTCATCATCACACCCATATTTTTGCTTTGCTGCTGTGATTTATACATGCGTAAAAGGACAGATGAATAAACTACCTGTTCAATGTTTGCCTTATGAATTGGTCCCAAGTGAGCGGGAAGCCTTGGGTTGAACCATAAAAATGACCCTTATTGGTATTGAATCAAATGAAAGCCATAGAAAGGCACATGTTTATATGTTGTGGGGGATTGATGTACCTTTGACTCAGTCAAGCCATGGCAAATTATAATAAATGCTCATTAATCAGGCCACGTATACTCATTAATCTGATGCTCCATTAAAACCAGTTACGGGGATGTAATGTTGTGGCTGATTAGTGTGTCTGTGTACTGATATTGAACATCGTGTGAAACAAAACATTATTCATGCTCGTGTGCGTGCGTGCGTGTGTGTGTGTGTTTGTGCCCCCTCTGTTTTAAAACGGCCAGCATATTGAAATCTATTGTGAAGCCTGTTCATTGTCACAAGCTATGTGGGGGAGATGATCCCATTTTGCTGCTGTTGGATGAATAAGGACAGATGTCAACCTTTTCACTGTGACTCTCACCTTATCCAAATCAGTGGTAATGAAAATGGTTGCCTTTTGTTTCAGATTGAATATTCCTTTATAGGAACAAAAGCCCAATTCACATTCATCCTGTGACTCAGATCCCGGCAGATAAAGCCAGGCCAGCGCTATCGTGCTGTGACCTTGGTGGCCTGAATGTTTTATTGTCTGGTTGGCCCACAGTCCCCATTAATTAAAACACAGTGTTAAAAAAAAAAAAACATGCCTTGATACCAAGAAGTTTATCTGCACCTCTCTAGTTGACATTAACCAACCATTAACCAGGTGGAATAACACATTTCTGTAATGCACGTGGGCTCCTGCGCCTCTGTGTTTCTACTCTCGCTTTACGAGGACGTAACTTAAAAGCCGCCTTCTCCATGTCAACTTGTAAACTGAGGTGGCAGACGTGTATTATCAAGGTTCAGACCTGCCCCAGCCCTTCCTCCGTCTCTTTCTTCCTACCCGGATGGAGTGACAGCCTGTCACTGTGGGTGCTCCACAATACGGCTCAGACCCCGCGACTATTGTGGCACTCAGAAAAAGCATCAGGGTCTTTTCTCTTTCGTTCACTCTTTTCTCTGTCTTTTCAAAGCAGAGAATCAATCAGATGTACACACACACTCGCATGCATACACACGACTCACTTCTTCTCTCTCTTACCTCTGTGTATTCAGTAGCCAGTGATCATTTAGACTTGACATGTATTGTGAAAAACTGAGCTGCTCTGCCTCTTTCTTCTACTCTTTCTCTTCACTCTCTTTCAACTGTCTGTCATTAATGTCCAGGTCTTACAATATGCGAAACAGAGAAGAAGAAAAAGCGAAGAGTGAGGGATGAATTGATGGATGGGAGGATAAGCACTCACTGTCTTTTCTTTAAAGATTTGTTATTGTACAGTACTGTCTCCCAGTCATTTTTGGTTGGTGTTTCAGTCTGAAAGCCCGTCCACGTGCTCTTTTGTATGGGAAAGCAATAAGGCCCCATTGAATGAAGCTGAATGGACCTGCCATCCTTAGGGGCTGAGGCCTGAGGACTCCTATTCTTTAGCCCCCAATCTAATTGGAGCTGAAATGAAATGGAGGTTTCTTATGAAAATAGGCTTTGTTTGGCCGCAAGGCTGGTAATTCATAAACAATAAGCAGGGCCCCATTGTGTAGATAATAATATATTCATGCCGCTGGAGATGGGGAGAAGGCACGGCAAAGGCTGTGGATATATAAGGAGGATAAGCAGGGACAGGGATGGAGAGTGGATGCACAAGAGGAAAGGGAGGAGGAAGACAAGGGGCTAATAACAAACAGTGGGTCAGAGAAAATTGGTAATGGTTGGATAGAGGCAAAAGACTTATTAGAGGAAGTGAAAGGAATAAAAGTGGGCAGGAGTGCAAAGTGAGTGTGAGTGAGGTTGATGAAAATGACCGGAGTTCGAGTGATCGACAAGATAAGAGGGAAGTGCGGTGGGGGAAGCAGACTGGGAAAGGGTTTGGAGTACCTCTAAGCCTCCAGGTGACTGGTTTTTGGCAGCAGTAGGTGGAGAAGGCAAGTGGATGAGAGTATCACAAAAACGAGTAGGTTGGACAGTGCAAAGCTGCGTGGAGTTGTGAGTGGTGGAGCTGATTGGTGAGTGTGTTGGTCAAGTGCAGAGAGAGTCGAGCGAAGCAGTCAACGTCTGAGAGGAGAGACGGGAGGAGAGCAGCGTGTCTGCGGGGGTTTACAGCTGACAGGAGGGCTTCCACCGCCTGAGGCATGATGGGTGGCTGACACAACCAGGTGAGCTTTGTTGCCACTGTGCTGCCTGTGAAGATCTTTGGCTGAGACTACACATTGTTAAAGAATAACTCTCTCTGGCGTTCCTCGGCAGGACCAAAGGAAAATGTGCTGGGCTTTGGCTGCTCTGTGGCCAGGTGGGCTGATGAGTGGACCC
The DNA here is from genome assembly GCA_016785305.1 of Colistium nudipinnis. Lineage (NCBI taxonomy): Eukaryota > Metazoa > Chordata > Actinopteri > Pleuronectiformes > Rhombosoleidae > Colistium > Colistium nudipinnis. The sequence goes on from JAFBJU010000173.1 coordinate 2,441,529, forward strand.
TGCCTCCAAACTGTTTTCGCCAGGGGACACCCACCACTCTGGAGGCTTGCTGGTGCGAACTTTAATCCCCGTTTTTTATCGCGTTATGTTCAGAACAGAGTTTTGAGGCAGTGGAGTTTGGTGGTGGTTTGTTGTCACTGCAAAAGAGAGCGAGCTCTGGTGAGTAAACCTGAAAGGGTGTAGGAGTGAGTGCTTACAGGAGTTTGTGTGTGTGTGTGTGTGTGTGTGTGTGCGTGCGCGTGCGTGTGTGTGTGAGAGTGCTATGGGTGCTGCTGCCCTGACAGGAAGGACTTTCATATGCACACAGTCCTGTGAGAACTCATCTGCATAGTTAAGTTGCAGTCCATATCCCCTTGTGAGTTATATCTTGTCATAGAAAAGATGACTAGTTGTTGTGGTAACACTGTGTGCAGCATCTCATATTCATGCTATGCTGACAATGATCAGGAGAAAGAACTGAAAAGGCTGTCTGGCTGTATATGATAATAGAAAACTTCTTTTTTTTTACAGATGTTGTAAAAAGACAAACAAAATAAGCTTTCGGTTTATATGGGCGGTATGAAATGTTCTTTAGAAATCATGTTATTATATCACAAAATAGTTTGTATTTACAGTGCGTCATTATAATGCATCTAGCCTCCTTCGTGTTGCTGGTTTTGAACATGGGCGTATCGACCAAGAGGTGGTGGTATTTACTTGCATCCAAACGTGTGATTCCAGTACTCCTTGCACTGTCAATTTTAGTTTTGAGCCACTAGATGTCAGTATTTATTAATACATGAACCAGATTTGCAGCACCCGGTGCATCGGATTGCATTCAGCATAAAGCGTCACTCATGTCCTGATATTTTCTTTTATTTATTGTATGTTTGGATGCATGGTGTTAATGCACATTATTAAGAAAAATAAATATATGCACTTGGCTCCAAAATTTCATGCAACAGTGAATTACTTGTTATTATTATTATTGTTTTACATTTGAAATAACACTACTTTCACTGTCATTAGCAGAGAGACTGGTTGATAGAAAGTCCCTGAAAGAGAAACGGAGATATTGGCTGCATGTTTTGGACTAAGATAAAATAGGTTTGAACAGAATGTTTGATTGCATGTCACAGTAAAGGTCATGTATTTATTCAGAATTATATGGTTAGCCCTACCACGAGATGGCAATCTCACATAATTAAAATCCTCTCAATTGTGTGTGTGCTGGGGGGCATGGAGGGGGCTGGATAATTATGCTTTCCACATGCATATGCATAGTGTCCTTACATTGGCATATTTCTTATTTATGACACCTTTGTTTGCATATGTGTGTGTTTCACCTCTTTACCTACAGTATTTTGTAAATATCTGCAAACAGAACAGGATGTTTACCTGCTGTTTGTTTTGGTTTATTTGCATGCTGCTGGCTGTGCTGGTCACTACAAGTGGCTGGCAGTCAGAGCCTTGTAATCAGGTTGCGGGCAAACCGGGTGGCAGCGTTCCGAATGGTTTTCTGGAGATTATCCCAAAATTATCCATGAATTATCCCACAGAATTACACCATTCCAGTCAGGCCTTGTCCATTGATGGGAATGGGAAGAGGGAGAGTGTTGGAACTGGACGTGTGCATGTTGTGGGGGAGATTTGGATGGAGCAGTGTTGGTGCCTGTCATGGAGCGTGTATTTCTGTCTGTGCGTGTGCTCTGTAATGATTCTGGCAGTGTTTGTACATTGGGGTAATTGAGCATGTTAATCCACATCAAACAGCTATTAGCAACAGATTTTACTCATAAAAGTCACTGGTTAAAGGAAGAGGATGGACAGAAATTTAACATATATCTCAGAAACTGGGGACTTTTTGGTTTCTCTCCCTTACAGTCCGCCTGTGTTTTGTTTTCTGAGAGGGATTTTTTTTTCCTGAACCAATATAAATACGATTGCTGAAATGCAACAGAAGTTTGGCACCTCTAACTAATCAACTCCCTAAAATCTGCTGTGTAAATGTTGTGTTTGTCAGTATTGCCATGAAAGGTGTTTATTCCCAGAGCTATGCCTTTTCAAGCTGTAAGGAGCATTGTATTGAATTAATTTCATTGTGGCTGTTGTCACTGCAAACTGTGTTTCATTCAGTGCCATTAAATGGGAATAGATTGGAGGGACTAGTTGCCTGCTCGTGTGTGGCCGCCGAAGCCATAGGAGGATAAATAGTGCTGGTGAACCTCTCTGCGATAAGTGTTCAGTAAACAGGTCAGTGGATTGTCCTCCGAGGCTCAATCTGAGCTATTTTCCCTGGCTGAGAACACAAATTATCCTCTGTATTCATCCCATAAACAGGCCACCACTGGAGCAGTACTCGCATAGCTTGTTGTGGCCGTGTGTGCCTGCTCACTCACCCTGTTTTCTTGTTCTTTAGCTGAACACAGGACTGGTCGTATGTACAACCGCAACATAGGATACGCACGTCTCTGGCACTCAACGACATCACACAAAAAAACGCCGCACGGTTGAACAACAGATGGAAATATATCTATCAACGATAAAATACAATTAGATGTAGAGCAGGTGCAAGTGGAAGATCAGAGTGAGCCCCGCACCGCTAAGAAAGAGGAAAACAGTGAGAGGCAGAGTGGCAAAGAGAGGGAGAGGCCGAGGTGATTAAAGGTTAAGTACTCCTTTTTCTTATGCTGTTGGCTACTTCCTGCAGGGTGTTGTTGCTTGACCCGCTGGTTAGAGGAGAGAGGCAAAAAAATGGTGACAGAGGAAAGGAGGGACAGGAGACTAAAGCTGCATGTGAGGTTGGAAGGTGAGAGGTGGAAGAGCTAAAATGGGAGGAGTATTTTCCTCTGGCTGATGGGGAACAATTGCTTTCACAAGGAAATGCACGCACACACACACACACACTCTCTAAGAACTACAGTCCCAGCAGGCATATGAACTTCAGTGCAGTTGTTGCCATGGCGATACACTGAGTTGCTGACCCCCCGACTCCATTTCTCCTGCCGCTTTGCTATTGAAAGAGATGATTGACAAGTGTCCAAATGTCAGCCGACCCAGTCGGCCACACAGATGGGGGGCCATTTTATGGTACTTTCACTCGCAAGGAGGAAGGTGTGTGTGCGTGTGTGTGTGTGTGCATGTGTGTGTCTGTGCGTGTGTGTGTGTGCGCGTGTGTCTGTGTACAGATACATATATGCATGCATTGAGTATCTGTGAGGGCCGAACAAGCACTTATAGCAGTCGCAATGTCTACCCCCACTTAGAATGCGTAGAACAAAAAAAGCACCAGAGATATGCAGTCACGCACATGTCCATATACTGTAGATGTATTCACGTGTAAACACAGACATGCTTATGGGCAAAAAAAAAAAGAATCAAAACAATGCCCTTTTGTATGCGAGGCAGGGGCATATATTTGGTTTTGTCTTGGTTTGGCATTGGCTGTTAAGTTTTTAGTGTTACTGCTCTGCTGTGCTGTGTAGAGCACTGATGGACTGAATCTACATGAATCCACTTATTCCAACATCAAGCATGATAAACAGTAGTTTGCACACAGCAGGTGGTCCTAAACAAAGACTTCCACGTTGCTTATTTCTGTGTGTTTTTTAAACTCCTGTTGATCTGATATTTCTATCCCCACCCCCCTTTTCCTTCTGTCTTATTGTCTGCAGGCTTGAAGGGATCGGTCTTATCTTGATCACCCATAGCAACACATTAACCTCTTCTCTCTTATCTCTACACTGGTCATTAGTGCCAAAGCCCTCAACGTCCTATTGACAAGGGGTCACGGAACTGTGTTTGTGTGTGTGATCGTGCAATCATAGGTGTGTGTGTGCACGTGCCTGTGTGCGTGCATGCGCGCGTTGGTGCTGAGTTATCTTGGGTGACATCCGGCTGAGATCTGCTGAGTTGGTGATCTGAGCCGATAACATTATTTGCCTGTGGTGTGTATATGTGCAAAATATAGCCAGAGACATAGAGCAGAAAGATTCTGTAATATTGTATTCGATATTATGAGGCATCATGCCAAAAATGAACAGTTGATAATGCATTTGCTCACTTTCATCCTTTTAATTTGTTTTTGCATTGTTTTTACTGCATAGAATGTAATATTGGCTGTATATAGTGACCATATTTAAAAAGGTCTGAATAACACTCCTCTCCTTCTTGAAATCTTTGCAGGAAAATGCAGTAATTTAAAAGCTAGTCATCAGTTTTGCTATGAGGCTGTTGGAAGTATCGAGGGAACATGAAAGGTACTTCCTGTCTTTAATGCCACCAATGGAGCATAGCCCTTCAACTCTGTCAAATGGCTGTGAACGCAAATGTATGGCAAATTGAATCAAGTCAATCTTATCATGTCTTAATGCACAACAATCAAATCACCTACAGCAGTAGGTTTAGCACTTGCATTAAACACTCTGTGTACATCAGAGGGCTTTTTTACAAAAAGAAAAGAAGCAACAAAATATATCTGCACATAAATCTATTCATTAATTCACTGCTTTTCATGTCAATCTTTTCAGGGTCACAGGCGCTACTTTAATTGTGATTTAAAATTATGGATAAAAAAATAATAATTGTGTATATATTAGTTTTCTTTCCTGGTATATAGCCATTAAAACTGACTGAGAGAAAATAACCACATTTCTGGCAAAACATCTCATAGAGAAAATGTAGGAATTGAGTTTTGATTTGTGTGTGCCATTTTTTGTTGTTGTCACTAAATGTGTCTGGGGTGTTTCTGTCTGTTTACCGTCTCCTCCCGGACCTGTGTGTTAATGGGACTGACAATCTAACAGGTTAAAAGAATAATTGGAAGTCTGTTTACCCCAAACAGCCTCTCCTCTGCACATAATTACATCCACTCACACACATGTGCACAGAAACACTATCACATACTGAGGCACACTCAGTGAGGGAGAGACGGAGAGGGAGGTAGAGTCTCTGCACTAATATTTAGGTAGTAACAGTCATGTGTTTGAGTGAACCCTCCTCTTGTCCTCCTCTTCAGTGCAAAGCACTGTTAACCAGCGGCATTCACTGAGAGAGGAATAAATCCCGCAATGACCGTACCCATCATGCTTTGGGTGGAGATGTGCTGTAAGTGTGTGTGTGTGTGTGTACTGTGTGAGAGAGACTGATTGATGTGTATGTGAAAAACATTATTACAACACCCTCCTCTAAGGTCAGGGGTTCTATATGCAGTGAATGTCTGTAATTTATATGAAAAAAAATCCTGTGTATAATGGGCCTGCAGCAAATTATTATTTTCATAGTAGTTTTTAAATTAAATAAAAGTTGACAATTTGTTCCATTCCTAAAAGTCTAACGAGACATCTTTATATAGCTTGATTTGTCTTACAAATTCTTCAAAACCACCAGCCTTTGGGTTTTTGAAGAATTCTTCAAAATTGCTACTGTGTAATGTGTTCCTGGCTAATTGATACACATACAAAAATAATACATATTTATGTTTTATACATACTAAATTGATATTGATGGGTATTAGTAACAGGCTTCTTAATTGTTGCTGAAATATTAATGTTAGGCCTTTGCTACATACGGTCATTTAAAATCAACATATCTGAGACTAATTATGGTTTTGACTACGAATTTGAAGATACCCAATATACTTACCATATGCTGCCAAAGCAAGTATGTGAGGCTATTTTTCAGACATTTAACGAAATAAAATACTCATGAATACTCAAGAAAAAATTAGATTCAGCCACATCCACACAGTATGTACAATATAAACAATGTTTAGTTATGACGATTTTAAATGAACAAGCACTTGCACAACTGTTGGCTTGGTGTATAATCATAATTTATGTCATTTAAGCAGAGAACCATATACCTGATATCGAGACACACGTTCAGTACAGCGGCAGGTGCAGTGCACCTTGTATGGTTTCAGCTCAAGTGACGCAGTTCTTTTGCCTGGACATTGGTGGCGCTGCTGCTGCATTGTGTTAAACCATGCAGCTATACCGTGGACCCACAAGGCTGGCATTGCATTAGGAAACATTATCTAAATACTCAACAAAGTGAAATTGAATTTAAGCTCACCGTCTCCTGCCCCCTCCTCCCCCAACCATTCTGCTGATTCAACTGGCCCGCTCTAGGATCCCATTCTCTCCTTATTGTTAGAGTGAGTCAAGCAGGATCCCCTACTCTTCATCCACTTTCAAATTGAATCAGTCTCAATTTGACCCACCAGAATCTTCTACAGATGTACAGTGTGTTCATGCTGTAACGTTTAACACTTGTGCCTCTGTGTGTTTGTGTGTGTGCACTTGCTCGCATATGTGCCCCTGTGTCAGCTCGCATTGCTTACGGTGAAGTGGGAAACGGCATCTTCCTATTTGCTGCAGAATAGACCAATTAGTGTTTAGCATCGGTGCAGGAACCCATGTGAATGTGTCATTGATTAGCAGGATTTGGCTAATCATCACATCTCATAAACTCACCCGCTAATGTCAGCTGGATCTCCTACAGTACGCCTCCTTCTCCTCACTCTGTCTATCCTCCTCAACTTCTCTTCTTCTCCTTTCAGCTCCCTCTTCCCGTCTCTTTCCGCACTCGTCTTTTTGCCCATCTGCCTCCGTCTGTCTTCTCTCCGTTCCTTCCCCTGTTTTTCTTCACTCTGAATTTCTTCCTTCCTTTCCTCTGCTTTCTTCTCATTTCTCAACAGTGAAGGGTTTACAGTAGAAGGAACTGTGCGGATGCTGACTCTCCTGCTCATACATCAAAAAAGGAAAATTAGATTCTGATTAATGAAGCCACTTAAAAATCCTATTCATTTCCTCCGTTTCTTTCATATATTAGAAGTACTGTACAACAAAGGAATGCTATGCAAATAAACTGTGGCATATCATCACTTTCAGCCCAAATCGTTTTGAGTAGTTTATTAAATTAGTTTAATAACCTCTCTTTTAATGTTGTCGCTTAAGGTCAAAACAGTGAGGAAAAATAAGATAAGATGGGTGAGTTACAAAAAACAAAAACAAAGCTGATGTCTGACAGGTGCCTCATCACAAATTTCAGTATATTTTTAAGTCCTTGTCTATGATCGATGAAAAAAGTCCATATTCTCTTGCATATAATTTGCTAAAGTAATTTGCTTCCAGAAAAAAATATAAGGGGAGAGCAAATTTTATTTTCATTACTGGTTAATCTGTTGATAATAACAAAAACAAAACTATTAATTGTTTGTTTTCCATAAAATGTCAGAAAACTTGGTCAAATGCATTTTCCCCTTCTTAAACTATCAATAAATTGCTGACTTAGTACAAGTAAATCTCAAAATATTTTATGGTCAGAAAAGATGAACAAATACACCAAATCTGTTCATTTGTTCAACTAAAACAATTAATACATTATCAAAATAGCAGCAGATTATTTTTACTCAAGTGTTGCACTTATCATTTGGGTCTACCACAACATTTAATAACACAATTGTTATTGCAGTCAAAACTGCAGATAAAATGGCAGGAGTGACTAAATTAGGTTTTGATTTTGTAAAAACAAAATTCACTCTTTTTGCGTTTTTTTTATGTTGTGTAATAGACATTAGTTATCATATTAATTAGTATCTGTTTGACATAGTATGGTGGCCAGCTGGGAGACTGATAGAGGACATGTGGTGTACATGTGTGTGTGTGTGTGTGTGTGTGTGTGTGTGTGTGTGTGTGTGCGCGTGTGCGTGTGTATCTACGTACGTGCGTGCGTGTGAGAGGCTTCAGGGGGGAAACTCACAGCGTTTGATTTGTTGTGTTGCTAATGTGACACTGATTATACAGGTCAGAGTAAAACAAAGCGGTGAGATGCTGCAATGCTAATAGAGACGCTGTGATAACAGGGTTGTCATCACACACACTCACACATACTCAAACACTGATGGACAGATACTGCTTCATGAAAAGTACACTCATATATGTAAGCACATGTATATGCATGCATTCTTGTGTGTTCCTTATGAAATGCATGCAAAGAGACAGCCACGCACTCGTGAAACATGACGCACACATTCACCGTTCATGGAAAACATCTCACAATGACTTCAACAACCACACTGAGCCTTTTTTGTAAGAGGTAGACTGTTGCCATGGAGAAAGGAGGTTAGTGAATTTGACCTATGCTATCATGCTAGCTTTAGTCCCCCAGCTGTAATTTCAAATGAGGGAAAAAAATTAAATGTTTCTCACTGAATTGATTTATCCCTATGTTTATGAGTAGATAAGTGCAGTGATGCTTAGATGGAGGGTTATTTTCACGGGGTGACTCTTTTGTGTGTATTGTGTTTATCTAGGCCACTGTTGATGTAGGGAGTACTGTAGCTCTTTTTCTCACAGCAGGGACCCTCTTTTTGTGTTTGTGTGCAAGTGTTTTTCTGTATGTGCGCCTGCAATTTGTTTGCGTTTGGTGCGTGTACCCAATCTCTGCGGCAGGTATGGCAAAGTCACGGGAGACATTGTGGTTTATGGAGAGCGGTGCGTGATCAGGCTGCCCTGCGGCAGTAACAACATCGAGCACAATAGGACGTGAAAAGTGGAAGTGACGAAATATCAGGCCTTGTATTTGTTCTGATTTGGTCACCTCATAACCCGTTCTCCATTTAAATGGAGCCCGTCTTGTGGCCTCGTTTCAGCTTGCACTACTTTTGATGCAAAATAAAGCCTCCAGTTTTACATTATTTGACATAATCATCAGTACCAGAAGAGACTCTGTGTGTGTGCGTGCTTGTGTGTGTGCGTTAGGGTGTGTGTGTGTGTGGGGCTGGGGGGAGGGGGACATATGGAAGGTGACAACAGAGCAAATGGGAAACCAAGATACATTTGTCTATCTGGGTTTTAGGGCAATTTGCTGGGGTGGGCGGTTGAATGTTGGTCAACATGGGCGGGGGACTTGTCACTCATGTGTTTGACAGTGCCTTGTATAGGTTGTCATGTTGCTCGGCAGCCAAAGCAGAACAGCCTTGGCCCCGGAGGCCAAGCCGGGGTCAGTGTCTGCCCTAAATGGACCCGTGACAGCGTGGGCTGCAGATAGGCGATGCGCAGCTCTGCGGAGGTCAGCCCAGGGGTGATTCAATTCTCTGTGTTTGGGCGTCAGGAGATTGTGTGCTCACCTCTGTCAACCCCGCCACATACAGTTCAGCAGAAATAATACGGAGAATCACAACAGCAGTGAACAGGGCTGAGACGGAGACTAACCTCTTTGTTTGTGAGTGTGTGTGTGTGTGGGAGAGAGAGAGAGCGAGCGCAAGCATGTAGTGTATGTATAATTCACCAAACAAGATTGTCGCTGTTGTCCTTTCTCCACTGTGTGCGGGTAATATACTAGACACCAAGGTGCCTGTAACTTCTCAGTTGACCCTTAAAGGCCCCACTGGGTATGGTGGGGTGTGGAGGGGGATGACTTTGCTTCTGCATCCCAGAAGACTTCCATATTCATTGTTTCTTTTGTCTTCTCTTTATATGCCTGCTATCTCTCTTTAATTGTCTCTCTGTACTTCACTCTTCTAGTATGTTCTCTACGTCCCTCTTTCACTCTTCCTCCGCAGGAAAACTTCTCACCTTGCGCCTGTATTTTGATGATGTTTGTGCAGGTCAGGGTTGGATGCTCTTGTGTTGAACAATCTTTATTGCAGTGTAATGCAAATCAATCAGGTTTTGAATATTGTATTCATTTGAAATAGTACACAAAATATATGGGGTCACTGTGGATGGACAATGCCTTGCCTTACCCTGAGCGATTCACATACAATTAATCTAAATTAATATACAAATATGATGAACATTATGAACATTAATAAACACCTTATGATTGGCAATGTAGCTTGTTAGGAATATCCATGATTGGCAGTTCACTCGAAGCCCTACAGTGTGTTTTTGAATCCGCTGTTTACTACTACTATATACTATAAATTTCGAGAACATTTCCAGGTGGTTTGGATGGTACCCAACCCTGCTTTCTGGAGGACAAACTACACCATAGTGAGATTGGAAAAAGAATGGAACATGTCCCTATCTTTGGATTTCCATAACTTTCATTTAACTTCGTAACTGTTGAATTCTATATTCTAATTCTATATACACAGCTACTGCTTTACCCACCATTTGCTTCAATACACCAATAAAATGTGCCCACCAGTGTATCAATGTATGGGATTTATACGATTATTTTATTCATGCCATTAACCATATACATCATATCATGTCTTTAAATAAATATGTGGGCTTTTAAACTATTAGCATATCCTGTGTGTGTGTGTGCATGCATGTCTGTGCGTGTGCTTGCGTCCGTGTGTCAGAAGAACCAGTGGGAACAACCATCTGGTGGTGAAGGCCGGTAAACCGTTGGAGACGTCCTGCCCCTGTCCTTGTCAGTGGCAGCTGTGAGTGTGTGTGTGTGAGTGTGTTTGCGTGCTCACATGTGCTCACTAATTACGACTGTGACGTTCATACCGGTTACGGCCATCATGTGTTGACACATCTAGCTTCTAACCAACTCATCCATCCCTGCCGCCCGTGGTTCTGCAGCAGGGAACCTGTGACTGACTTGTACAGTAATTGTTGTAACGTGACGTTTCGTACACTTTCCTTCAGGGCATTCTAGGCAAGACTAAGCCTAGTTGTGTTAGAGTTTTAAATTGAAAGTTATTGAACATATTTAAGTGCTGCAACTAATGATTAGATTTGGTGGCATGAGCACAGTCACAGATGGGATTTGTCCTTGCACCTTCACTGTTATATATACATTTATTTTATTTGAATAATACTCATTGTAGGGTTAGTTGTGGTTGATTATTCATCACAGAGAAAATGCAGTCCTCATGAGCAGACACTTAAAACCATTTTAAAATTGGATTTTTTTTTTTTGGTGATCCCTCCCCAAGCGATGCCACCATTTTTGCATTTACAAGACAGTTGGTTATAATAAGACCATTGTGCATTCATAATACCTTTTTAGTAATCATTACTTTTTTCAAAATCATATTTTAGTCTTATTTAGGCTTCTAAAATCTATCTCATCAGACACAGCGGTGTTTACTCCTCTTCATCGCTGCTTGTTCATTCCACTCTCTGCGTTGCAACCCCCCTCTCCCCAATCCCAAGGGCAAGCCAAAGGGTGACAGCTTTGTTTGTGTTCTTCACTAAGTGATTTTTGATCAACTGGTTTGCGTGAGTCGTCCCAAGGGCCAAAGCAGCAGAGGCTGTGGGAAATTGAACTGAGGGTTGGTGGTTTGGTCAGCCGGAGATGGAGGAAGTGAGAAGGGCTACAAAGCACATCCACAGTTATCCAGTTGATATTTGAAAATGTTTTTTTTATGCATGACAATCTCCAGTTCATATATTTATATATATACTAAATTAATGATTAGTTGTTCTGTACACATTTTAAGTGTCTCTCTTTTGCTCAAACTGCATGCGCAGTTGCAAAGCTATATGCCACATATTATATACACTTAGTATGGTTGAACAAGACTTGGCATTTCATTTTTTGCCTAAGAATATTGTCAGTTAAATCAGATTTGGCTGTTCAATATTGCCTTTGATATTCATATGTTTTTGTCATTTAGACAGTTTGAACAGTTGACATACACAACAGTGACATACACAAAAAGTTTACTTGCGACTACTGGTCATCTTAATCCAGTTTCTGCAGACAGTGTTTCTATTCAGTTGTTCAGACAAAAAGAGAAGCATTTCAAGTCCCTTCAGACCAAACAAGCAGTGTACCAGTATTACAGACTTTAGCTGTAAATGTATCCTTCAGACTGCGTGTGCAACTTATTTAAGAACTTCTCTCCTTTTGTTTGTCAGAAAGCCTTGGGATAAGCACCATATTTATGCTCAAGTTGTAACCCTTGCAGTTAGACACATTTATAAAACTAAATAGGCGCAAAATAACAATTTGCTCACCGTTTCTACAGCTATCGGGTGCACTAAATTATTATCCTAATAAATCCGCCTTAACACAGCTCAGTGGCAACACCTGTACTGTGTGATCAGCTATGTTGACTTTTAAATGGACTCAATACAGACACAGCTACAGGCCACAGGTCGCAAAAAGTGTGTATAGCAAAACTTCCCTCAGTCCTATGATGATCCATATGATAGTTTATAAATTGCCAGATGTGTTGTCGCTGTAACATACATTTAAAACTGAATATCGTAGATAAAATTGTTTTTTTTTGCTTACAATCCTCGTTATTCTTGAAAAATATTTGGCCAGATTGTGGCAGTTTAAAAATTAGTATGAATGTGAGGCCAAAACAAAAGATGGATTTGAAATGTAGCTTCTGAGATGTGTAGGCTGGTACCAGCCTGGGACCAGCAGATATTATTTATATTAGATCAACCACACATTTTCTTGATGGATCAATTGTAATAGTGAATTTGCTACTGTCATCGCAGAGAAATCCTTAACTTTGTATTAGTAGTTATTAGTATAATAAATATGTACTAAAATAACTTATAACTGGGCTATGATACTGTATGGACTTTTTTTATGCTGAATATTTACAGAATTTGCCACCTTGATTCTTAGGGTGTTAGCTGAAAAAATGCAGTATATTCACATCTGTTTTAAATGATCAGAAAACTGACAATGGAGGCGGTGAGTCTATAATACCATTTACTCCGAGATGGTTTTAGCCTCCAGATGATCTATGCCATTATTTATGTGGTAATCCACACACAGACCGGCAGCTGAGATTCTTACCTTATCAAAACCAACAACCATAAAAATGTGTCATAAATGCTGCATAATGCATGTATATATATAATCAGGCCTTTATTCTATATGTTTAATCCTTCTTGCTTCATTCAGTCTGAGCAAGTCTTGATTCGACAGAGTGATGGTTGAGTGATAAAGTGCACAGGGCAGTTGGTTTCGGGTGCACTCATGAAGGCTGTACTTGTTTTCCCATTGTGCAAGGAGAAATGCAGTTATCTATATTGAAGTTAGAGATGACCATTCTTTATGTGTCGTTTTGTTGTTTTACACCATAATTGCATGTTATCTTCAGGGTGTACTTAGTATATCGTTTTCAAATATTTCCTGAAACTCCCACACATAACCGGTGTAACCAACTTTCAAAAAAGATGTCGTATGACATCTCAAATAAAATGTTCTGAATTTTGAAAATGGCAAAGAATGAACTGTAAAGTTCATGCAGCTCCTCTATGGCAACCTTAAATAACCAATTTTAATTCACGATGACGCAAAGGTATTTGAGCAATGTACAATCTCCAGATTTTCTCCATCACACACAAGATTGGATTTTCTAGTATCAAGTTTTCCCAAAATTGTAACTAATGGAGATGGCTTTTTTTCTTTCTTGCATAACTGCCTCCATCACTCACCTTCCACCACCCTTGTCGCCATTAATAAGACAAACCTTTGCTTTCTTTTTCAGACAGATTTGTTCAGTGATCACATCTGAGTTGCTCACATGCTGGGACCTGGCTCAATAAGAAATAATATTATATAAGGTCATATAGGGTGTTTTATATAGAACTTTTCTTGTGCTGAAAGACTAGACAAAACGCCTTACATTGCAGTTTGACCAAATAACCTTTTATGAAGAGCTTTCTCCATCAGCAGTGTCTTGCTCAAGGACGCTTTGCCACAGTGACTGGAGGAGCTGGGGATCAAACCAGCAGCCACCGACTGGCGTGGCCAAACTTTAGACCTATGGCATACAGTGAGTTGCGGTGAATACATCAGCATCCTGCGCGCACAGTCACTCAGCTGTTGGCTATCATGCTCCTTCCCTCTCTCTGCTCTGCAGAGGCAGCTGCGCAGGAGCAGAGATAACTCTTAACTTTGTTTTGACACTTTTGATTAAGGACCATTGAAGGAACACCTGTATGGCGGCGGGGAACAATGCGCCGGGCCCGTAGAGAGATTGATTTTGTGCATTAGAGAAGCAGCCTTTGTCTAAAGCCACGAGGCCCTTTGTTATGCTAACCAGCCATGGAAGATTTCCAATTCAATTTCACCTGAACGCTGGTCAGCCGCACGCTCCATTGTATGGCGTCCCTCGGGCCCCGGCAGCCCCCACCACCACCGCTGCCGCCGCTGCCTCTCCCCTGTCGTCTCTCAAACTGCAATTTAGCTGCTGTGGAGGGTGCATTTGTGTGTGTGAGTTGGGGACCGTGTGTGTGTGTGTGTGTGTGTGCGTGCGTGCGTGCGTGGGGGGTTAGATTGACAGCTGACTGGATACACTCGCCACAGTATTCACTCTATCCTGTCCTTGTGTGTGCAGTGGGCTGCAGAGAAATGAGGGCTGCACGGTGAAATGAGATGATATTAATTATCCTAATCCTGATAGCTCTCTCTGGAACTCGGCTTCCACTCATCTGTCTCAGGAGAGGACTTGGATGGTCCGGCAGAGAGGAGAATGTCAGAGAAATTAAATGAAAGCTGGAAAATTCAGTGGAGAATACTCTCAACAAAAACGCAGCTTACTGAATAAGGTAGATTTGCTGCTCTGTCTACCTTTTTCTTTTAATGATTTTCTACTATTCCACTCAGCTTGTAAGTGAGAGTTCTCTTTTGACTCAACGAATATCTTAATTAAGAAAAACAGGAGGCAAAAAATGAGAGAATGAAAATACAAAATGTCCCATTTCTCTTTGAATTGATTGTAGATTTTTAAACAGCCCCAAACAGTTTTTCTAATAATAAGTAAAGTATCCACAGTCTCTTGCACAAGACTGCATGAACGTATCATTTTGAAATGATTATTTATCTCCAGGCAAATTTATTTTCTGATAAAACTAAGGAGGAGCCTATTTTAATTGAATACCCCTCCAAAAAGCACATGATAATTGAACCAGAAGGGAAAGGCTGGCTGTATGAATAGGCCTATATTACATTGAGATTTGCATTAAGATCCAGTCTACAGTGATGAAATGACACAATGCCCAACTGCAACCATTTACTCTGATACATGCATTTAGAGAACTTTTTAACTCACTCATTATGCTTGATGATTGTATTATTTTAGTGGTGTCACACTCCAGTAGGCTGGATTTGATAACATGATTCTCAGAGCACACAAATATTAATTAGTTTTTTTTTAATTCTATGATGAATTAAGTTGCTTGGTTTTGCTGAGTGAAATACAATTAGCTTTGAAAATTTTAATCGAAGTTTCACGAGTTAAACTATGTGTATTGTATATGTGCCCATAGCACCTCCCGGGGTTTGTGTCTCTCTGTGTTTTGTGTACCGTTGGAACTCCTGCGCTTATGTGTAGAATTATTTTATAATAACCTTTCATATTATAGCAAATGCAGTGTAGTTTGTTCAGTTTCACCCCATTTAAAATTTAATTGATTTGTTGTTTTTCGGTGTTTGCATGGTTGTTTTTCGATTCTGATAGTTCTTTGTTCCGTAATGCAGCACATCAGCACAAATGTGTGCACAGAAAGGCCTAATCCTGGCCTGAAGTGGAGGTACAGTATATTTAGAGCGCTTTTGATTGTGATGGTTGTTATTATTGAATTTGAGTGACGATCACGGTCGTTTGATCGTGAATCAATGCCTCGCTGTTTTCGTTGTGATGCGCTTGAGGGGACGCCGAAGTGTAGAAATTGTTTCATGGGGCATTTTGTTTTTTTGCAGCTCCGAGGGGCTCTTGTCTCCTCTCTTGAGCTTGCCCTGTAGCCTGATGAGACCCCTACAGGCACCAAACTCCACCCCCCCCACCCCACGCTCACGTATACGCACTCTCCCTGAAACCAGTGCGCCAGTCAAAATGAAGTGAGTGCTGTTTACCCCCTTGTGCCTGAGGTATCAGTGCCAGCATAGAGTGGCACATCTACCCCCGCCCCCCACCCTTCAATAGGCTTCTGAAGTGTGAAGTGTATTTTTGTTCTCGTGTTTTTATACCAATTTTAATTCCGCAGCTGCATATCTGAGAAGCAGGATTTCCTTGGTTAGCTTCCCAGATTTTCTTTCTCTCCATCTCGCTATTTCCCTCCTTCCTCACGCACCCTGTCTCCTTCTCCTACCCCTACAATCCCTAACCTCACTGTGTGTCTCTTCCCTGCAACCCCTCCGCCACCCCCTCCTTTCTGTTGCCTGGGGGCTGATTATTTTAGTGGAAATACCGCCATCGTGTATCGCTGCCAGATTCTGCCAGCCCAAGCCTCTGCCACCCCGCCCCTCCCTCCCCGCCCCCATGCCCACATCCCCCTACAATCCCTAACCTCACTGTGTGTCTCTTCCCTGCAACCCCTCCGCCACCCCCTCCTTTCCGTTGCCTGGGGGCTGATTATTTTAGTGGAAATACCGCCATCGTGTATCGCTGCCAGATTCTGCCAGCCCAAGCCTCTGCCACCCCGCCCCTCCCTCCCCGCCCCCATGCCCACATCCTTGCATTTAGAATAACCAATCTGATGATGTGACAGTTTCTTTCTGCCGGTAGAAAATCTGCCTCTAACCCTCTTTCTCTCTTCCTCTTGCGTTTTGGATTCCAACGTTGTTTGACATGTTATAGAAAGGTTTGAGCTTCCCACCTCCGCAATCCTTATTCTATCCCAGGGAAGCGGTTGGCATGGGAATTTAATTCTTGGCAAAGAGGGCAAGGAAGGAGGTGGTGATTTGGGGTGGGGGGGTGCTTGATATTAAGAGGAAGAAGAAAATCTTTTGAAACACTTCCCATCTCAATTTATTACTGAACTCTGAGTTCCACCAGAGTGTTTGCTTTAAACATTGATTTTGCCGTGCTTTTCTTGTGCTTGTGACTTTACACTAGGAGCTTAGATTAAGATACACTTCAAAGTTAAGAGATTTCCGTGTTGTGTTTGTGTTTGTGAAAGTGCACATGGTGCTTGTGTCTCGTACATCCATGCCAATGGTCTTTGGCGGTTGAGTGAATGGACATTGGTTGCCATGGGACTGGCTGAAGAAGAGATTGGGTCCATTTCTTCTTAACACGCAGACAAACTGTAAACTTTTCGACCTCAGTTTGCAGACATGTAGCTCAGGCTAACTCGTGTCGGAAAGCTCCTATCGGATGCCAATCACACGCTTAACCTAAGAATGCACCTTCAGAAATCTCACGTCGGCTTTCGGTGCGATGGTGGCCATTAACTAATCTGTCATCAGCTTCATTGTCATGCAATCATATAGTTAGAACTTGCCAATTATGAATCACTTATGTTGGTTTACGGTATTTTAGGCACGGGGGAAGCCTAGCAGAGGTTAATCAACACTCTTTTGTTACATTGTCTCAGTTAATGTATTGGCTAAAGTATTTTCTCTGTCTCTCTCTCTCTCTCTCTCTCTCTGTCCCTCTGTCGGTCTGTCTGTCTGTATCTGCTTGTCTCCCTTTCTCCTTCTCTCTTTCCCTCTCCCTCTCTGTCTCCCTCTCTCTCTCTCTGTCTGTCTCTCTCTCTGCCTACCTCTCCCTTTCTTTCTCCCTGCTCATCTGTTTTTTCACAATGGCTCAGCCTTGGTGGGATCTGGCCGCCTACAGATAACTGCAGTCTTTGTGCAACCCATTCTAAGCGGATACATACGGTACCATGCAGACAGGGTTTGGGTATTTGTTTGTTCATTCTGATCATGTACATACATTTCTATCATATGTCCAGGAACCGGTTTATTTAGACATGTCGATCCTTGTGGATTTACCTTGCACATGACCCTTGTAAAATCAGTCAACAAAATGTCATAGAAATAAGGGAGATTTCTCCTAATGCAAACGCACACAGGCCAAATATTCGGTACATCAGAGTCCATATTAACATGTACGGGAGAGGAGATGGGTATAGAGAGCCCCGTCTACGCTGGCTTGTTTATCAATGTGCAGCTCCTCTCGGCATGCAGAGCAGCCTGGCGGCCCCCAGTGTGAGGCTGAGCAGGCAGAGCTGTCATTGTTTAACGCCTCCCCTGATTAGTTTACTCTCGCCTGATTAGAAATTAATTAAAATGATGACACAGATCCCAGCAGAGGAGAAGCAGGAGGAGGAGGGAAATGAGGACTACGTGTGTGAAAAGGGGGTGAAACGAGGGGTTTGTGGTTTGTTGGTGACATCCACTGGGAAGGGGTGATGTTAAGTCAGGGAGCTTTTAGCAGGAGAGTGTGCAGTTGGGAGGGATTTGGTGTGGAGTGTGTGGCAGGCGTGGGGGGTAAGTGTTTTGGGCCAGAGGGGGGCAGCGCGCAGGGAGCGGCGCTCTGGCGGGGGACAAACATGGCTTAATGAGTGACTCTTGTCGCAATCAGAACATCGTTTCCTCATGCATTCTAATGAGCTGGATGTTGCAGAGGAGATCGGTTCACGCTCTTAATTTATTCAATATATTTTGTGTATTCACCCTGTTTATTTAATAAGAGAGAGCGTGCACATTAATCAACATCGCCGCCATCATCACATCAGAGCAAATACGGCGGGGTGACTTTTCTCTCCGTCCTTCCGTGGGTCATGGCACGGCTCCTCAGGACAGCGATGCGGGTAAACATTATGCTGCCGCTATCTGCTCCCTGGTTATTGCATCTGCAGACGCGGTGAGTGTTGCCGTGCAAGTCAGAACAAAAGCTTTGAGTATTACATCGGAGTCTGATATCATCTCGGTTGAGCAAATATCAGTGTTGTAAACATTTGAGTGTCGATCCGAGGCTTACATGTCACCCATGGATGAGCCTGTAATTCTCTCTGCTAATAATTCTCCTTGGAGTCCCGCCCCTCTTATCCCACTGGGGCCTGTTTGTTGCCTTTCCATCTCGCTCTCTCCCTCGCTTGTTTTCTCATCCCTCCATCATCGTCGCGGGGAAAGTTTCGCCCACCAGAAGGCACACTTCACAATCCACAGGGAAATTGTAAAATTGTACCCCACAATGCAACCAACTTTTGCTCACGAAACTGCTGATTTTCCTTTTCCGCGTCATCTCCTCCTTTTCACTGTCTTGTTTTGTTTTGCCCTACCCTCCTTCTTATTCATGTAATAATGTAATCAAAGGGTTGAAAAACCTAGCGTATAGGTGTGTGTGTGCGCGCGCGCATGCGTGCGTGCGTGAGGGGGGCCGTATAGTGCGGAAACTAGTGGGTTTCCCATAGCAATGAGGGCCCATGGTTCTCCTGGTAACGTAATTGGCATGTGTTTCCTGGCAGGTCTTATTGTGGCCTCTCCTAATCACTGTCCCCAGACCTAACAAGAGCGACCTACAGTATTGCGGCTGCACTGAAGGAGCCTCTCTTTTGTTGTTTTATTTCAATCTCTTTCTTCCTCCTGTCTGTCCTCATCCCCTCGCCCTAAGAGAGGGACGCGTTGAGACGGCCTGATTACCCCAGTCAGATCCAGATTTGTGTGTCTGTCTGTGTGCACAGACACACACACAAGCATGTATGTAAGAAGTTTGATGCCCCCCCCACCCCACAATAAAACCAGTTGGTTTATCGAGGCGGACTCCTGCCCAACTGAGCATGTAAACCCTAATTGGAAAATGCTTTAAATAATTTCTAATTAGTACAAGTGTGGTAATAATTGGCTGGGTAATCTGAGGATTAATTAGTGGTGCTGTATAGTATGTGTGTGAGCGAGCGAGTGAGTGAGTGACCGTGAATGAGTGCATGCATGTGTGCTCAGTGAGCACGTGTGTGGTGCATTGTGTATGTGTGCACGCGGATGTGTGTCTGTGTGCTGGTGAAACACACTGGGTCAGGCCTGGACGGGGAGATGAATAGACCCCAGGTTCTGCAGCTTGCTAATGGAATCCTGGCCACTCAAGGAGGTCTGTGGAGGAGGGAGGCCAAGACAGAAGCACCTTTGTTGGCCAAGTTGTTCTGTGGGTGGCCCCCCCTGCCTGCAGACCCTCATTTGTACCATGGTGGGCATCCACCCCCTCTCTTATGACCCCCACCTTATTTAACAGCTAACCTCGCCTCCACCTCCCCTTCACCTCTCCCAGCCGTCCGCTCCAGACCCCCCCCCCTCCTCCTCCTCACATCGTGCACACTGCTCTCATCTTCTTTCTTTGGCTAAATGACACGTTTTATTTTCTTTGACCCAATATGCTCCCAACCCCGGCTCCTTCTTCCCCTCTCCCCGTTTTTATTTATTTTTTTAACCTAGATGTATTCTTTTGCCACTTTCTCCTCGCCAGTCATGACCACTCTCTTCCACCCTCCTCCACATTTCCCTCTTCCCAGCTTGCTTTGGAGAAGAGGGGGCGAGCAAGCGCGGGGCTCTTTGAGTTGTGTGCTTCCACTTGGTATACCCTCTAATTACTGCACCCTTTCCTCGGAAAAAGAGAAATGTAGGAAAAAAAAAGAAGAAGGAAATGAAGAGCAAGACGAGTATAACCACTTGTTACTCCAGGCATTGGTTTCATAACACTCCCCTAAATTGCATCGTTCAGCAACAAGAATGTAGGCCCTTCTGGATTCATTGGGATAGGAATGTATATGTATTATCATTTTTCTCCCCATATTATAAAGTCTACATTCACAATATGTCAAAAGTTTTTTTCCATTCACCTTGATGTCTCACATCGTTGCTCGCCACTCTGCCTCTCTGTCAAGGCCGTACAAATCTGGAGCAGTAAACAAACTGGGATCAATATCCCGCAAGACCAATTTAACAATGACACTGAAGCCTTCTCTTAGTCATCCATTGTTCTCTACAGCTCTTGCCAAGCTTAACAAAAGTGTACATCTGGCAAACAAGACCAGTTTTGACAAATATGTGTTAGTAGCTCCAAACCAGCATTACTCACAAATAATGTTCCAATTCATAATGCTAATCCGTACATAATAGTTGGAGGGGGGAATGAGTAGTATGTTAACATACAAGAAGCAGGTCCTATACAGGTTTAT
Source organism: Colistium nudipinnis (assembly GCA_016785305.1). Taxonomy (NCBI): domain Eukaryota; kingdom Metazoa; phylum Chordata; class Actinopteri; order Pleuronectiformes; family Rhombosoleidae; genus Colistium; species Colistium nudipinnis. The sequence continues at coordinate 2,462,351 of JAFBJU010000173.1, forward strand.
TTCCTTTTCAGGGGTGTTATTTGATATTGAAAGTGGGGAAAGCAAATCCTAATGAGGACTTTGTAAGTCTATTGTTAGAATAAGGAGTCAGTCACAAGTCAAAATATATGCTTTGCTAATAGGTTGAAGAGACATTTTTGTGAAACACTCTTTTACACAGTTATTTCCATATTTCTAAATGAATCATTTACCTACATGAGTCCATACTGAACCTTTCTTTGCCCGATAGTGTTTCTGTGACTGATTACACGGGCAGACTTAGCTAATGGTGCTTAACGGCGCTTATCACTTTACACTTGTTAATCTGGTTAGTGAGATACGTTTAGCGAGGCTCTAGATTTATGGCGAAGGCCCAAGGTCCTTCCGCTAACACATGGGGTGAGGATATATTGTTTTTTACAGTGGGTTAAAAACTGTGCCCATTTTAGCTGTGACATATGCGCAATCCATGTGGACAGTTCTTCCTGACATTTACTGGGCCAGTACATACGGACGTACCTTTCGCCTCCTATTCCTCCCGTTGCTCCCATTCCTCCCAGTTAATCAGACTGGTGTGAAAGGGAGGCTGATAAGCCCATTGTCTGGCTGACAATATCTTGGTGATAGGCCCGCAGTGGCCAACTGGATGGTCTTCTGTCCCCTCTCCCCCCGCAACAACCCGTCCCATATTTCCATGCCCTGAACCCCTCTGTCCTGGCCCCTCCCGCATCCTCTCCCCTTTATCAACCCTACTTCACCCTTTTTTCTCCAACTCTCTTAGCCCATCCTCGCCTTTGCCATGTCTGCACCTCGCCCCCACCCCACCCACCCACCCACAGCCCCGGCTGCTATCCCTCCCTGACCCCTCTGCGCTTTTCTCTCTCGCCTCACCCCGCTCCTCTCTTTTCTCCATTGAGCGGTGCAGAGCCACCAGAGGGAACTCATTAGTGCACTGCACCCAGGTTAATTGGCTAGCTCAAAGAAAAGGGACGGAGAAAGAAAAAATGAATTAGAAGAACACCCACTCTGTCCGGGGAGAAAAGGGAATCGACCTGTGTGTTTTTCACGCTGGCAGCTCCTCTAAACAGTGATGCAGCTGCTGTCAGGCCAGATGTGATCCTCCACCGCTGATTAGTGCTGCGGTCCGTCTGACTCCGTTCACAGAGAGGCCAAGGCATTGGCCCTTTTGTTGGATTTATCTGCCGTGGAACTATGTAACAAATCTGTGAGGCGGCCCCGTGTGACAGGTTCATATTTCTCCAAGAAAAGGAAACCGATAACATCAAGCTGAATTGAAAGTGTTATCCGCCGGCTATCTGGATGAGTCTATGCAGAGGTGGTGGCTTTGGAGTTGAATGCGCGCGTCCATGCTTCCACATGTCCGTAAGAGACTCAGCAGAGTGTGCTTCAGTGCCCTGGAGGGGCACAGCACGGCCCTCTGAGTCCTAAGAAACAGAGGGAAATGACTCTTGATGGAGTGTGTTGTAGGAGTGGTGCTTACGACAATACCAGGAGTGTGTGAGTGCAGTCTGGAGTGCTGTCCACTCTTTAATTAACCACACTTCCTGTCACCTTTGGAAACAGCACATGGCCAGAAAACAAGCTCACAATGTCCAAACAACCATAAGCTAAGCGAGAGTATGCCCCGTTAATTCTCTGTGTGAGTGTATTTTACAACAATGGCAATAGAATGATTTTTTATTTATTTTTTTTAGTTTTTAAGTTTTTAATTACAGATTTTGGGGAACAATCAATTTTGTCCACGGACCTTTCTTCACGATTTCATAGTGTAGAGACTTGGTACACTCTAATATTGAATTGTTACTCAGTGCGAAAAGACACTTTAGTCTAACATTTTTTTTTCCCTGAACACTCATAATGGTAGCAATTTGAGGTTCAGTTCAGATCATAACTCTCACAGAGAAAACTCTTTTGCAACTAGGCAACATAAAACAAGCACGACATAGTAAAAAGACAGCTGAAGAGTAAATGCTTCAAATACTGGCACCATAGCACTATGTATGACATTAAGAATGTTCATTTGATAAAAGTAAAGGGGAAATTCCAATACTATGAATAGGTTGTAAAATTCTTTTGAGTGGAGGGCCTGGATTTGTTATAAAACATATTGCTTTCATGGTAATTTTCCAATAAAAAATGTCAGACAAAAAAAAACTAAATTTTAATTATAATTATTATATTTCATCCCTAGAAAATGTTGGCCAGTTGATTCCTCTTTTACAAATCAGTGACAAAATCAGGTCTCATGCAATTATCGATATGCAAAATTCTGCAATTAATCTCTCGTAAACCTTAAAAATACTTTCATAAAAAGGACATTTCTTGCATCTTGGCTCGGTTTCCACATCGTCTTCCGCAAAGAGGGTCTAGAATCGCCAACCTTACAATTAATGGGCATCTCTCTATCACCTGAGGTACACCCACTTAATGACATACTTGGTTTAAAATCATAGAGGATTTATGTGAAGAGTGGGATTATAGGTCGTCAAAGTGCTGGCAGCGTGAGTAAACAATAAATAACGCACCTCCCTTTTTCCCTTTCTTTTTCTCAGTCTCTCCTCCTCATTCTCTTCTCCTTCTCTCTGGTGAGATGATAACAGGATCAGTGGTTCACTGGGATTCAGCCAGCACAAGGATCATATTCATATGAGAGGGGTTGAGACTCTCTCCAGATTGGCTGTTCCACCTAACAAGGGGGGGGGGATTAGGAGTAAGGAGTAAGGATAGCAACATTGTTAGTCACAAGCTCATCTTTTGCCATACACACTTCTTGCTTCTCCTCTGGCTCTGTTTGTTGGACATTACTCCTTGTAAACCCCCCACCATCAACACGCGCACACACCTACACTCACGCACAAACACACGCATACACACACACTCTCTCTCTCCCTCTCTCTCCCAAACCTCCCCCTTGTCTTTTCAGCGGGGAGAGAGAAAGCAAAAAGCAAGACAAGGGGGGGGCATTGCATAGATTTGCTGCCATTGTGTGTCAATCATTGTGTGTGTGTGTGTGTGTGTGTGTGTGTGTGTGTGTGTGTGTGTGTGTGTGCGTGAAAGAGAGAGTGAGCCCTTGTCTCTCCGGTGATTAGCTCTGTCAATGCTCAGCTCTTGCTGTTTACAGAATAATACACTAAGGCCTTGTGGACGGAGAGGAAAGCAAGGTAGTCTGCCTGTGGGCCTGCAACCTCGACGGTCAATTGTTTGCGTTACGTGTGTGTGTTTGTTAGTGTGTGTGTGTGTGTGGGGGGGGGCATCTATGTTGTTGTCTATCTGTGTGTGTTGGAGTGTGCATTTCCGGAAGCAAATTCAAGTTGAGTGGAGTTGCTTGGTTTTGTTGGACAGTGTATAAAATAAGTGGTGGATGTCTGAGACTCACAGCACAAGGTCTGAACATATGAAAAGGAAATATACCAGTTAGTGCAGTCAGAATAGAAAATGGGTATTCCTTCACCCGCTGGTCAGTTAGCTGCATGTACTCCCCTCTTTCTATAATCTGTCTTTCTCTCTCTCACACACACACGCATGCACACACACACACACACACATCTTTTTGCTCATGTCATAAGTGGGTGTGCAGAGTATCGCCTTGAGCTGCAGATGAACATGAAATAAACACAAACTAGGGTAGTGACAGTTTTAAATCGGCTTTAGATCACTATGAAAGGTAAAGGATTAGGATGCTTTTTTCAGTCCTGAGGAGATAGGACACAGTCTTGGAGGAGAGCCCACTCCTCTCAGCACAGGCACTGTCGTCTATCATCTAATCTTCTAAAGCACTCTTACACTATTTGCATGTACTATGGCCTATATAGTAAGCATATGCCTGTTTATATAGACTGTGATGAAAGCAGATATTTCACACAGGTAGGATAGAAGAATAATTTCCTTGGAGGGTATTATCATCAATTTCACCCTCTTTTTTTGTTTTACCTTTACCATCTAAATGGTCCACTTTAGGCTGTTTTACATTTTCAAATGTAACTTTTGTTCTTGACACACAATCAGTCTCCCCCTTTACCCACTTTAAAGTGAGTGTAAACCTTTCATTTGTAATAATATTATAACCTTTATAATTTTGCATTTGTTTGGATTCGTGATCACTCTTAGAATAATTCTAAATGAATGATTGTCTATTTTACAAATAACCTCACTTTCTTCCTTTTTTTGTTTACTGTCACAGCCAATAAAGGCGTTCATTGCAACATTAATTCTTTTTTTTATGAATCCAAACTGAGAAATTAACATTTTTATTGCATCTCAAAATTCCAAATAAAAACGAGGAAAACGATAACAAAACTTTGCGCCCGCCGCTCCCATAATAAGCCAATCTATTCATTTGATCAATGTTTAATCAATAAGTGTTTCTATCTACTCGCACCGTAATTATGAACATATAAGGTGCGATGCGGGCCGTGCGCTCCTCTTTTCATTACCGTGTCAGCTTCTTTCCAACCGAATCAGGCATAAAACCCAAGAAGTTTTTTTTCTTCTTCCCCCTCCAGTCTTTTTTTTGTCCTTATAATACTTTCTCCCACTTCCCCTCTCGGATGCACAGAGGGAACTGGAAACAAAATCAAATTAAAAATTCTATTGAAAATGTTGCTCTTGTTATTCAGATGCTGGTTTGGGGTCTTTTGTGTAAATCTAATTATTTTCCACTATCAGGACGGTCCATGGGGTAATTAGTCACTTTTCACCGAAGTCCTCCCTGCATCCTTAGATTTTTATCGCCATAACTCTGACATTTTAAAAGAGACATTTTTGCTACTTTTAAGACAGCCCGTGTCGTGTTTTTTTCTTCTTCTTTCTATAATTCCCTCGCTCCTGTTTTTTTTTTTTTTTTTTTTAATTCGGTGACACAGTTTCAGCACACACAGCCAACGCTTTTTGAAAATGCACCTGCCTTTCAATTGTCGTGTTGAGGAGGGGGAGAAGAAAAAAAAACAAAAAAAAAACGTGGACGTGCAGCCCGTGTTTGAGGATAGTGCTTTGCAGACGGGCAGGAATGTTGCGCGGCGCTTATCGGAGCAGTAAACGGCGCAGATGTGAAGGAGACAGGACAGGGACGGCACCGGAGCCGGGGGACAATGCAGAGCCTCAATGAAACGCACCGATTCCACTTGGGCTAAATGAGTCACTTTGAGAGGCCGTGTCCACAGTAAATGCGCGCGATTTTAATGCTCATCTTTCCGTGTGTTGCTTCTCCCTTGATTTTTTTTTTATTGTTGTTAAATGTGCCATATACATAAATGGGACTTAACTGAAATCACATCGACTAAATTAGGAATGATGTCCTGGAATAGTAAAATCGATCTATGAAGATCAAGATATATAATGGACAGTGGATGAGCTACTAAATGAGTATTAAAGGAATGTAGTGGTGATTTTATCGGGCCAAATTCAGTGCTCCCACTTCGCTGATATTTAATTGCTGAAAGTCGACCCTGCTGCTGATTGTTGCGCAGCATGACATGATTTATTTATTTATTTTAGATTTTTGTCTACAAGCATTCGTTTTTGTTCCGTGTGTTTACCTCGAATAGTGTGGGTTGTGGAGTGTGCACTAATAGTGGCTCCATAAAGTCTAATTAGGCATGGTCACACCATGGTTAGGAACTAAAGAAAAACAAATGTTTTCATAAATTGTTCAGTTATGTCTGATGCATTGGTTTCTGCATCACCAATTACTTTTATGGGAGTTTTGGCTCATACATTTATAAACTTACTTATCAAAGGCGAAAGAAAAATTCAAATTTTCACTTAAATATTTTGCAACAGTACTCTCATGCTGATTGCATATTGCCTTCCTCTCCAATCCATAATTCTTATTTCTGCCACCTGTAGGCTGTGAGCTTTAGGCAACAGAGGAAGGTACTCTTTGAGAACGATTGAATCTGTGTGCATCAATCTAATATCCAGCTGAATAGCAAGAGCTTTAATCGTATGTGGTGGAAGCATCTAAAATATGACTCAGGTCCATTAAATAATGGACCTAAATAAGGAAAAAGTCACACAAATGGTGAGGCAGGGGACACGGGGAGGCAGGAGAGGCAGACACTAGCTGTCGGATCAGCAGATCATGGCTCAGACCGACAGCTGACGCGCTGATGACTTGCTGGTAATTAAGATGGGATGATAGCAAAATCAACACAAGTGTGTGTCTGTGATGCAACGACTTTACCTGCAAATATCAATTTATTTGTGTCTCAAACACTACCTGGCAAGTGTTGATAGTGTGTTTATTTTTTGGTGATTTTAGAAAGAGGGAAAGAAAGACAGAGTGGTGATGGGGGGAGAGAAGGCGGGTGTTTTCTAATCAGAGTCCCTGTCGTTTTGTTGTCACCTGCTTCCAGACGGACAAAGTGGCATTTCCTGACTGTTCCCATCCCCGTCTTGAGTTATCTGACACCCAAAAATACGGCTACGGGGAAGCAGGCAGGCGAGCACACGGCAGCCTTATCCCGGTAAGGAGATGGCTTCTTATCAGATCAGACTAGGAAGTTTATTTTATGGTGTAAATCTGGATGGAGGGGATAAAGAAATGACACATCCCTTGCGGACACAAAGGGAGAAGGAGATTAGTCCTTCAGCAGCATATATGGCTTTAGTTCAACCTGACAGGCAGCGGATTGAAAGGTCATGAAATAATAATCCCCCTATTCTTCAGCTCTAATCCTACGAGGGTGTGTTTCACTATGGGAACGTATAGGCTAAGGCTATGTGCTGCAGGGAGGATGTTCATTTTGTGTTGTCACTGTATTTAGATAGGCATCCAACACTGATTTAAATTAATTAGACTAATTATGATTGATGAGGGTTTATTATGATGAATGTCAGTGCCAGCACGTCTGCCTCTGATGGGTTTTAGGCTATTTTTCTATTTTTGTAATTCATGTTTGTACATAAGCTGGAGGTTATTTTCTGTGTACCTTGATTTTTTTTATATATATATATATATATCAGACGGGTTGGGGGTTAAAGGGACATTGCAAAAATCTTCCAATAAGCTGGAGCCTCCTTCAGCACCTCACATATATAAAGCATTAGGTGTGATGCAAACACACCCTTCGGCCCATTTTGTGCGTCTGTGTGTATGAGTTTGTATGTGTGACCATGCAAGCACGTGGAAAAGAGGCAGAGATTATGCCATTTAAAGAAGTTTGATCGAGCCTCTGTGTGCGTGTGTGCGTGCGTGCGTGCGTGCGTGGGCATGTGTTGTTTTGGGGGCGGGGGGTTATAGTGTGCCCAATAGCCTGATAATCAAGCGTTGAAAATGAGAGAGAGAAATTCAATGCAAACTAATGTGTTCCACACAATTACTCGATTAATAATTCTTATTCCATTACAGTGCCATGGAGACTGGGAGAAAGAAAGAGACAGTTGGAGAGAGAGATTTTCAGAAATAGGAAAGAGGGAGGCGGGAGGGGGGAGAGAGAGAGAGAGAGAGCGCATCAGGCTAAGAGATCTGCAGTGGCTGTATATTTCCCAATGCCTAGTTAAGGCTGGAAGGCAGGGGTCAGGAAACTTAATTATAGCGTAAGTGGATAGAAACTGCAGAATGATAGAGAGAAACATGCAGACAGATTGGAATGGCAAGGACAGGTTTAATACTATCTTCCCCTGTCTGCCTCCCTCCCACAATACAAGCCAGACCTGCAATCACACGGGGAAACAGCCCATACACCCTGGCTCACAATAACACTAATGCATATCAAAATTACATACTCAACAACTGCATGGCATTTTGCATGGCCACTATTACTATCCAATTTTGTAAGTTCAAGAAAACACATATCCCATATAATGGGGATATCACAGGAACTTATTTCCATGCTGCGCGTGTCAGGGATTCAGATAAGCGTTCACCTGTGGTCCAACGAGAGTTATTAAACCATATCTGCCCTGAATATATAACCTGTTTTGAATGTTTAGATCCACCCTTAATTCCCCATTCTCTCCTCGCCTATGTATTCCCCTCCATATCTCAGGGTCCAGAATTTTAAGGAAGCCACATGTGTGTCTCGTAATTCCATGTCTTGATTTGGATTTCAAATCAGTGGGGCTCAATGGGCAGCCCAACACACACCGTCCACCGTGTGTGCTTGGCAATCTATTTGCGCTGTGTAAGATTTGCATATCTGCTGCTCATGAAGCAAGGCTTTAATTTCCTCCTGCTGAAGATAAACATCACCTAGTTGGAGCAGATGGGCGGAGGGAGGATGGGGTCAATGAAGAAGAAGCGGGACAATGGCATTGGTTCACACACTGAATGGCAAAAGTAATAAAATTGCACAATTTCCATACGTCGCCAATTTTTTGGTGTGGGGGGTGTATGGGTTTGGTAAATGACTTTTGACTCAGTCATATATGTGTGTTTGTGTGTGTGTATGTGTGTATATCTCTCTCTATATATATATTAACATTAAAATAATGAATACTCGTCATGGAGCTTAATTATTTTTCTTGCTACTGTTGTCATATTGTAGTGATCATACTAGAGTGGTGCCATATTCCGTGAATTAGAGTGTCAACTAAGCACCTTTCTTATGACAATATTAGACACAATGGAAATGATTAATTAGCTTCAGATAGTGGAATTTAATCAGTGCCTGAGCGGGGAATTCAAGTTCACATGTAAGGAAGTAAATTGGATGTAGAGAACTTTTCTCAGTTTTTACTTTAACTTATAGGATTGCATTGTGGGATCTCAGACATTGTTGAGCACTATTTGGTATTAGTGGAGGGACACAGGAAGAGCAAGAATAGTATCTGAATAATGAGTGGCTCATGCGGGAGTTATGTAAACCTCTTGTTATTGGGTTGTAAGAACCCTGTAGTTAAAGTACTTCTACAGGGGACTGTTCCTCTCTTTGCCTCGAGGTGAGCTGGGCAAGGCTGGAGGTTATAGAGGGTTAGAAGGAGTGGGAGAGGTGGATAGGAGAACATTCCCATCTTTTATTAACTCAAATTGTCTCATATATATTTATCAAAGACACCTACGCAAATCCGGATCCCAAGTCACGGATCCCGCCAAATGACACAGGCGAGTTTAATTCATTAAAAGCAAATGTACACGTACACACAGGAAATGCACGTGGTACTTGTGCGAACCCTCACGTAACAAGTTCATCTAATTTTCAAAGACGCCACACAGCCGGCTAAGGCGAGGAGGGAGGGAGGAAAAGGCGAGAAATCTGCATCACACTGTTAATTTAATCAGACTTCAGTAATACCGCTTCTTCTCCTTCCTCCCCAAGCGGCTTGTAGTTTCTCTGCTGGCTTGAGGAGAAGATGAAGGGAGCTTTCAGCCTTTCAGAGGATGAGGGTGAAAGAACGGAGAGATTAAGGAAGTGAGAGAGGGGGACTGAAAAGAGGGCTGGGGATTATGTCATCTACAATTGATGTGCTCTCTTAATGTACCTTTAAACATGTGCCACTGGGGCCTGCTTTTATAATGACTATTCACTCATAGCAGGGTGGGTTAAAGTATTAACCCAGAAATACTTTGCAACATATGTGTGGCTCATGTACAGAGGGAAGCTATCAGGGTTTATGTCACTTTGATATTGATACAGCGTGTGGAGAAATCGTCTTTGTCAAAGGAAGTCCATTTCTGCTCGGCTTCCCATACACTGCCACGCGTTTCGCGCTGATCTCCATATCAAAAAAGAGATCCTTTATCGAATGATCATAGGGACAAAATGTGTCTTTATTCCATGTCCTCAGCTCGGAGGAAAGTGTTCCCGCAATCGAGTCCAACTTGGACTATGAGCAAAGGATTTATTAAATTGACTGATTCTCCCCCAGCCGCCGAATGAATTGTCTCTCAAATTGCTGCTTGTTTCAACAAAATGACAGCGCAGGAAGTGTGAGGAAGATCTGCAGATCTTATCCATGAGAACGTTATGGGGTTAAGTGTACTTGGAGGTTTGTGAGTGTGTGTGTGTTAAATTAAACTCACTGCGTCGCAGTGTTTGGGAGTCTATAGTGTGTGCAACCATTCGATTAAATCCACAGCTATCACTAACAGGATTAGCTGAGTGGACAGCAGAAGTCTATCATTGCTTATTGATTTCCTCCGATTCCCATCAGCCCATCAGGGCAGGGCGTCTTCTGAGTGGCCCCAGTGGGAATCACTGCTGTGGGCCGGGGTTAACACATTGTGGCTAATGTTTGTGAGCGGGCGCCCATCTTTCCGTGTCAGGAAAAGTCAAATAAGTCAAAGCTATCGGGGGCAACAGATGCTCCCGTCTCCTTGTTGTGTGAAAAATACAGTTGAATTTCGAGCGAACCGCTCGGGGATCAATCTAATCAATGACTCACGAAAAGACGATAGTGTTGAGCAACAACAAGTGAGCCCCTCCTTACAATGCCGAGGTCGGGGCCTCGCATTTTCTCCTGTGATTAATTGTTGTCAAATTTAACAATGCCATATTGGCATTTTGTTTTATCCTCTCCCAAATATCTCCTGCTCACATGTTACAGTTTGTCTTAACTCGCGTTCAACTTGATTTAGTGTATATATATATATATATATATATATATTTAGTTTATGTAATTTCCTGTCATGATAACACCACTGCAACACTAAACGGCTATTTTATTTTGATGACATTGTCCTTTTTATATTCATTGAGCTTGTATTATATTTCCACAGTAGTTGTAGTTATATTCCTCTACTAACCTACTTGTGCCAATGGAGAGAATTTTGCCGACATGCCCTGAGTGAGTGATTTTGGGTGAGAGGAGCGTGACAGTCGCAATATTTTTTTTACCAGATGCGTGTTACTATGAAGTAAATTGTAAATTGATCTTATCAAAACATTTAGTGTTGTATTCACTCTGAGCAACTTGCATCGCACAGTTCTTTCAGTTCCAGGGACACTGTAGTATTAGAAAAATGAACTGCAGTAACATAATATGCCATTATTATCTATCCATTCATCCATCGATTATCTGTAGCGCTTATCCTTTTGTGTGTCGCAGGGGAGCTGGACCAATCCCAGCTGACTTTGGGCAATAGGCAGTGTACACCCTGGACAGGTCACCGCCACAGGGCCCGACATAGAGAGATAAGCAGCACACTCGCACTCAAACCTAGAGGCAATTTACTGTCTGCAATTTACTTAACCCCAATGTGCATTTTTTGGATTGTGTGGCGTACCACACAGAAATGGGGAGAATATGTAAACTCCACACAAAAATTAGATTTGAAACCGACACCTTCTGGCTGGAATGCATGGGTGCTATTATTTTATCTATCTGAACAGAAAAAAGGTTACATTTCTCTTCTATCTTATCTGCCGGTGAATGAGTTACCTCTGCGGTGTTAACGTGGCACTGGCAAATTGAGTTAAATGCAACTGGCAACGAGGTTATATTGATAGGCTCGTCTGTCCCGAACGATGTCGTACACCTCACAAATGCTCATTTGTTAATTGCAAGCCCTTTCCTCTGTCACAAATGACTGTGCCATTGTTTTCTTCCTTAAAGAACAAGAGATGAGGAATTGATAGAGTGAAGAGCGGAGAGTACACAGCACAGAGTTCCCGTCTTGGTTCAGGTGTCAAGAGGCTAAAAGACGTCCACGGAAATTTGTAAAATTAATAACAGCGTTGGTGGAAGAGATGTGCACAAGGAGGTTGAAAAGTGTACCTCTGGATGCAGCTTTGACAGGGTGAGAAGAATTAGTCCAATTAAATGCAGTAATTGCTTTCCTAATTTCTCCTATTAATTTCTGAGAGTGTGCGAAAGAGTGAAAGCATAATAGGTGGAAGGTTTTAACCCTGCATTGGCAAAATTCCCTCTCTCACCACCTCCTTACAGATGTCTAAATGCTCTCCTTGTCTTTTAATAGCTCATCTCAGCTGTCCTCCTCATGCGTGCTCACCTCTGACGTCTCCTGGGCTCAAAAAATGGTCTTTGTCTTTTGCTTTTCTCGACACAACTCCAGGTGTTGTTGCCTTCAAATGGGGTCATGTTTGTCGTGTTCACAAAAGAGCGTGTCTTATTCCTTTGTACCGGCGGTTGACAAACTTTCATGTGCGTTATTACGGTGCCAGTACCTAAAACTGATGATCTCACCTTCACACCCACTTCACACAGCTGTGCTGAGGTGAGAACTGAGCCAGGGAGCTTCTCTTTTAAGCTTACTTTTTGTGTTTGTTTGATACAACAATCTGCGCCCCTTTTTTATGAACAAGTGCAGCAGATTGAATGAATGTCTGGAATTATTCCATATTATTCCATATCCTAATAGTATCATATTATTCAATTATATTATACCCATCCTCTCTTTTGGCTTTTTGGCATTTGGCTTTTTGATCAAATGTGCCTATTTGGATCTAACAACACTTTTGTTATTCAAGATGGTCAGACAGCATGTCTGGCAAATCACATCTGACAGAAAACAAACCACAATAGTAGGATCTATGAGGCATTTCAGAACACATAGATTTTTTTTTACACAGTTTTAACCATATAAATCACTAAGCCCAAACAAACAAGGAAACCAAGGAAACACACCAACCTCTTCGCGAAAATACATTTTAATTTCAGTTTGACTCAAACATTTACAAACACACACCAAAAAATCATGTTGACACTCAATTCTTCAGTGGACTGAATGTTGAACTCTACAACCTGACATCATTGTCGCATATTTTTTCAGCGCTAGAGAAACAAAGATTTTTATTTTCTCATTAATAATATCACCCTGTTGGGCCTGGGCGTAGCAATTGGAGGGTGTGAGAGAGGAGGATTTTCCTCACAATGCTGTCTTGTCTGACTTGATTATAGTCCTGCATGTGTCAAAAAAAAAAAGAAATACTCCGGGACCAAACGAATCTCGTCCTCTGCTCCAAGGTGGTTTGACATCTAATTTGTTCTCATACAGGTCAGAGTGTGTAGAGCAGGCAGTCCATTGAATTCCTATCCGTCATGGTTAGTTACACGCCTGTCAGCTGCTCTCCCACTGCCCAGCGGTGTAGCCATCACCCCTGACCTGGAAGCATTATATCTAAATCACATTACATGGCCGTGTGTTCTTTATTTCCCTTTTGAAGTCAGCAGACTGAGGCATCTGTCCGTCCCTGTTGGAGTTTACTTCCCACTCAGCCGCCACATCTTAATTAGCTGATCGGATTTTCTCTGTTTTGTGCGCGTGCGTGTGTGTGGTGCGCCTTTTGTGTGCGTTCCCGGCGCATCTGTGTCTGTGCGTAACCGACAGTATGTATCTAGGTTTGTGTGGACAGACAGCGGTTTGTTTGTGGGCAGACGTGATTGACAGGCTGATGGGAAGATGATATGCAGAGAGCGACAATCAAAAGAACCTGGAATTCATTTATTGTGACGATAATGCATCTGAAAGAAAATCCTTGTGTTTGTTCATTAGCTATTGAGTCGGGATGAGACGGCCTTCCAGGCACTGTCAGCTGCAGATGTCCCTCACTGAAGCGTTTTGCAGCACCTGAGTCCTTTCTGGCTAATAAGCCTGCAATTAGCACAGCAGTAAGGGGTGCATGACCCTGAGCCCCCGTGTTTTCAAATCGATGCAATCTCAGATCCACTCAGAGGCAATGTAGGTTACAGATTTCCTTACGTGAAGTTTAGCCACAAAGTGTGTGTTTTATAACTTCCTTTGTGTGCCTGTGTGTGTGCGTGCGTGCGTGTGTGACACGTATGGGCTCTTAAAATGAAACCATATGCTTTTGATCATCTATTTGAGCCAGAAATAATGCAGAGATCAGACACAAGAAGAGTGTATAAACAGGTAAAATTTGGTGTGAAAGTGGATAATGATTCAGAGTTAGTGTGGGCGGAGGTATATGGCCTTTGCAGCACTTTCTGTAGTTTATTTTGTATGCGTATTTTCTATGGATGAACTAAATTGATTTTTTCGTACTACTGGCTTAAAATGTGCTGTGGTGTATATATATGCATGCATGTATGTATGTACATAACTGGAATGCACCTCTTATTCTATCAGCAACGACAAAGGAAGAGTGTCCATGTACCCACTAGTTGCATGAGTATGCGCACTGCTTTTAGCTCTTTCCATTGTGGTGTTTTCAGTCCAAGGTCGTGTGCTATTCAAGCTGCGCTCACAGAGCTCACTTCCAAACCTCTGCTGCATTTAACTCATGCGTGTCAGTCAGTGTCTCCTTCACCAAAGCAGTTGGGAATTCAATTTTTCCTCCCATTCACAATAGAGAGAGGACCCCCCCCCCCCCAA